>SRVM01037848.1:0-10503 GCA_007570785.1 Antilocapra americana | reverse complement strand
TTAAGAGATTCTGATTTTGATATTCTACCCAGGGTCGGGGAAATGTGGGTTTGTCTACAATGCCCTCACACATAGCAAGAATCATCAGTTTAAGCCAAGCTTCCCTCCACATAGCCATCTCTCTCTTTCATTCAGTTCATTATTGAGTCACTACCATGTTCCAGGGAATGTGCAAGGTCATGTTATATACCTTCTCGTAAAAAGAGAAGCTCCACAGATTTCATGAATAAGTCTGTGGTTCAGTATGAATTAGATCCATTCATCCATCCTTCTATCCATCCATTGAACAAGTGTTTATTGATCATCCCTTACATCCCAGGCAATGGTCTAGATTCTGCAGGTAATGATAGTGAGCTGCAACTTACATTCTAGTAGGGAGAGAGGCAATACATCAATAATATAAAGTCAGGCAATGGTAGGTGCCATGAAGAAAAGAAAGGAGGATATGGGAGTGCTGTTTTAGATGGGATGGTTAGAGAAGGCTTCTCTGAGGAGGTGACATTTGAGTAGATGGCTGAATAGAAGAGACTAGAGCATGATCAGAGGTATTCCTAGGGTTGAAATCTGTTCTAAACAGTCATCTACTGTCTATTTCCAGAATTTGTTGAGACTTGGGGCAGAAAGTTTCCCTTGACTCCAGAATAAGAGATGACCAGGTTCAGGGAAGCAGTGAGAAGCATTCTACAGCCCATATGAAAATCCAAGAGCCCTAGCATTAATCAGGCCATAGTTTGCAGAGGAGGACTCAGAATGCCCATCAGGATTGCTTGTATTGGGAACAAAAATCAGCTGTTGGAACGGTCAGTTCCTCAGGCTCTCAGGCTCTCTGTTTCCATGATGGATAAATCACTGATCTCTGCTAACCTCTGTTCTTCCTCTGTACCCTCACCCCATCCATCCAGTAAGGTAACTTAAAGGTATGGAGGAGCTCCTGGTTCCACAGAGCAAAGTCTTAAAACCACTGGGACTGACATGCAGCTATATTTAAAATAGATAACCAACAAGGACCTCCTATATAGCACAGGGAACTCTGCTCAATACTCTATAATAACTAAGCGGGAAAATAATTTGAAAAAAGAATAGATACCTGTATGTGTATCACTGAATCACTTTGCTATCCACCTGAAAGTAACACATTGTTAATTGACTGTATTTCAATAAAAACTTTTAAAAGTAAAAACTTCAGAGCATCCAAAAAAAATTAAAAATTAAAAAAATGTTAAGTGTAGACGCTCTGAAAGCCTACCCCAGGAAGGAACGAAGCTGGTTGTCATGGCATCCAGGAAGCATTTAACTGACAGCATGAGAGGAGCAAACCAAAGGGCCATTTCTGTTCTTGGGAGCAGGATCACAAGCAATGGTGGGGAGAAAGGGAGAGAAAGCAGATAAACACAGATAAGCTTCAGGGAAGACAGTGTACCAAGGCAATACCAAGGCAGCTAGGCAGTACTAACTGAGTGAACAAGGATGCCAGCAGTGGCTGTGTTTGTAACCTCCCACCTTTTCTTTGGACACCTCCTCTCTGTTTCCAGTACCCCTGATTCGGCTTCCATCCAGATGCTGAATTTGTTCTCAGTTAACTGCCCACTAATCTTCCTAGAAAGAGTAACTTGGAACATCTCTAAGCACTGGGTTATAAATGAAGTGTCCCAGAGCCCCAGTGTTCTGAGGTGGTGCTTTGGGGGCCACTGTGGGAAATGAGCAGGAATTGACTGAGCATGTGGATTTTGGGGTCCCCAGGCCCTAAACAGATATTTGTACCTGTTATACACACAGGCTGCTATTAAAAGGTCCAATTTTTTTTTTAAATCCCCCAAACTAAAGCTGTCACCTTAAGGCATTACTTCTTCTGGGCGGCAAGTAGAGTCTAATAGTTAAGAGTTAGGGTTCAGGTTAAGGCAACCTGCATTCGATCCAATTTCAGTCATTCTCAAATTACTGGAAGTTGTTAGTTTCATCATAAGGTTGTCAGGAGGATCAAAGAGAGTGTAAGGAGGGCATTGCACAATACCACATCATAAGGACATGGTAAATGTTAACAATTCTTAGCTATATTTCTTAAGGTGTTCTGGGCCAACACTACCAGCATCTCCTGATAGCATATTAGAAATTCAGAATCTCAGGCCCCACTGCAGACCTACAGCACCAGAATCTGCAGCTTAACAAGATCTGCTGGTGATTCATATGTGCGTTACAGCTTGAGAAGCACTGGTCCAAATAATATTCAAGACCAAAAGATTGATCTTTAATGGTGGCATTCTGGGAGATATTTGGGGGCCATGAGAGATCCTTCCTGGTATCTTTCAAATCATACCATGTAGACTGTTACTTTCTCCATGAGTAAAGTTGATTTTTCAAGTGAAGTGTCTGATGGCTCATCTTTTAAGGCATAACTCAAGCGTTCTCTTCTCAGCATAACCTTTTCTGACCCACCTATCCCACCATGCACACCCTCAGGGAGCTAAACACTTCTCCCTTTGTCCTCTTCTCTACTCTGATTTCTATATTATGTTGCCAAAACACATACAGGAGAGTTGGAATGTATACCCAGCAACTCAGATGTGCAAAAATGTTCTCTAGAATTGAACTAAACTAACCCCCAGGAACTTCCCATCCTGCTGGGTAGTGGGGGGAGGAAATGCAGACACACAATTCATGGTGCCAATGGAAAGAGATTTGCCTTTGGATAAATGCTGAGTCTTGCATGTTTTAATTTTATTTCCCCTCCCCCTACATGGGAGGTGTGTGTCTTGGAGCTGTCAGGTTGGAGACAATAGAGCCTTGGATCTGTCTGTGCTCATTCTCCTGAGTGCTCACTATTTTCTGCTAAGGAGTGGCTGGCCTGGAATAATCCCTCAACTTCTGTGTTGCTGGATGCTGAAGAGCAGTGGGTCCCTTCTGGTCTTTTTAGGACCTCATTGGTTGCACTTGTTGGGAGCCACAGTCCTAGCTATTTTTTTTTCTGGTTGCAAAGCTCGCCCCACCCCCAATTTTGTATCCTCTTCATTCTAAAAAACAGGTCTCTGGTGGCCCACTGGTCCTTTCTACCCCTTTCATTTTAGATTTTCTGCATGCCAGGCCAGTTGTGAAGAAACAGAAGTGCTACATTAGGTTCATAAACTTTGAGATCTCCCTCCCCTATCACCTGGATGCCAGATTGTTCCAGCAACAAGGTGAATGCAGGTTTTCTCCAAGGGGGCTTCGTATCTTCCCATTCTGTTCCAGGCGAGGAAGAGCCCTCACTGCTTTGGTGGTGTCTACCAGGCTCCTCTGTTATCTGTCCACTTGCTCCTCTACTTGATGGGAACATTCTTTATATCCTAGACTGAGTTCGTTTTACTCATGGCCAATGCAAAAACCCCATGCTTTGCTTTGAATATACAAAAAGAACTTCTGGTGTTTGAAAATGCTTTCTTCTCTGATAAAGCCTCATTTCTGTGACTTTTGATTTTTTAATTGAATTTTATTTTATATCATTTTAGGGCTTCCCTTGTAGCTCAGTCAGTAAAGAATCAAGACCCAGTTTCAATTCCTAGGTTGGGAAGATCCCCTGGAGAAGGAAACGGAAATCCACTCCAGTATTCTTGCCTGGAGAATCCAAGGACAAAGGAGTCTGGTGGGCTACAGTCCATGGGTTTGCAAATGTCAGACATGACTTATCAACTAAATAGTTGATTTACAATATTATGTTAGTTTCAGATGTACAGGAAAGTAATTCAGTGATACATATACATATATCCATTCTATTTCAGATTATTTTCCCATGTAGGTTATTATAGAATATTAAGTAGAGTTCTCTGTACTATACAGTAAGCCCTTATTGATTATCTATTTTGTATATCATAGTGTGTTTATATGTTAATCCTAAACTCCTAATTTTCCTCTCCCCCACCTTTCTCCTTTGGTAACCCTAATTTTGCTTTTGAAATCTGTGAATCTGTTTCTGTTTTGTAAATAAGTTCATATGTAACATTTTTTAGATTCCACCTATAAATGATATCTTATGATATTCATCTTTCTCTGTCTGACTTCACTTAGAATGATGATCTCTAGGCTCATCCATTGTGCTGCAAATAGCATTCTTTCATTTTTCAATGGCTGGTAGTATTCCATTTTATATATGTACTACATCTTTTTTTATCCACTACTCTGTCAATGAACATTTAGGCTGTAAAGAGGACTGTTGTCTAACAAGGGTTCTTAATCATTTTCTCACATGGTGGCCTTCTGTAGCAATCTGATGGTGCCTTCTGTAGCAATCTGATGGTGCCTATGTGTTCCCTTCTCAGAATAATATGTTTAAATAGGTTAAGTAAATTACATAGGATTACCAAGGAAGCCAATTATATTGAAATGTAGTTAAAAAATGTTAGAAAATCATGATAGAATGATATTTGTGCTTCTTTATCAATGCATTAAATGATAAAATCTAACTGCAAGTCTAGAAACCACCACAATTTTGAAGTCATGATGAGGGAAAATATATCTTTGAGATAGCTACAGCATTATTAATTTGACATGAAAATGTGATTTCTATTGATGACAACTTCATAGATGTGGCTAAAATTATTGTGATTTGTTGCTGACTGTCAAAATGAAAGTAAGTGTTGATTTTTGGTGAGAGATGAATGAAAGATGCATTTTGTTCTTTGTGTGGTTTTCTTAACTGTGAATCCCATTTTTTTCTGAAAAATACACATACACACATAGCTCATATATAGACTAAAAAAACCATAAAACAAAATCTACTCTTACAACCAAAGCTTAGCAATGACTTTCAGTACTATTGTAGCTGCACCCACTCTCCCATGAAGAGTGTAAACCTACAGATTCAGTGAACCCCAGAGCATCAAGATTTATACGGAATGAAAGATCCATTTGCATAATAGTTTAAAAGTGCTTATAGCCATTACATTACTTATTGGCACTGATTTGTTTTCTTATCCATCTTCTTCATTAGACAGGACACTAGTCCTTGAGGGCAGAAATTGTGTCATCTTTGTCTCTTAGGAGCTAGCCTGATACATGGCAGGAGGTCAATAACTGTCTAATATATGAATGAACAAATCAACCAGCTTTGCCAGCAAATCAGCAGGATCTAACAGTGTGTTGAGCCATTCATTATTTACCATTCAGCTCCTCTTTACATTCCAACAGTTGCAAGCTCACCATCAAAGTCTTTCTCCCTCATCTCAACTCCAATGCACTCCAACCTTCAGTTTTTAGTCCCCCTTCCCTTCAACACACATACAAAAGCACACACACACACAACACAGGAGGATGAATCACTTAACCAACATCAACCACCACAAAACACTGGTGCTTCCTATTCATTCAATATATGATTATGATGTGATGCTCTTATTGTGTGCCAAGCTCAGAATACAAAGCTGAAGATACAGAGGCAAGTAGGCCAGACATGGTCCACACTCCTCCATCTTGGAGTTTACCGTCAAGGGCAATGACATTTGAATTGTGTTCTGTACCTCCTTGGCTTCAAGGAGTGTCCTCAGATGATGATACTGGGAGACAAAACTGTCAGAGGTCTAAGTCCCCTTCCCTACTTCATCCAGAATATCTACACATTTTGTCTATTTTATATAGCAAGTTTCATTTTTTGAAAGAGTTTCATAGCTAAGAAATGTTTGAAAACCACTGCCCTAGTGGAAGACCTTGGCACTAGCAGAGATTTGAGGCTCAACCTCTGAAAAGCTACCTTCTTAAAATGATAAAGGAAGAGCTTGTGGTTTTCAGAATTTAACCCAAACAAAGAAAAGCTCCTCTCATCCTGAGAGTCTTCAGGGAAGGAGATTCTAGAAGACAATGTCCCTGTCCCCTTGGATATGTAGGCATAAGAACATTTCTGCCTTTGACAAGGGTAGAGGAAGGGGCTAAAAGGGGAGCAACTGTATGGCCTCTGTCCCTAGTCGTGGGCCCCAGCCACAGGACCTGCAGGAAGGAGATGTGGATTTTGCAGAGAATGGAATTTCCAGAGTGGTCATGCCACAGACCCCAAGCTGATGCCTTCTTCCTGGCACCCCTCTTCACTTCTCTGCCTTTACAAGTGAGATGGCAGAAAGAATCAGGAATGCAACCTCACTAAGGCCAAAATGTGGTTAAATCCATTGATGGCTGGAAGTCAAGAACAAACATTTTAATGCAGAATGGTGCCCTTTTGAAACTGTCTTCTTTAGATGGGGAGTAGAAATTGGCAGGGAAAAAAAAGGGATCCCGTGGAGACTATTTGGAAACATATGAGGCACGTGGTGGGAAACGTTTTCTCCAAGAACTGCCTTCTCAAAGACTGCATTACTTCATTTGTTCTTAAGGGCAAATGTGGAAACAAAGAATCTGAATCTGACTGGTTAAGCAACTGCCTTCTTCCAGGACCATCTCACCCTGAGCCTTGGAAAAAGTCAGACAGTGATAGTGGCCCAGTCTGAGTGGTGAGGGATAAAGATGGGTAAGGATATAATAGGACTGAGGCACAATGGTTGGCACATAGTAGAAAAAGAAGTAATTGCTTGCTCATTCATTTAACTATTTCCTGAGAATCAATTATGTGTCAGGTACTGTGTAAAGTGCTGTCAATACAAAGACATGGGAATAGTCTGCCATGTTGAAGCATGGAAAAGTTATCGTAGTTCTGCAAATTTTAGTTTGCTCATTTATAAAGTCAGGTTTATATGACTACTCCCTCATGGGGTTGTTAACAAGTTAACAACCTGAGTTAAACCCCAGGTATGCTCAACTGAAATATTTTACAGATTTTATAAGAAGAATATATTTTTCTCTACTCACTTATCAGCTTAAACATGGACAGTAGCTCACCGTGTGTTGGAGAAGACTCTTGAAAGTCCCTTGGTCAGGAGGATATCAAACCAGCCAATCCGAAAGGAAATCAGCCCTGAATATTCATTGGAACGACTGATGCTGAAGCTGAAGCTCCAATACTTTGGCCACCTGATGCAAAAAACTGACTCACTGGAAAAGACCCCGATGCTGGGAAAGATTGAAGGCAGAAGGAGAACAGGAAAAAAGAGAATGAGATGGTTGGATGGTATTTCCAACTCAATGGTCTTGAGTTTGAGCAAGCTGGATGTGACTGAGTGGCTGAAATGAACTGTAGCTCACCAGGCTCCTCTGTCCATGGGATTCTCCAGGCAGTACTGGCATGGGTTGCCATTCTCTTCTCCAGAGGATCTTCCTGAGCCTGGGATCAAACCTGGGTCTCCTGCATTGCAGATGGATTCTTTACCATGTGAGCTACCAGGAAATCCATATCAATAAATACTCCATGAAAAACATGAATATGAGAAAATGAGGCAGGAGATGTCAAGGGATTGTTACTATGGCTATAGAATCTCTCCATAAGGATTTGTCTCTAGATATCAACCTATGAATGTGGTCAGATTGTGGCCAGGGATTTACTGCTTCAGTTTGTTAGTGGGCCTTAATTTCACAATTCCAGCTGCTTTCTGAACTGATGAAATTCCAGCACAGTTAGTTATTTGTTTCCTAACTGATTTTGATGCTCATGACCATCTTGTCTATACAAAAACTCAGATCCTGGCTCCATCAAGAAACTACAGCATCAGTGGTATTTTTCTCAAGAATAGGGATCTTCTAACCCTAAGGTTTGTGGGTCCTTCTTTAGTTGGAGTCTTCCCAGTGAGTGTCTCAGTTTTAATACTCTTACCTGCTCTGTTGCTTTTGCTTTGGCTTCATTCCTTCATTCTTTCTAGAGTTATTTCTCTATTGATTTCCAGTAGCAAATTGGGCACATACTGACCTTGGGAATTCATCTTTTAGTTTCCTATCTTTTTGCCTTTTCATACTGTTCATGGGGTTCTCAAGGCAAGCATACTTAAGTGGTTTGCCATTCCCTTCTCCAGTGGACCACCTTCTGTCACACCTCTCCACCACAACCAGTCCATCTTGGGTGGCCCCACACAGCATGGCTTAGTTTCATTGAGTTAGATAAGCTGTGATCCATGTGATCAGATTGGCTAGTTGTCTGTGATTGTGGTTTCAGTCTGTCTGCCCTCTGATGCCCTCTTTCAGCACCTACTGTCTTACTTGGGTTTCTCTTATCTTGAACATGGGGTATCTCTTTATGGCTGCTCCTTACCTTGTATGTGGAGTGGCTCCTCTCAGTCAAGGCCCCTGAGCCTTGGCATGGGATAGCTCCTCCTGGCCACTGCCCCTGGTGATAGAAGCAAGGTCCAATTCTGGAAAAAGCAATATTGCATAGGAACCTGGAATCTTAGGTCCATGAATCAAGGCAGATTGGAAGTGGTCAAACAGGAGATGGCAAGAGTGAAAGTCGACATTTCAGAAATCAGCAAACTAAGATGGACTGGAATGGGAGAATTTAACTCAGATGACCATTATATCTATTATTGTGGGCAGGAACCCCTTAGAATAAATGGAGTAGCCATCATAGTCAACAAAAAATACGAAATGCAGTACTTGGATGCAATCTGAAAAATGAGAGAATGATCTCTGTTCGTTTCCAAGGCAAAGCATTCAATACCATGGTAATCCAAGTCTCTGCCCTGATCAGTAATGCTGAAGAAGCTGAAGTTGAACGATTCTATGAAGATGTACAAGACCTTTTAGAACTAACACCCAAAAAAGATAGCCTTTTCACTATAGGGGACTAGAATGCAAAAGTAGGAAGTCAAGAAACACCTGGGGTAACAGGCAAATTTGGCCTTGGAGTACAAAATGAAGCAGAGCAAAGGCTACTAGAGATTTGCCAAGAGAATGCATTTGTCATAGCAAACACCCTCTTCCAACAACACAAGAGAAGACTCTACACATGGACATCACCAGATGGTCTATAGTGAAATCAGATGGATTATATTCTTTGCAACCAAAGATGGAGATGCTCTATACAGTCAGCAAAATCAAGACCAAGAGCTGACTGTGGCTCAGATCATGAACTCCTTATTGCCAAATTCAGGCTTAAACTGAAGAAAGTAGGGGAAACCACTAGACCATTCAGGTATGACCTGAATGAGATCCCTTATGATTATACAGTGAAAATGAGAAATAGATTTAAGGGACTAGATCTGATAGACAGAGTGCCTGATGAACTATGGTCTGAGGTTCATGACATTGTATAGGAGACAGGGATCAAGATCATCCCCAAGAAAAAGAAATGCAAAAAAGCAAAATGGCTATCTGAGGAGTCCTTACAAATATCTGTGAAAAGAAGAGAAGTGAAAGACAAAGGAGAAAAGGAAAGATATACCCACTGGAATGCAGTGTTCTAAAGAAAAGGAGAGATAAGAAAGGCTTCTTCAGTGATCAATGCAAAGAAATAGAGGAAAACAATAGAATAGGAAAGACTAGAGATGTCTTCAAGAAAATTAGAGATACCAAGGGAACATTTCAAGAAAAGATGGGCACAATAAAGCATAGACATTGTATGAACCTAACAGAAGCAGAAGATATTAAGAAGAGGTGGCAAGAATATACAGAAGAACTATACGAAAAAGATCTTCATGAATTAGATAATCATGATGGTGTGATCACTCACCTAGAGCCAGACATCCTGGAATGTGAAGTCAGGTGGGCCTTAGGAAGTATCACTGTGAACAAAGCTAGTGGAAGTGATGGAATTCCAGTTGAGCTATTTCAATTCCTAAAAGATGATGCTATGAAAGTGCTTCACTCAATATGCCAGCAAATTTGAAAAACTCAGCAGTAGCCACAGGACTGGAAAAGGTCAATTTTCATTCCAATTCCAAAGAAAGGTAATGCCAAACAATGCTCAAACTACCACACAATTACACTCATTTCACAACTAGTAAAGCAATGCACAAAATGCTGCAAGCCAGGCTTCAGCAATATGTGAACCGTGAACTTCCAAATGTTCAAGCTGGTTTTAGAAAAAGCAGAGGAATCAGAGATCAAATTGCCAACATCCTATGGATCATCAAAAAAGCAACAGAGTTCCAGAAAAACATCTACTTCTGCTTTATTGACTATGCCAAAGCCTTTGTCTGTGTGGATCACAATAAACTGTGGAAAATTCTGAAAGAGATGGGAATAGCAGACCATTTGACCTGCCTCTTGAGAACCCTGTATGCAGGCCAGGAAGCAGCAGTTAGAACTGGACATGGAACAACAGACTGGTTCCAAATAGGAAAAGGAGTATGTCAAGGCTGTATATTGTCACCCTACTCATTTAACTTTTATGCCAGAGTACATCATGAGAAACACTGGGCTGGAAGAAGCACAAGCTGGAATCAAGATTGCCAGGAGAAATATCATTAACCTCAGATATGCAGATGACACCACCTTTATGGCAGAAAGTGAAGAACTAAAGAGCCTCTTGATGAAAGTGAAAGAGGAGAGTGAAAAAGTTGGATTGAAGTTCAACATTCAGAAAACTAAGATCATGGCATCTGGTCCCATCACTTCATGGCAGATAGATGGGGAAACAGTGGCTGACTTTATTTTTCTGGGCTCCAAAATCACTGCAGATGGTGA
>SRVM01037847.1:0-18447 GCA_007570785.1 Antilocapra americana | reverse complement strand
TATATTTATTGGGGAGAGAGTGTTCTCCCCGTCCTATTCCTCCGCCATCTTAGTTTCTCCCCCAGGATTTTTCTTTAAACAACATCATGTCTCCTGAAAATAGAAGACATTTTAACTTTTATTTTCCAACTTGAATACTCTTTATTTCACTTTTTTATCTAATTACGCTGACTAGCACCATAAGAACAATGCTGAATAAAATTGACAATACCAGACATCCTTGCCTTGTTTTTGGACTTTCCTGGTGGTTAAGACAGTAAAGGATTTGCCTGCAAATGCAGGAGATCCAGGTTCAAACTCTGGGTTGGGAAGATCCTCTAAAAATGGAAATGGCAACCCACTCAGTATTCTTGCCTGGAGAATTCCATGGAGAGAGAAGCCTGGTGGCCATGGGAACACAAAGAATCAGACACAACTGAGTGACTAACACACTTGACTTGTTTTGATTTTTAAGGAAAATCATTTAACCTTTCAGCATTAAATATGATATGATCTTGTGCATTTTTCATAAATGCTCTTTACTGAGTTGAGACATTTTCATTATATTCTTACTTTTTGAGTGTTTGTTATGAATATTTATTGTATTTTGTCAAATACTTTTTCTATATCAGTTGATATGACCATATGCTTTCTATACTAATGCTATGATGTATGTGTCTGAATCTTCGCAACCCCATGGACTGTAGCCTGCCAGGCCTCACTAACCATGGAATTCTCTAAGTAAGAATACTGTAGTGTAGCCATTCCCTTTTTCAGGAGATCTTCACAACCTAGGGATCAAACATTGGTCTCCCTCATTGCAGGCGGATTCTTTATAGTGTAAACCATCAAGGAAGCCCATGATTGATTGATTTTGAGGTGTTAAACCAATCTTGCATTTCTGTGATAAATCTCTCTTGGTCATGGTGTATAATCCTTTTAAAATATTGATGACACTGTTTGTTAGCATCCTATTGAAGGTTTTTACATCTATGTTCATAGGGTATTTGTTGGTAGTTTTCTTTTCTTCTAATCTTTTTTCTTGTTTTGATATAAGATTAATGCTAGTCTTATAGAAAGAGTTGAGAAAATTTCACTCTTCTTTGAGAGAATTTGTAAAGAATTACTAATAATTCTCCCTTAATTTTTTGGCAAAATACATCCATGAAGCAATTTAGGCCTGGGTTCTTTCCAGGAAAAATTTTAGTAAGTAATTCAACTTCCTCTCTTGTAACAAGTCTATTTATATTTTCAATTTCTTATTGAGAGAGTTTTAGTAGTTTTTGTCTTTGTAAGAATTTGCCCATTGAATTTGAGTTATCCAATCTGTTGGCAAAAATTTTCTCATAGTATTCTACCCTAATCCTTTTTATGACTTTAAAGTTTGTAGTAACTTCCTCTCTTTGTTTCCTGATTTTAGTAACTGTGGTTTTTTTTTTCTGTTTTTCTTGATAGACTATTTTTATTATTCCCTGACTCTAACTTTATTAATAAAATTTACTCTTCTTTTCCAGTGTCTTAAAATGGAAGTTCAGGTAATTTATTTGAGATATATTTCTTCTTTTTTAAATGTAAATATTTTCAAGTATATATTTTTCTTTATTCATTTTGAGCTGTATGTCATAAGTCTTGTTGTGCCTTCATTTTCATTCATCTCAAAGTATTTTCTATTTTCCTTTTTAATTCTTTCTTTGACCCAGTGATGAGGATACAGTTTTAAAAAGACAGTTTTAAGTTTTTACAGAAAGATCTCAACCAATAAATCACACAACATTTTGGTGATTAAGATATATTCATTATATTATCAAATTCCATAAAAATACTCATTTATTGCAAAATTTTAGCACATTTAGAACTGATCCTTCTTTGAAAAACATATAATTTTATTATTGGAAATACTTTCCATGTTATTAAGTAAAATATCATTTTAATGTTTAATAAAATATTGTTAGATCTATTATTAAATGACAGTATATTTAAATTATGTTATTAAATATTGACAAATAGTAGTATTGTTATATATGTTAATATTATAAAATACTATTACATTTTAAATATTGTTACTAATAATAATGCTTGAGATAATATAATTTATTGCACTATTTTAACAGATAAAGCAATTTAGGCTCAGATTAAATGGCTTTTCCAAGGGTGTATAACTGGATATTGGTCAAACATCTTTAGAACCAGAATCCTTGATTTCTCAAGCAAAGGACCATTCTCATTATCCCCATATCCATGGTTCTCAAAGACAGCTTTCATTTTAATGTATTTCTTATCAAAAGCATGAAAAACAAGAAACTTCCTAATTCCAAATAAGCCATTATTTCATTCATTACATTATAACCATACTGACTTATATTTTGAAAATATGAAGCATAATTTGCCTTTATTAATTTGATTTTCAAAAATTTGAGCTCAAAAAGGTCTTTTATTTCAAGAGGCAAATTATTATTCAGACAGATGTCGATTTTAGTTTCAATTCATGCAAAGTACCTAAGCAAATGTTAGCCTTGCACTTGTGAAAATGCAGTCCATAATAGGTAGTTCTAAAAATCTTAATGGATATTAGTTCAGACATTAGTGAGCATGGTCTATGTAAAACAGTTATATCTTTATGTGAGATTAAAATGAGCAATTCATAATATATATTTTAATGCTTAGATTCTGTCCCTGTAATATAATTTCATTTAAAAGTAATTATAAAAGTACCAAAACAGTTAATATATTGATTTTGTGTATTTGTATGTATGTACTAAGGAAGAGAGAAAGAAATAAACAGGGAAAAAGGAAATGATCTGTGGATAAGGAATTTTCTAAAAGAAAGCCTAATTTAAAAATACATCATGTATACCCATGGCGGATTCATATCAATGTATGGCAAAACCAACATGATAATGTAAAGAAAATTAATTAATTAATTAATTTAAAAAATGCATCGAAAGATTTAAAATAACAAAGGCAAAGATACTGTCTATCTCTGAAGACTCAATTTCATAAACTCAACTATTTGAAGGCTAGAAAAATTTATTAAATTTTAGGAATGTATTAGTGAGTAAATTGAATACTTTACAATTATCAATGTATCATGACAATTTTTTTGATATTTTGGAACACAAAAATTCACTGAGAATTGTGATATTTACTAGGCCTAGGTAGAAGTTAATTCATAATGGATATTCTTGCTGTCAAATTGTAATACTATTAAGCAATCATCCATTAAAATTTAATGTGGTTATTTAACAGTCAATTCAATTATCAGGAAAAGAATGAGCAAGAAAGTCAGAAGGAAATAGAGAAATAATGTTAGCTAAAGCAATAGAAAAGAATCGCATAAACACCAAACTCTAGCATACTTTAATCACATGCACATTTTTCATGTATTAGTAAAAACATTATTAATCCCGAAATGCATTCAAAATAGTTTGTATGTCATATATTGTGTTAACATTAGCTTTAGAAAGCTAAAAATTTACTCACAATCATAAGAGCAAAAGATGAATAATTGAGG
Organism: Antilocapra americana; assembly: GCA_007570785.1. Classification (NCBI taxonomy): domain Eukaryota; kingdom Metazoa; phylum Chordata; class Mammalia; order Artiodactyla; family Antilocapridae; genus Antilocapra; species Antilocapra americana. The sequence continues at coordinate 14,957 of SRVM01037847.1, read as the reverse complement.
AGGACTTACGATAAACAGTAAATAAGAAGTGATATTGAAGCTGAATCATATCACCTTCAGTAAAATCATTAAGAAACAGAACAATATACTAAGGCATATATAAAAGTAGCAGCCATGTGCTATATATCCTTAGAGTTTTAAAAAGAAGCACTAAAAATCTTATGTGTATCACAATAAACATTAATGAGTCTATAAATTAGAATAGCTCAAAAACATATTTTATAAAATTCCTAAATGTATAATAAAGACCTGGTATTACATTCATCATTTATATCAACAAATACTAATACAGAATAAATTGTGAAATTATAGTATTTATTCCTCCACAGATTCCAGATTCACCCATCACCAGTTCCTCCCATCAGGGAGCTTCCACAAGCCTCTTATCCTTATTCATCAGAGGGCAGACAGAATGGAAACCACAATTAAAGAAAACTAACCAAACTGATCACTGGGATCACAGCCTTGTCTAAGTTGATGAAACTCTGAGCCATGTCACATAAGGCCACCCAAGACAGACGGGTCATGGTGGAGAGTTCTGACAAAATGTGGTCCACTGGAGAAGAGAATGGCAAACTGCTTCAGTATTATTGTCTTGAGAACCCCATGAACAGTATGAAAAGGCAAAAAGATAGGAAACTAAAAGATGAACTCCCTGGGTCGCTAGGTGCACGATACTGATACTGGAGAAGAGTGGAGAACAGCTCCAGAAAGAATGAAGAAGCTGAGCCAAAGCAAAAACAACAAACAGTTGTGGGTGTGACTGGTCATGAAAGTAAAGTTCAATGTTGTAAAGAACAATATTGCATAGAAATCTGGAATGTTAGATCCATGAATTAAGGCAAATTGGAAGTGGTCAAACAGGAGATGGCAAGAATGAAAATTAATATTTTAAGAATCAGTGAACATAAATGGACTGAAATGGGTGAATTTAATTCAGAAGACCATTATATCTACTACTGTTGACAAAAATCCCTCAGAAGAAAGAGTAGCCCTCACAATCAACAAAAGAATCTGAAATGCAGTGCTTTGGTTCAGTTTCAAAAATGAAAGAATGATCTTGGTTTGTTTCCAAGGCAAACCATTCAATATAATGGTAACCCAAGTCTATGCCCAAAACACAAATGCTGAAGAAGCTCAAGGCAAACAGTTATATGAAGACCTACAAGACCTTTTAGAACAACACCAGAAAAAAAAAAAGATGTCTTTTTCATCATAGGGGACTGGAATTCAAAAATAGGAAGGCAAGAGATGCCCAGAGTAACAGGCAAGTTTGGCCTTGGAGTGTAAAATGAAGCAGGGCAGAGGCTAATAGAGTTTTCCCAAGAGAACACACTGGTCATAGCAAGCACCCCCTTCCAACAACACAAGAGATGATTATACACACGGATATCACCAGATGGTCAGTATCAAAATCAGATTGATTATACTCTTTGCAGCCAAAGATGGAGAAGCTCTATACAGTCAGCAAAAACAAGACTGGGAAATGACTGTGGCTCAGATCATGAGCTGCTTATTGCCTAATTCAGACTTAAAATGAGGAAAGTAGGGAAAACCACTAGACCATTCAATTATGTCCTAATTCAAATCCTTTATGATTATGCAGTGGAAGAGAAAAATAGATTCAAAGGATTAGATCTAACAGACAGAGTGCCTAAAGAACTATGGACAGAGGTTCATGAGACTGTACAGGAGGTAGTGATCAAAACCATCCCCAAGAAAATGAAATCTAAAATGGCAAAGTGGTTGCCTGAGGAGATCTTACAAATAGCTGAGAAAAGAAGAGAAATGAAAGGCAAAGGAGAAAAGGAAAGATATGTTCATCTGAATGCAGAGTCCCAAAGAATAACAAGGAGAGATAAGAAAGCCCTCCTAAGTGATCAATGCAAATAGACAGAGTTAAACAATAGAATGGGAAAGACTAGGGATCTCTTTAAGAAAATCACAGTTACCAAGGAAACATTTCATGCAGAGATGGGCACAATAAAGGGAAGAAATGATATGGAACTAACAGAAGCAAAAGATATTAAGAAAAGGTGGCATGAATACACAGAAGAACTATACAAAAAAGATGTTAATGACTCAGATAACCACAATGGTGTTATCACTCACCTAGATCCAGTTATCCTGGACTGGAAAGTCAAGTGGGCCTTTTAGGAAGCATCACGACAAACAAAGCTAGTGGAGATGATGCAATTGCAGCTGAGGTCTTTCAAATCCTAAAGTTGATGCTGTTAACGTGATGCACTCAATGTGCCAACAATTTTTGGAAACTCAGCAATGGCCAAAGGATTCAAATGATCAGTTTTCATTTCAATACCAAATAAAGGCAATGTGAAAGAATGTTCAAACTACCACACAATTGCACTCATTTCACACACTAGCAAAGTAATGCTCAAAATTCTCCAAGCTTGGCTTTAGCAGTACATGAACAGAGAATTTCCAGATGGCCAACCTGGATTCAGAAAAGGTAGAGGAATCAGAGATCAAATTGCCATATTCATTGGATCAGAGGAAAAGGAAGAGAATTCTAGAAGAGCATCTACTTCTGCTTCATAGATTACACCAAAGTTCTTGTTTGTGTGGGTCACAATAAACTGGAAAATTCTTAAAGAGACAGAATAATAGATCACCTCACGTGTCTCCTTAGAAATTTGTATGCAGGTCAAGAAGCAACAGTTATAACTGGACATGGAACAACAGACTGGTTCCAAATTTGGAAAGGAGTACGTCAAGGCTGTATATTGTCAACTTGCTTATTTAACTTATATGTAGAAGTACATCATGTGAAATGCCAAGCTGGATGAAGCACAAGCCAGGATCAAGATTTCAGGGAGAAATATCAATAACTTCAGGTATGCAGATGGCACCCCACTTATGGCAGAAGGAAAAGAGGAACTAAAGAATCTCTTGATGAAAATGAAAGAGGAGAATGAAAAAGTTGGCTTGAAACTCAACATTCAAGTGGTCCTGTCACTTCATGGCAAATAGGTGGGGAAACAATGGAAACAGTGACAGACTTTATTTTCTTTGGCTCCAAACTTACTGCTGATGGTGACTGCAGCCATGATATTAAAAGATGCTTGCTCCATGGAAGCAAAGCTATGACAAACCTAGACAACATATTAAAAAACAGAGACATCACTTTACTGACAAAGATTCATCTAGTCAAAGCTATGTTTTTTTTTTTTCCAGTAGTCATGTATGCATGTGACAGATTAACCTTAAAGAAAGCTGAACACCAAAGAATTGATGCTTTTGAATTGTGGTGTTGGAAACAACTCTTCCCTTAGACTTCAAGGACATCAAACCAGTCAATCCTAAAGGAAACCGGTCCTGAACATTCATTGGAAGGACTGATGCTGAAGCTGAAACTCCAATAATTTGGCCACCTGATGCGAAGAACTGACTCATTGGAAAAGACCCTAATGCTAGGAAGAATGAAGGTGGGAGGAGAAGGAGACAACAGAGGATTAGATGATTGGATGGAAACACCTACTTGATGGACATGAGTTTTTGCATGCTCTGGGAGTTGGTCATGGACAGAGAAGCCTGGCATGCTGCAGTCCATGGGGTCTCAAAGAGTTAGACATGACCGAGCAAATTAACTGAACTGAAAATATTTATAAGTTAACATCCATTAAAAAGACATTAACACACAATCAAATAAATGATAAAGGATGAAAAATATCTATTTCCAGTTACTCTTTTGATCCATATGTGTTAGGGACTAAATATCCAATGCATACTTACAGAATTAAATAAATATTTCATCTCTACTTTTACTTGAACTATAGCTCTGACATCAAACCAACTGGAGCTGTGCACATGAGAGTCAAAAAGGGGAAAAGTAAAATGATATGCCCTATTGTCAGACATTAAAATGATAGGAATAATGAGCATTGGTCAAGAATGTATACATATGCTCTAAAAGTATTTTAACATTATTATGTTTAAAACTAGGTTCCATTTGAATCAACAATAATCTTTAAGGAATTAATATTAGGGGATAATTGAATAGTTGTGAAAATATTTATGTATGAAGAAATTTATCACAGAAAAACATCATAGGAAAAATGATAGAAGTCTAAGTTTCTACTGATAAGCATCGATAAGATACTCATAACATGAATTTGGATACAGTTATATAATTAGGTTTTCAAAATAATTAAATACATTCAATATTGATAAGCTATATAAGAATGTTGTCGGTGTTAAAGTGCAAAATGCCTAGTAATTTGTGTAATGTGACAAAATTTTTATAAAGCTGTACTTGGATAACTGTGTGTGTGAATTTATGTAGAAGGAGGAGACATATACAAATAGATGGAAACAAAGAGAGACAGAGACAGAGAATTGACGTTTGAAAGCATGATCTCCAAAGTTTGTCAGGGATTACTTTAAATGGTGGAATTTTGAGTGAGTTTAAAAAATTTCTTTCTTATCTTATGCTTTAATTTTTTAATGAACACATATGAATTATACACTAAAAATTCTAATTTATTTACTGTAGCCTGGTTGTTTTCCTAGAAGATTTCTTGAGTGAATAGATGCTATCTTCTTTGTGTCTTCTTTGTTCTATAAGCCCTATAGCACAACACCCTGCAGTTTTGTAGTCCTCAATAAATAGTTCCTGAATATTTAAACTACACAAGGAACTATGTCAACTTCCAGAGGAATGCTAAAGTCTAAAAGATTTAAACTAGAATTCAGAGTGATCTGACATGCTAGCAAAGCATTACTTCCAAATCAGAATGACCTATAATAATCACATGCAAAATAAAATGAACAATATCAAAATGGACAAATGAAACACAGAAAAAATCAGATATGAACAGCAAGGTACTGAACAACAATAAATAGTTCAGTTCAGTCGTGTCCTAGTCTTTGTACCCCATTGGATTGCAGCAAGCCAGGCTTCCCTGTCCATCACCAACTCCCGGAGCTTGCTCAAACTCATGTCCATTGAGTCAGTGATTCCATCCAAACAGCTCATCCTCTGTCATCCCCTTTTCCTCCTGCTTTCAATCTTTCCCAGCATCAGGGTCTTTTCCAACGAGTCAGTTCTTTGAAATATATACAATTAATAAAACAAATAGCAGATACATTAAATCTACATTATTCTAAAAGCTCAATAGAACTAGGCATGTATAGAGGTGTAAGAGATCATATTTAGAAAGCTAACGTTATTCTCTCAACTCACATATACATTCTTTTCTTTTGAGTCTTCTAAAAGCTTTAATTTCCTTTAAAACTAGTTAATTAAAAACCTATTGTTTTTGCTGTTGCTATTGTTCAGTTGCTACATCGTGTCCAACTCTGCAATACCATATACTACAGTATGCCAGGTCTGAAGCTGTGCTGTTCATACGATATCTGCCATGATGGCCAGAAGAATATATATATTTTTAATTGTAAAATAATTGCTTTGCAATGTTTTCTTAGTTTCTGCTGTACAACAAAGTTAATCAGCAATATGCTATTATTAATGTATCTGCTATATATATATATCCCCTCTCACTTGAGCCTCCCTCCCTTCTGTGTCTCACCACCCAGATCATCACAGAGCAATGAGTTTTTAGTTTATCTCCCTGTGCTATAGTGCTACTTAGTACTATCTATTTTACACAAGGTAGTGTATGTTATTCGCAGTCTCTCAAGAGAATGATTTTCATGTGCTTAAATAGCACATGGACCTAGAAGAGATAATGTGAGAGTTGGACCATAGAGAAAGCTGAGTACTGAAGAACTGATGCTTTTGAACGATGGTGTTGTTGAAGACTCTTAAAAGTCCCTTGAAGTGAAAGGAGATCAAACCTAAATCCTAAAGGAAATTAGTCCTGAACATTCATTGGAAGGACTGATGTGAAGCTGAAGCTCCAAAACTTTGGCCACCTGATGTAAAAGACCTGACTCACTGGAAAAGACTCTGATGCTGGGAAAAATTGAAGGAAGGAGGAAAAGGGGACGACAGAGGATGAGATGGCTGGATTGCATCACCGACTCGATGGACATGAGTTTGGGTAAACTCTGGGAGTTGGTGATGGGCAGGGAAGCCTGGTGTGCTGCAGTCCATGGTGTTGCAAAGAGTCAGACACGACTGAGTGACTGAAGTAAACTCAACCCAGAAGAGAAAATGTATAAAATTTATTAACTGTGATGGGAAAATTGTTCCTCTTTTCTTTCTTTATTCTATTTTTTCTTTAAAGGCATGCCTTTTCAGGCTTCCCTGGTATATCAGTGGTAAAGAATCCTGTTGCCCGTGCAGGATATATGTGTTCAATCTTTCATTGGAGAAGATCTTGCATGCCACGGAGCAGCTACGCCAGTGCACCACAACTGTTGAGCCTGTATTCTAGAACCCAAGAGCCACAACTATGTAGCCCATGTGTCACAGCTACTGAGGTCTGAGTGCCCTAGAGTCCACACTCTGCAACAAGAGAAGCTACCACCATGAGAAGCCCATCATTGGAACTAGAGAGTAGACCCTGCTCTCCACAACTAGAGAAAAACTCATACAGCAACAAACACCCTGTACAGCCAAAAATTAATAAATGAAAAATATTTAAGGTTTTTTGTTTCCTTTAAAGCATGCCTTTTCAAATCAGTATTCAACTTTAAGTCATACTTGGAATAGTAAAGGAAGATTTGAATTTTTTTAATGTATACCTACCTACAGCTTTATATGTATAATCTTAGCATGTTTTGATTTTTAAAGTTAAAATCTTTTGTAATGATTGTTTTCTGAAAATTTTCTCTAATTTATATTGATATTTATATGTATACAATTTTAGTTACCTAAAATTATATCTTATGGTTTAAAATATTTCCAGTTTCTGAAAGAGAAGTGAAGAGGTAATTTCATGTCAATGTACATGTACAATCTTATTCAGAGGATTTTAAGTAGTCTGTATATGTATTGATTGAAGGAAGAAAATTAAAGAAAAAGGAGTTTCAGGTTTATTTTATTCATATAGGCACAATTTCCAGATTTTGAGAATTTTTAAAGGTTAGAATGGAAATCTAAGGAAAACTATAGGGAGCCTGGTTGGGGAAGGCAGGCAAATTCTTGTAAATAAAATTCTTAGCTCCCCATGACAGCTAAGAATATCATCTAAACAAAGCAAGTTAGAGGGAGTAACTATACTATACAGCTGAAGATGATTAAGAGTATGCTGCTGCTGCTGCTGCTAAGTCGCTTCAGTCATGTCTGACTCTGTGCAACCCCATAGATGGCAGCCCACCAGGCTCCCCCTTCCCTGGGATTTTCCAGGCAAGAATACTGGAGTGGGTTGCCATTTCCTTCTCCACTGCATCAAAGTGAAAAGTGAAAGTGAAGTCGCTCAGTCGTGTCCGACTCCTAGCGACCCCATGCACTGCAGCCTACAAGGCTCTTCTGTCCATGGAGTTTTCCAGGAAAGAGTACTGGAGTGGGTTGCCATTGCCTTCTCCAGATTAAGAGTATAAACTGTGGGATGGGGGGAGCCAATTTCTACATGTTTGAAGGAGAATAAGAGGTTTTTCAGTTTTTGATATTTTTGGAAACGATTCAGGGTTAGAAAATTGTAGGAATTCTACATCTTTCACTCCGGTTCACTGTTTTCCTTGATTTCTCATTCATATGTGTGTATACATGCATGAATGTATATGTTTATATAAGAATATATTTCTATATGTAAATATAATTGTATTAACTTGATGAGTTGTGAGTAAATTACAGATATCATTATTATTTATCCCTAATAATTTTAGTAAGTTTCTTCTAAGAGCAAGGATTATTTTTTTTGCATAGCTATTAGATGACTGTCAAGTCAATGAAAATTAAACATGATCCTAAGTATTACTCACTCTGTAGTTCATAAAATTTTGACTGATTGTTCCAATATTATCTTTAAAATATTTCATTTTTCCAATTCAGGATCAAACATTGCATTTAGTTGTCATGTTCTCTTTAGTTTCTATTAACTTAGAGGACTTCCTCAAATTTTTCTTTTCATATCACTGAAATTTTGAAACAATTCCAGCCTGTTGCTTTGTAATTAGATCTTAGTTTTGGCTGGTCTTATTCTCTCCTCATGGTTAGATTGATTTCATGTGTTTTTAGAAAAGAATATCAGAGAAGTCATGTGTGTCCTTCATAGTGTATAATATCAAGAGGTACAGGATGTCCACTTGTGGTAATACTGTTAGCTTTGATCAGTTGATTGAGGTAGTGTTCACCAGATTACTCCATTGTAATGGAACCCCCCCCTTTGGAATTAGTAAGTAATCTGTGGAGAACATGTCTAAATTATATATCCTTCTTTTAACCCAAAGGCCTAAGTACTTTTCAAAATAATAAACACTAAGTGCAAGACCCTAGGAAGAGTCTAATCAAAGAGTGTTCTATAGATAAGATGCTCTTAAAAACTGGTAAACCTCATGCTTCCACATTCTTATGATCTATTCTTTGGTATGTATAATATCAATATAAACATGATAAAATTTTAGTGTAAAAGCAGGGAACTTTTGCTCAAAATGTCACATGAACACATACAAAATGCTTTGAGCTGGGAAAGTCCCAGTGTGATGTGTTCAATAATTAAAGTATAAGAAAGAACTATGATTTCTGAAGAATATAGCTTCATTACAAGGTAAGATGTATTTGGTAGATACTATAATGGAGGTACAGCCACTGAACATTTAAGCTACCATCATAAATGCTATTTTACTTTCTTAGAGAAATAAACAAAATATGACAAAGGAGGAAAGAGCAAATGTGGTTATTTAGATTTTAAGAACTTTTGAAAAGTTTTTATGTAAGAAGCTATTTAAAATAAGTCAGCATAGGAATAGGAAAAAAAAACCTGTAGACATTTGAGTTTCTCCTCACAATCATTTCAAGAGCCAAAAAAATCTGCAAAAGTATTAAAAGAGCATTAGCCAGAAATAGTATTTGTATTGGTAGCCATGGGAGATTGGTTACATGCAGGGGAATAACTAAATACGTAGACACATTAAGGATACAATGAGCTCATTTCCTCACTGTTGTGGAAGGGAATTACAAATACAGAAAAGGAGGAAATTATGATGAACCTTGTGGTGCTGAGGCTTTATCTGAATTAGTAGCTGGATAGTAGTTTCTAAATATGATTTTCACTAAAAGGAATCAGAACCCCTTAGGAAAATTATGATTTCAATTCCAGGACATGGAGAGTACATGAAAAGCCTTAGACATTTTCTAAAACCAATAAGCAAAGAAGTGTTCAAGGAATGATGGAGCTATATTAAAAGAATGTAGTAGACATTTTAAATGAGGCCCCACTGGTGAAGGACAAATTATAGCAATTTCAGCATTGAAATAAGTCATTATAAAGTATATTAAATCCAACTAAATAAAGTAGGAAACTATGAAATCATATCTATAGAAATTAATAAAGGAAGAAATAATAGTTATGATGAACAATGTAATATTTAAAGAGATTCAACTATTAAAATACTTCATGATTACAAAGAGAAAAAATAGAAAGCTTAATCAGGATATGGTCAAAGTGAATATCAATAATGAAAAGAAAGTTATGTGCAACTTCATTAGATGGAATGAGAAGAACACAAAATCTGTTCTGTGATATTGCTGCCAAAGGTGTATGACTTGAATGAAATTGTGAGGAACCATCAAAAGAAACCAAACTAAGGGCCATACATTATAATTGGTCTGTGCTTTTCAAAAGTGTCAAGGCAATGAAAGTCTAAGAAAGATTCTGGGACTGTTCTAACAGGAAGGAAAAATAAAAGGATATAATAACTAAGCTTGGTCAATGTGTATATTCTGAAACAGATTGTTTTTGCTATAAAGGTCTTGTTTTAACATTTGGCAGAACTTGAATGGGGTCTGATGATTAGCTGGTGGAATGGCATATATGTTAATTTCCCAATTTGAGACATGGTGAATGTCCTTCTATGTAGAAAATATAGACTAAACTATTGCTGGAAAGTCACAGGGCATCAATTAACAATGTACTCTCAAACAGATCAAAGAAAATGTTGTTTGTACTATACTTTCAAATTTTCTGTATAAATTTAAAATTGTTTCCAGAAATTTAAGCACAAATGACAGATGTGAATAGATCATTTACCTTTATTTTTATATTTTTGTCAATATACTACAATCTCTTCTGCTACTTATTTTACTTAAGTATGAAAAGGATAAGAGAATAAACATGCATTTAAATGCAAATATAGGTTATAAACAGTGAAGTTTAAGAATTCAGTAAGCTGTGGGATGCTCCAGAATAGGATCAAGATGATTATTTGACAGAAAGGTAACTCAAAGAAAAGTTACAGGCAAGAATTAAGAAAAAAAATTGAAATATACATCATGAGAAATGCTGGGCTGGAAGAAGCACAAGCTGGAATCAAGATTATGGGGAGAAATATCAATAACCTCAGATATGCAGATGACACCACCCTTTTGGCAGAAAGTGAAGAGGAACTAAAAAGCCTCTTGATGAAATTGAAAGAGAAGAGTAAAAAATTGGCTTAAAGCTCAACATTCAGAAAACTAAGATCATGGCATTTGGTCCCATAACTTCATAGCAAATAGATGGGGAAACAGTGGAAACAAGTGTCAGACTTTATTTTGGGGGGCTCCAAAATCACTGCAGATGGTGATTGCAGCCATGAAATTAAAAGACACTTACTCCTTGGAAGGAAAGTTATGACCAACCTAGATAGCATATCAGGAACAAGACAAGGGTGCCCACTCTCACCACTACTTTTCAACATAGTTTTGGAAGTCTTAGCCACAGCAATCAGACCAGATAAAGAAATCAAAGGAATCCAGATTGGAAAAGAAGAAGTAAAACTCTCTCTGTTTGCAGATGACATGATCCTCTATATTGAAAACCCTAAAGATTCTACTAGAAAATTACTAGAGCTAATCAGTGAATATAGCAAAGTTTCAGGATACAAAATCAACACACAGAAATCCCTGGCATTTCTATACACTAACAATGAAAAAACAGAAAAAGAAATTATGGAAACAATTCCATTCACCATCGAAACAAAAAGAATAAAATACATAGGAGTACTTCTACCTAAAGAAACAAAAGACTTGTATATAGAAAACTATAAAACACTGATGAAAGAAATCAAAGAGGACACAAACAGATGGAGAAATGTGCCGTGTTCGTGGATTGGAAGAATCAATATAGTGAAAATGAGTATACTACCTAAAGCAATCTATAGATTCAATGCAATTCCTATCAAGCTGCCAGAGGTCTTTTTCAGAGAATTAGAACAAATAATTTCACAATTTGTATGGAAATACAAAAAACCTCATATAGCCAAAGCAATCTGGAGAAAGAAGATTGGAACTGGAGGTATCAACCTACCTGACTTTAAGCTATACTACAAATCCCCAGTCATTAAGACAGTATGGTACTGGCACAAAGACAGAAATATAGATCAATGGAACAAAATATAGATAGCCCAGAGATAAATCCATGCATCTATGGACACCTTATCTTTGACAAAGGAGGCAAGAATATGCAATGGAGAAAAGACAACCTCTTTAACAAGTGGTGCTGGGAAAACTAGATAGCCACTTGTAAAAGAATGAAACTAGAACACTTTCTAACACCATACACAAAGATAAATTCAAAATGGATCAAAGATCTAATCATAAGACCAGAAACTATAAAACTCCTAGAGGATAACATTGGGAAAACATTCTCTGACCTAAACCAAAGGAGGATCCTACATGACCCACCTCCCAGAATACTGGAAATAAAAGCACGAATAAACAAATGGGACCTAATTAAAATTAAAAGCTTCTGCACTGCAAAGGAAACTATAAGCAAGGTGAAAAGACAGCCTTCAGAATGGGAGAAAATAATAGCCAATGAAGCAACGGACAAACAATTAATCTCAAATATATACAAGCAACTCCTGCAGCTCCATTCTAGGAAAATAAACAACCCAATTAAAAAGTGGGCCAAAGAACTTAACAGACGTTTCACCAAAGGAGACATAAAAATGGCTAACAAACACATGAAAAGATGCTCAACATCACTCATTACCAGAGAAATGCAAATCAAAACCACAATGAGATATCACTTTACACCACTCAGAATGGCTGCAATCCAAAAATCCACAAGTAATAAATGCTGGAGAGGATGTGGAGAAAAGGGAACTCTCTTACACTGTTGGTGGGATTGCAAATTATTACAGCCACTATGGGAAACAGTGTGGAGGTTCCTTAAAAAACTGCTAATAGTCCTGCCATATGACCCAGCAATCCCACTGCTGGGCATATACACTGAGGAAACCAAAATTGAAAGAGCCACATGTACCCCAATGTTCATCGCTGCTTTATTTACAATAGCCAGGACATGGAACCAACCTAGATGCCCATCAATGGACGAATGGATAAGAAAGCTGTGGTACATATACACAATGGAATATTACTCAGCATTAAGGAAAATTTCATTTGAATCAGTTCTACTCAGATGGATGAAACTGGAGCCCATTATCCAGAGTGAAGTAAGCCAGAAGCAAAAACAACAATACAGTATATTAATGCATATATGTGGAATTTAGAAAGATGGTAATGAGAACCCAACATGCGAGACAGCAAAAGGAACGCAAATGTATAGAATAGACTCGTGGCCTCTGTGGATGAGGGAAAGGGTGGGATGATATGGGAGAATGGCATTGAAACATGTTAATTATCATATGTCTAAGCAATAGCCGGCTCAGGATTGATGCTTGGGACTGGTGCAATGAGATTTCCCGGGGGGAGGGAGGAGGGAGGGGGTTCTGGAGGGGGAGCATATGTAAACCCATGGTGATATCATGTCATTTTTTGGCAAAACTAATAAAATAAATAAATTTTAAAAAAAAAGAAAGGCAGAGACATTACTTTGCCAACTAAGGTCCGTCTAGTCAAGGCTATGTTTTTTCCAGTGGTCATGTATGAATGTGAGAGTTGGACGATGAAGAAATCTGAGCACTGAAGAATTGATGCTTTTAAACTGTGGTGTTGGAGAAGACTCTTGAGAGTCCCTAAGAGTATAAGGAGATTCAACCAGTCCATCCTAAAGGAGATCAGTCCTGGGTATTCATTGGAAGGACTGATGTTGAAGCTGAAACTCCAACACTTTGGCCACCTCATGCAAAGAGTTGACTATTGGAAAAGACCCTGATGCTGGGAAGGCTTGGGGGCAGAAGGAGAAGGGGACGACAGAGGATGAGGTGGCTTGATGGCATCACTATCTCAATGGACATGGGTTTGGGTAGACTCTGGGAGTTGGTGATGGACAGGGAGGCCTGGCATGCTGTGATTTGTGGGGTGGCAAAGAATCGGACACGACTCAGCAACTGAACTGAACTGAACTGATTGACTCCAATGTGATTATTAAAAGAGCTTTGACTTCTTTATCTTCTTTCTGAAGATATCAAAGCCATTCTTGAATACAACATATTTGTTTGTAAAATTACTGGGAACATGTGAGTAGATTAGATGACTATTTTCATTATATCAACATCTAAAACCAAATAATCCAGAAAAGAAAGGGATGGGACAAATCTTTAAAAGTAGACACCAGAAAGGGATCTTTCAAAAGTATGCAGAATGAGGTCCAAGACTAGATAATTCTTTTAAAAAAAATGGAGGGTCTTCCCTGGTAGTCAGCTGGCTAAGATTCCAGTATCCCAATTCAGCAGGCCTGGGTTCAATCATTGGTCAGGGAACTATATCACATACCAAAACTAAAATATAAAAAGTTTCCTCATGCAGCAACTGAGACCTGATGCAGCTAAATAATAAATAAATTTTCTTTTTTTTTTAAAAAGAGCTATTAAGAAAAAAGGAAAATAAGAAGTAAAATACAACAGGAAGTTATAGGAAAATTAAGAGATAAATCAAAATATCTGTTGAGATAAGTGAGATCTTTGGATCTTCTAAAACCCATTCTTAAACTAGAGACCAACAGATCACTCTATATCTTGTTATTTTCTGAACTTTTCATAGAATGATTTTTTTCCTAATTATAATTTGGCATTACTCCATCAGCCTGCAGTATATGGCTATTAAAGACACAAACCCATAAAATAGCTGCATTTATTGGAGGGATTTTGTTGAAACTAGGGTGATGGGACTGCAGTGTTCTCTGTGTGTGGAGCCACAAGAGCATATTCTGTGTTTTCAGCAAATGGAAAAGTTGTTCTGTGAAACCACTTTTTTTTTAATGGAGATTTTGAATCATGCACCTAATATTTCCTCCTTTTCCGGTACTGACTGAGAGAAAATTTTTTTTCTTTTTTTTTTTTTTATTATTGTTTTAGCCATACATTGTTATGATATCACCATGGGTTTACATATGCTTCCCCTCCGGGTCCCCCCTCCCTCCTCCCTCCCCCCCGGGAAATCTCGCTGCACCAGTCCCGAGCATCAATCCTGGGCTGGCGATTGATTAGACACATGACAATTAACATGCTTCAATGCCCTTCTCCCATCTCATCCCACCCTTACCCTCATCCACAAAGTCCACAAGTCTATTCTATACATCTGTGTTCCTTTTGTTGTCTCCCATGTTGGGTTCTCATTACTGTCTTTCTAAATTCCATATATATGTGTTAATATACTGTATTGTTGTTTTTGCTTCTGGCTTACTTCACTCTGGATAATGGGCTCCAGTTTCGTCCATCTGAGTAGAATTGCTTCAAATGAATTTTTTTTTAATGCTGAGTAATATTCCATTGTGTATATATACCACAGCTTTCTTATCCATTCGTCAGTTGATGGGCATCTAGGTTGCTTCCATGTCCTGGCTATTGTAAACAATGCAGCGATGAACATTGGGGTGCACGTGGCTCTTTCAATTCTGGTTTCCTCGGTGTATATGCCCAGCAGTGGGATTGCCGGGTCATATGGCAGGTCTATTTGCAGCTTTTTAAGGAACCTCCACACTGTTTTC
>SRVM01037841.1:0-10242 GCA_007570785.1 Antilocapra americana | reverse complement strand
CTAAATGTGGAAAAAGAGTAACAGGGGAAGATGAAAAAAGGGTAATCTGAGAGACTACAAAACTAGCCACAAAAGGGTAGGGACTGGCAGAAAACTTCAACAGAAAGTTATAGAGACAGGAACTCTAGGAACAGTATGAAGGTGATCCTCAAAATCTGGTGGAAATGGACTATAGATGCAAAGGATTTAAAAAAAATGTGCTTTGTAGATGCTTTAAGAGAACAAGCAATAGAAACAATGGGATAAATTAAGTACAAGAACAGTTAAATTGGTTAAGATTGCCAAGGGAAATAAATTGGGGAGGAGGTGAGGGGAGAAACAAGGCAGTAGAGTGCTAAAGATTTCCTCACATCATTTGTGGACCTCTATACCTTCCCTTATCAAAGAATGTAAAAGTTAGGTTAACAGAAAGCATTTCTATAACCATCAGAACAGAGAGGGGAAAAACCATTTCACTATAGCTGGGGTGTGGTTCAATACTCAAAATGACCACAACTAATATAATCAAAACACACCAATCTTACACACACAAATTAAACATTCATAAATTAACTAGTAAAATTATTAATCCAGTTGACTTCCCTGTGCCACCCAGATGTTTTTGGACTTCTTACCACTATGTATTTCCAAAAGACTATTTCAAATTTAACTTACAGAATAACATAATTAGCAGCCAGTTTTAATAAAAAGATGCAAAAACAAATTTTTGGATTATAATAATTTTCAGCTTATATTGTTCTTTCTTGTACTTTAGTTAAACAGTATCTCAATCAAATAGAATTGGTTCTTTCTGGGCTAACTAGCTCATCTGTCAATTTCCTTAGGAAAAAGTTATAGCAGGAAATAATTCCTAACCTGCAGCAACTGTCCAGGATGGAGTGAGCCTAGAAAAGGAGATGTATGGCAGTAAACAGTTTCTCCATATTTACAATCTGGGGCTCCAGGATCTTTTCCAGGTTTCTATGAGAAATGCAACAGACCCAGTTACTATCCCAGAATATAATCAATAAGCCTAAATAAAATACTCCATGAGCATAGCATTCTACTAATATTACTAACTGCAAAACAGATACCATTCCTTTCTCTCAATAAATTTCTAGTATTAAAATATATATATATATGTTCACATATGATTGTTGAATATTTAACTATAATTATTTATTAACAACAAAGATTTTTCTGAGCAGACTCACCCGCTTATAGTAGTTTTTAATCTTGGTTGCCATGCCAACTTGCATCATTAATGGTCCATTTTCCTCACTATATTCTGCAAGAATAAGATCTCCATCTTTGCCTGTGAGGTCCTGAGGTGTGCGCATGAAAAACATCTCTCCACCACCTGAAGCTTGCCTCTCTTGTTCTCTCATCTGCCAAGAACAAGAATACAATGCAGCTACCAACAGGACAACAAGTACACACAGTGACATTCTTCACTGAGACATCAAAAACTTTACTTGCTTTTTTTTTCTATTTTATTGCAAAATGTTTATGCATAAAGTCAAAGCTATGAACACTTATTATCCCATCACTTATATATTACTTATATTTGTTTTAGCTATAACTATCAATAGATTTTGCTGAAACCTTTTTCCTTTCTTTCTTTTTGGCTGAGCTGGGTCTTGGTTGCTATGCATAGGCTTTCTCTAGCTACAGTGAGTGGGGGACTATTCCTTCAGTGTGGTGTGTCAGCTTCTCATTGTGGGTGACTTCTCTTATTGTGGAACACTGGCCCTAGAAAACGCAGGCTTCAGTAATGGTGCACAGGCTTAGCAGCTCTGTGGGATATGGGATCTTTCCAGACCAGGGATTGAAGCCATGTCCCCTGCATTGGCAGGTGGATTCTTAACTACTGGCCCACCAGGGTAGTCCATGAACCATTTTTTAAAGTTGCAGTTATCATGACATTTTACTGTACTTTCACATGCATCTCCCAAGAATAAGGACATTCTCCTAAATAACCACAATAGTATTTTATCACTTCTAAGGAAATAGACAATTTTCTAAAAGCATCTAATATCCAGTCCATCTTCCCCATTTGTATTCCAATGACTTTTATAGCTTTTTTTTCCTAACCAAGATTCAATCATACCTTTGCCTTCTTTTTGATGTGCTTTAGCAAGGGCTGGACTGAGTGGGGACCTGGCTGAGATAGTGCCCCAAAAGAATACTTCTTCAGAGGTGGGCGATGGAACTGGCGGAGTTTGATGGGCCCCATGTGGGTAGGAAAGAAGGGCTGCCGTAATTCCACAGCAGGAATTGAATGCTAAGACAGAAATATAAGGGTTCAAATTGAACTCCAGTTAAAGCAAGATTTACTCATATCTACACCAAAAGAAAGCAGTGGTTCCCATTCACCACAGAAAAAAAAATGCTACTTTTACCTGAATAATATTTCCTCCAAAGGTGCCTCGAAGACCTTGTTGCTTAGGGTAGTAATATTCATCATTGGAGAGATTCCATGGATCTTTCACTTCTGGTTGAGACATGTTCTAATGATAGGTTATCAAATAAACCTTAGTCAGACTACCCTTCTTCATTACCTTTCTTTGTTCTTCTAAATACCAAATCCCTTTTCCCTTCACAGACCTGCTGTGGTTCCTCCTTGATGACTCCCGTTTTCCCTAACAGAATTCGACTCTTCTTCAGAGATGATTCCTTCTTACTCTCCTTGGAGGGAGAGTTAGAAGTAGCCTCTTCCTTCTCATCCGGAATTTCTAAGGAAGAAACAAGTCACCTTGGAGTTGTTATCCCTGAAGATTCACCTTTCCTACTGACACTTCTGCAATTCCTAACCAGATTTTCATCTCACCCAAGACCACTTCTAGTCCAACCAATCAAACTACATTCCTGACATCTCCAAGGTACTACTTTCAACATTTCTACATTATGAGTTTTCCCAAAACAATACACAATATTAGAAACTGACAGGCACAACTCTGCTGTCTCAAACTGCTATATAGAAGCTTCCAGTCTTGACCTTCCCAACCCTCCTGATTTCTTCCTGCCCACTGACATTAGCACAGCAAGCTATCAGTTATGGAGAAGGAACACTGACCCAGCTAGTACCATACCCAAAATGAGGTTCTCATCATTGGGATCAAGTGTCAAAATAGGAGGCTC
Source organism: Antilocapra americana (assembly GCA_007570785.1). Taxonomy (NCBI): domain Eukaryota; kingdom Metazoa; phylum Chordata; class Mammalia; order Artiodactyla; family Antilocapridae; genus Antilocapra; species Antilocapra americana. The sequence continues at coordinate 7,122 of SRVM01037841.1, read as the reverse complement.
CAAGAACCGGGGCATGGCCTGAGCGTCCCAAATGATATTGTCCTCCCAGCGTCCATATACCAGCTCCTCATTGTCAATGGGAAAAATGGAGTACCAAGGCTTGTCATCATCCAGCGTTGCTGCAAAACCTAGTCAAAACACGAGGAAAGAATAAATAAAACATTTCATGCTCCCTTCAATTCTAGCAAAGGGAAAAGGAGTAAATGTTAGTAGTTACTCATGTAGCTACTGAAAAGGAACCTACTGGAAACAGTGTATTTCTCACTTTTCAAAAATGCTGCAGACATAAATGTTCACTGCAATATTTTTTATAATAGTCAAAATTTAAACAACCAAATATTTAACCAAACTGATTAGACAAATTATGGTAATAAATAATATGGTAAGATATGCTAGCAATAAAGTATATTTAAAATATAATTAAAAATTAGGAAGATATCCATGTACGACTACTATGTAACCAATAGTGTTTATAGACAGAATGGAAGGAAAAAAGAAAAGAATTATTTCTTATATTTAAAAAATAAGATATTTTTGGTTTTCCACTGAATTACAAAAGAAATTCAGATTAACACAAGACAATTTGGAAAAGACAGAAAAGATATAAAGAAAACTGCATAGCTGTCTGTGATCTTACAAACTAGAAAGAACCACTGTAAATCCCATGGTATTTTCTCTTTCAGTAACTTCTCTGTTTATATAGTGTGCTTTTTTTCACTTATGCAAACAGGATATCAAACGTGCCACTTCATATCTGGGCATTTTTTTCCATTTAAAATGAGTTTCCCATCATTAAACATTTTTATGAAGAATTTTAAATGACATAAAATAATATTAAGTAAAAAGCACAACACGTAAAACTGTACCTCTAGGAATAAGCTCAGCTACATACACATACAAGATAGAACACTGAAAACAAAATACACCAAAAAGGTAGAGTTGATAGTCTCTAGAATTACCAGTTATTTTTGACACTGCATTGTATTTTCAAAGTTTTCCACATTAAACATAGCATACCTTTTTTTGTGTGTGCATGTGTATTTAAGGAGGGAAAAAGCAAATTCTAGAATGATAAAGGGGCCTTTGGAAACAAACATAGACTATAATGATAAAAGCATTATTATATCTCAGACATATTTTTAACTTCAAAGTACTTTTCACATTTTTCTAATGAGAAATCAGAGTCCATCCTAGCTCATTAATAGTGTAAAAAAAGTTAGACTAGAATCAGGGCTCAGATCCAAAACACTTCACTGTCTCTCAGCAGCAAATATCACAGCTAAGCTTACTTAGGATGACTGAGGTGAAGGACAGTGTGCTGGACATAGTGGGCACAGATGCAAACCTTGCTGAACATTGTAAGCCATGGCGTTCCTAGTCATGCTGGAAGGAAGCCAGCCTGCCAGGCTAGCACGCTGTGGTTTTGTCCCTTTGTGTTTGACATCCTCCCCATCCCAGATGATATCATCCTCCCAATGCAGTTGTGTCACCATCAGGAAGTTTTCATCAGCCAGAAGATCGATGCCATTGCTTTCCTCAGGTATCTTGTATTCCTATAGAAGTAGGGGAAGAACAACAAATCCCTGAATGGTCACTGGTCAGGGTTTCCACTCCAAATCCCACAACAGATACATCAAATGTGGTACTGACTTGAGATGCACCTGATAATGAAGGAGTATCTGCCTCCTCCCACTTCTAGTCTGGCACAACACTCATTTCACAAACAAGAATCCTTGCAATAGGGCCAAGTTGCCAGGGTGATATACCACACCAAACAAAAGGTTTAGACACCTCAATCTCCCACCAAAGAAACCCTACTCAGTGTCTCCCCAATTGAAAATTAAAGTAATACTGACAGGGCTCTGGGCACAGTGATTTCTTTCTTACATACCGTGTTGCTTACGTCCATCATTCTACATTTCATCACAGGTTCCTGTTCCATCTTTCTTAGTTTGAAGCCATAGTCAAACCCACTGCCATCTTCAGGGACACCCAGCATATCATACCACAGTCGAGCAGGCCCATAACGCCACTCAGCCACTCTTGGCTTGGTATCTGTCACTTTATCTGTATCTCCAGTTGATTGGGAAAACTTGGATTCCACAGGTGCCATCATTGTGATCTGTAACAGAACAAAGTAGAAGGGGAGGTAGACATCCTGATCCCAGATGCCCTAAGGCTATAGGGAGTTAACAGGCAGGAGGGGGAACTTAGAGGAGCCATAAGCATGATTCTTGAACAGGACTAGGGTTAAAATGCAAACAATGGAGGTGTATCATGGCACACTCTGCCTATCATTCAACTTTCCCATTCACCAGTATATCACCATCTGCCTGCCCACAATACTTCTCTATTACAATAGGGAAGGGACAGCTACTGGGACTGAAATCATGATTACTTAATGTTAATCAGCACAGGACACTAAAGTGTTACTTTCAATTTAGACATAAGCTTAACATTTGTTTAGACATTTGTTGCCCTCCTGGGTCTTAATTCCAGATCTCTATTTTGCCTACTTCATCATCAGAGAGACACTGCTCTGGAGGTGGTGGTGGGGCATAGTCATAGTTCCACAAAGACTTCTGGTTGACTTCTGATTCTACTGAGCACTCTGTCTCCTGGATCTGCTCTTCCTGTATCAGTTCACGGTGTTTCTTCTTCCTCTTTCTCCGAGCGCTGCGCCAAACAGATGGGACATTCTTTCCTGGTCCAAAAAGACGTAGGAAGCGCAACACCTAGAACACAAAACGTATTTCTATGTAAGAGACCCAATGTCAGATAGGCAGACAGTAGCTCTGAGCTAGAACTCCTTTGAGAAGTCTACTCAACTGTGAGGGAGGGATCAAGAAATGCCGAACTCAGATTTTCAAAAACCAACCAAGAAAGTAAAGTATTCCTTAATAATTTGGACTAGTTCTTTTAAGATGGAAAGGACAATTCCTAATGAGAACTATATAAATCACATGTATTAATATGATCAAGGCATAAAGCTTTTAAAAAGACCCAATACAGTATCACTGAATAAGGAAACTTTTACTTTCTGCTCATTCTATATTCAATATCTCAACAACACAACTCAGTATTTACAAGAGGGCAGTGGTTTGGAATGTGGGCATTCTCCACCAAAAGTACCTTCCCAGGACGAAATTCTGGGAAAAGTTCTGTGACACTCGGCAACAGCTTGGTGGCATCGTGCTGCATAATCCCAGCCAACGGTAGGGTCAGCTTTCCATCCTCAGATTCTGTCTGTGTTGCTTCCTGAGGTCCCATCTCAGATTCTGAGTCAGAGGAACTACTGAAGTCCACTTTCTCTGAGGCCAAAGAGGAAGGGGCAATGATGGAGGGCAAGATGATGCCTTCTCCATCTTCAGACACTGCAACAAGGAAGAGAAACCCCTTTGGCATGTAACTGTGAGCATATTTCCTCAAATTCAGCCAACACCCACTCTAGGCTTAAGCATGGCTCAATGGCAGGGGATACAGTTCTAAGCACCCAGATTACTAGGTATGCAACCCGGAAAACTCATTCCAACTCATTATCTCCCACCATCCACAACTCACCTTGTACCTGGTACCCTGGGGTTGTGATGAGAGAAAACAAACACTATTACTACATTTACTACTTTCTATATTAGGCTAAAGAAATGTGACCAACAGAAAAATTACATAACACTTCAATACCAATCAGGTGTTATCATGTCTGATTCAGGGACCCATAAACTAGAAACACTTAAGCCCACAGGGTAACCATGAAATTACTTAGCGTAAAACAATATCTAAGACAAAAAATTACCAAATGCTATTTAGCCTGTAGACTAAAAAGAAAATGGCTTAAAACTCTACTAGGAGACATTTAGGTTGACATAAGCCTCAAAACACTAGAGATCAAAGACACTGCTCTTCCCCAACCTTCACAGGATTACTTACCACAGTTGCAGACATAGGAATAGGTGAGATAAGTCCCTGCCTTTGAAATCTCTGAATCTGTCAGCTGGCTGTAAATGACTTATACCCATTCTACGTGCCTTCTCATTTAATCATCTTTTAAAGAGAATCATCTAGACAGGTAATTTCCAAATACCAGTACAGATCAGCTGCATCAGAAATTACTTGAGGAAATTCTATGAAATCCCTGAGCTCTACCCCAGATCTTCTGGATCACATTCTCTAGAGGTGAGAGCCAGAAACCTGCAATTTTTTGAAGACTTGAGGTGACTATGATGGGCAGTCAGATTTGAGAACCACATCAACCTAAACTACTTTTTATTGAGCCCATGTTAAAATACTGTTGTCAAATGTCTTAAATTTTCCCTTTAACACTGAAATTTGAAAGTTGTATGAATCTCTTGTAGAAGTTGTATCATTTCCTAGCCACTTAATCTGAACAGCCTCCTATGAGCATGCCAAAAATCTAGAGCAGAAATAGAACTTGCTCCTTAGATAAAAGTAAGTCAGTCTCTACTTACTACTAGCAGTTGCATCCTGGTCCTTATCCTTTTTCATTGGTCCTGGAGGTGGAGGTGGAGGAGGCATCAATTTGCAATCAATATCTTCACAATCAGCATCATAGTCATCCTCATCATAATCTAATAAAACCAAGAAAGTGATTTCAATATCCAGAATGTCACGCAACCTTGAACTCCCTTGTCACTCAATATTTTAAAGCATCATATGAAGAATTATGCAGATTCCTTGAGAACACACAAGAGGTGCAGCTTCTGCCTTCATAAAGAGATGACACCATATCACCAAATGCTGTAACACCATGTGTATCTCATATAGGAATTTAGGGACCCCCCAAGAACTGTTTATTAATAAAACCTCTGCTCTTTCTCCTGGTCAAACACTGTTTCTTTTCAACTTGCTCAATCTCATAATTAATTTAGCAATCTTCTATCAGTTTAAAACTGGACTTTCTTTTCACCTCCCAAGTCTTTGACACCTTTTTTTCTGTCTGACTTCTGTAGTCTGTTATTCTTTCCACGAACCTTCAACCACTGGCATCACTCAATACTTAGTCCTGAACACCCTGCTTTTATTTCTCTATAAAATTCTTCATTGCCTTTCTCAAGAATTGCCTTTATCTAGATTAAGTCCAAACCTGTATGTCTTGACCTCACTTAGCCCCTCTACAATTGTACTGCATATTCTGCTGCCTAAAGAGCCTTTCCATTCAGATATTCAACAATTATACTTCACTATCCCACTGAAATATCCTTCAACTCTTTAATTCCCTTTTGTTACTATCAATACCACCTCCATCCTCATTTTCCCAGCTTACGATTTTAGCCTCCTGTCTCCTTCATCAATCTCTTATACCCAACACACCTTTTCCAATCAGTCATTAATAGCAATCATTAGGCAACTTTTATTCGTTGAGCTCCAGGTATTATGTGCCAGGTATTTTTAGAATTTAAGCCTGGTTTAACAACAAAGTGTCTTTCCAACACACTTCCTCACTTACCAAATCCTACTGATGTTTTTATCAGCATCTGACCCTGCCTATGCTTTTCCACAACTGTCACCCTACTCCAGACCTTGGTAACTTTTGGTAACTTTACATCCAGCTCACAAAAACAGTCTCTCAGTTAATCGGGCTCTTTATCCTTTTCCTTTATTATTTCCACCTGCACTGAGACTTTGATGCTTTGTGCAGGCCTTCTCTAGTTGCAGCACAAAGGCTTATTACTGTGGTGGCTTCTCTCATGCCGAAGCAGGCTCTAGGCATGCAGGCTCCAGAGAAAGAGGGCTTCAGTAGCTGTGGTGTGTGGGCTTACTTGCCCCAAGGCATGTGGGATCTTAGTTCCCTGACTAGGGATCAAACCCATGTTCCCTGCATTGGCAGACGGATTCTTCATCACTGAACCACCAGGGAAGTCCCCCTCTACTCTTTTCCTAATCAAAATCCCAAAGCAACAAGTATCACTTTTCATTTTCATTTAGGAAGGGAAGACAAGTAACATTTAAGGAGCTCCTACCATGACACTGTTCTATGGTATTTCATACCATATGATAATGAACTTAAATTCCCACCAAAGTCTTATTAATGTGGTAAATATTCAAACACATAAGCAGACAAGAAAATTGAGGGATTATTACAAATGAGAAATCCAAGACTCAAGGACTAAGCAACTTTCCCAGGGTAAAACTAAATATGTAGTTGGGATATGAACCTATGACATTCTGACTCCAAAGTCCATCTTCTTTTCATTATACCACCCTGCCTCTCATTCAACAATCTATATCAGATTACAATTCTTTACAGCATGAAACTCCAAGTAATGTGTACATAAAGGTGCTGTCAAACTGCTCTATGGGAAACTTCCCTGTTGGTACAGTGGTTAAGAAATCTGCCTTCCTAGATCAGAGGAATAAATATAGTGAAAATGACTATACTACCCAAAGCAATCTATACATTCAATGCAATCCCTATCAAGCTGCCAACGGTATTTTTTCACAGAACTATAACAAATAATTTCACAGTTTGTATGGAAATACAAAAAACCTCGAATAGCCAAAGTAATCCTGAGAAAGAAGAATGAAACTGGAGGAATCAACCTGCCTGACTTTAGGCTATAATACAAAGTAATAGTCATCAAGACAGTATGGTACTGGCACAAAGACAGAAATACAGACTAATGGAACAAAATAGAAAGCCCAGAGATAAATCCAAGCACCTATGGACATCTTATCTTTGACAAAGGAGGAAAGAATATACAATGTAGAAAAGACAACTTCTTTAACAAGTGGTGCTGGGATTAAAGATCTAAATGTAAGACCAGAAACTATAAAACTCCTAGAGGAAAACATAGGCAAAACACTCTCCGACATAAATCACAACAGGATCCTCTATGACCCACCTCCCAAAGTGACAGTTAAGCAAAAATAAAACAAATGTGACCTAATTGAACTAAAAGTTTTTGCACAATGAAGGAACTATAAGCAAGATGAAAAGACAGCCTTCAGAATGGGAGAAAATAATAGCAAGCGAAGCAACTGACAAATAATTAGTCTCAAAAATATACAAGCAGCTCAGGCAGCTCAATATCAGAAAAATAAATGACCCAATCAAAAAATGGGCCAAAGAACTAAACAGACATTTCTCCAAAGAAGACATACAGA
>SRVM01037838.1:0-15345 GCA_007570785.1 Antilocapra americana | reverse complement strand
GATTCTATTTGCTAGAATTTTGTTGAGGATTTTTGCATCTAAGTTCAACTGATGTACTTTATTTCACTATAGAATAAATAGCTTCCCATCCACTCTCCCCCACCCCTATTATAATTAACACATATGAATTTATGAATTATTTTCAAAATTCAAACAACTCAAGAATGCATGTGAATAAAAGAAAAGATCACTTCAAATTACTTTGTTTTAAAGTTTCTCTACTTTGAGGTGACAGCAATTAATATTTTTCTGACTATGTGAGGAAGAATTGGACACCATAATCTTCACTCCTTAGTGTTATTCCTTTCCATACATATGTTGTATCACAAAACAAAATGGACTTTGCAAATGTAATTGAAGTAACTAAGCAGTTGACCTTAAGATAGAGTGACTATCCTGGATTTTTCAGGTAATACTACTGTAATAACAAGAGCCCTTAAAAGTCCATGGTGGGAACAGAAAAGGAAATCAGAAAGAACTGAAACATGAAGACTCAATAGGCTGTTGATGTTTTAAGATGAATGACCCTGGCTGACAGCTAGTGAGAAATGGGAACCTCAGTCCTACAACCAAAAGAAATTAAATTCTGCCAACAACCTGAGAGAGCTTAGAAGAAGATTCTTCTTTCATGGCCTCCAGAAAGGAATGCGGCCCTACCTGCACTTTGATCTCAGCTTTTTGAGAACTTAAGCAGAGAACCCATTTACACCATACTGTTTCAAGACTTGTGACTATGAAAACTGAGATAATAAATGGATTTTGTTTTAGAATATCAAGTTTGTGGTCATTTGTAAGGAATACCATAACATACAGATTTATATACAAATCTAAAAATATACAATGGAAACAGTGAGAGACTGTATTTTCTTGGGCTCCAAAATCACTGCAGATGGTGACTGCAGCCATGAAATTAAAAGATGCTTCCTCCTTCAAAGAAAAGCTATGACCAACCTAGATAGCATACTAAAAAGCAGAGACATAACTTTGCCTTCAAAGGTCCATCTAGTCAAAGCTATTGTTTTTTCAGTAGTCACGTATGGAAGAGAGTTGTACTATAAAGAAAGCTGAGCGCTGAAGAATTGATGCTTTTAAACTGTGGTGTTGGAGAAGTCTCTTAAGAGTCCCTTGGATTATAAGCAGATTAAACTAGTCAATCCTAAATGAAATCAGTACTGAATATCCATTGGAAGGACCGATGCTCAAGCTGAAACTCCAATACTTTGGCCCCCTGATGCGAAGAACTGACTCATTGGAAAAGACTCTGATGCTGGGAAAGATTGAAGGCAGGAGGAGAAGGGGACGACAGAGGTTGAGATGGCTGGATGGCATCACCGACTTGATGGACATGAGTCTGAGCAAGCTCCAGGAGTTGGTGATGGACAGGGAAGCTTGGCATGCTGCAATCCTTGGGGTCACAAAGAGTCAGACATGACTGAGTGACTGAACTGAACTGAAAAAAATATGTACAAATCCTATATAGGGAAAAATACAAAACTGTGATGAAAGACATCAAAGAAGAACTAAATAAATGAAAAGATGTTCCATGTTCATGGAGCTCAATACTGTCAGGATGTCAGCTCTTTTCAATTTGGCTAAAAGATTCAATATAATCCCAATAAAAATCCCAGCAAATTATTTTATGGTTATTGACTAACAGATTTCAGTTTATATGGAAAGAGAAAATATCCAGAATAGACAACATAATATTTAAGGATAAGTAAAAAATCAGAGGATTGATACTACTCTAATTTAAGACTTACTATAAAGATAAACTAACCAACAGAGTGTGGAACTAGTGAAAGAATAGACAAATAGATCAATGGAAGAGAATAGAAAGCCCAGAAATAGATTCTCACAAGTAAATAAAGGTCAACTTCAAGGCAGCAAAGACAACTTAATGGAAGAAGAATAATAGTCTTTTCAAAAAATGGTGTTGGAACAATTGAACAATCACATGAAAAAAATAAATAAATCTGGACACAGAATTTACACTCTTCACCAAAATTAACTCAAAATAAATCACAGACCTAAATGTAATATGCAAAACTATAATACTCTTAGAATATAACATAGGAGAAAATCCAGAAGATTTGGGGTATGATGGTGAACAGAAGAAATAAATAATTGATAAACAATTGAAAGAAATAATTGATAAGCTAGATTTTATTAAAATAAAAAACAATGGCTGTGCAAAAGCCAATATAAGGAGAATGAGGAGATAAGACACAGACTAGGAGAAAATATTTGCAAAAGATACATCTGATAAAGAATATTTATCTGAAATATGCAAAAAATTCTTAAAACTCAACAAGAAGAGATCTTTTGTTCAATATAGTACCTATAGTTGACAATATAATATTGTGTTTTAAAATATGTTATGAGGATACTCTCATGTTGTGTTCCTACCCCATACACACCAAAAATATCTTCCAAAACAGCACAAGGAAATTTTTAGATGTGATGGCTATGATGTTTGATATCTTGATTCCAGTGATATCACAGGTGTATTCACGTGTCCAAACTCATCAAAATATATACATTTGTGCATAGCTACCCTGTCATGTCCAACTCTTTGCAACCCTTTGGACTGTAGCCTGTCAGGCTTCTCATCCATGGGATTCTCAAGACATGGAAGAATCTCAAATGAGTATTACTTCATGAAATAAGCCAAACTTAAAAGGCTACATACCATAGATTCCAACAAACCAGCTGTTATTATCGTCTTTATTGCTCAATAACGTTACTGCTTTAGATTTCAGTCTCAGATATTTCCATGCATTTTCTTGGATGTCAAGTCCCCATTTTCTTGAAAAGAGCACTTCATCTCAGGGAAATTAAGTGATTCATTTTCTTGTGGGATTCTGCTTTCCAGTTTTCCACTTCAACCGCCAGCCCATATCCCATTCTACCTCTGGCCATTATGAACTACTCCAGGTTCTCCAAACCCAGCAAGCTCTCTCTCACCTCCACATCCACTCTCTCTTCTGTACACATACATGATGGATAATTACCTATTTGTTAATCAAGCTTTTTAACTTGTACACCATATTAAATCTTATCTATCCCTTTCTTCATTGTCTTTTCACATGAGAATGAAATATTGATGAGCACAGGGGATCTGATTATTGTGCTCAGAGCTCTGTCCCCAGAGCCAGAAAGGCCTAGAACAAGTGATTGATAAAACACCTGATCCTGAACCAGTCTTGGATATGCAGTCTGGTGTTTGTGGGTGTCCCACCTGACTCTGGGAAACATGGAAACTAGACAAGATAATCTTTCTGAGAAGGCCCACTGTTCAAAGAGGCCAATGCAACTAACACATCAGGCTTCTTAGAGTCAGACCAGGATGGAGTTCCACCTCTATTTCTTACTAGTTATATGGCCTTGGGGGTATTCCTCTATTTTTTTGAGCCTAGTTTCTATCCCTCATTATTTATTCTAATGAGATAGTTGAAACTACTCAAAACTTCCATCCATTCAGTCAGCACATACTTGCCAAATGTCTTCTGACAAGCACTGTTTCAGGTGCCAAGAATAAGTCATAAACAAGTTACATCTATCAGCTCACATTTATTCAGCTCACTGAATAAAGCAAACAAGTAACTGTTTAGAGCACAGTGCTCTTGGGACCATGCTAAGGGAGGTACTGGATACCAGAAGCAGAGCTGTAGGAGTAGTTGGTGCTCTTCACTTCCTGCCCTTTGTTTCTAATACTGAAGTGGTATTAGTCCCTAAGGCCTGAGGCATGCTTCTGGGATCATTCTTCATGCTTCTGTTTTTGCAAGTTGCCTGATGCTCTTGAGTTGGCTTTGACTTGACAAGGTTACTACTGTAAACCTGAGGTTTTACCCAGAGGTATCTCTTATTGGCAGTCGGAAGTATTTGATAGTAACAAAAATGATGATAAAAATAGCCACCACTTATTTTCTAATGGACTTATAGATTCTTATTTTATTTACTGGATGATGGTAGCTTCCCTGGTAGCCCAGACGGTAAAGTGTCTGCCTGCAATGTGGGAGAGCTGGGCTCGATCCCTGGGTTGGGAAGATCCCCTGGAGAAGGAAATGGCAACCCACTCCAGTACTCTTGCCTGGAAAACTCCATGGACAGAGGAGCCTGGTGGGCTACAGTCCATGGGGCCGCAAAGAGTCAGACACAACTGAGCAACTTCACTTTCACTTTGATGCATAAATTATGCCATTAAAAATCTACCTGTGTGCCAAGCACTATACTAAATATTTCATTAGTATATTTAAACCTTACAACATACCAATGACAAAAATCATATTTTGGGGAATTCCCTGGAGGCTCAGTGGTTAGGACTTAGCACTTTCACTGCTGAGGGCCTACATCTGACCCCTGGCTGGGGAACTAAGATCCCATTAGCCATGCAGTGCAGCCAAAACAAAATTCATATTTTTATGCCAATTTCACATATTGGGTAACTGAAGTTAAGGGAAATGCAGGAGGTTGTAAACTCATTCTGACAGGAGAGAATAATGGTTAAAAGCACAGACTTGATTTCTAAATACCATTCTATACAAAAGAAACCAGAGCTCCTTGGAAAATGGCTGATTTCAGAGAAAGAATAGGGAAAGTACAAAAAGAGCCAGGAATATCTTGCTGTACCAAAAGAACTTTTCAAAGAAAAATAGGGGAACATCTAAAAGGACACAGGGACAAGATTTAAGGGGCCTCCATTTTTCCACTAACCAGATCTGGACAAACTGGAGCATCAAACTGAATTATGATGGTAATGTGTTATTATACAATGAATAAAATATATGTCCATGAGCTCAAGGGATATAAATGAAGACATGAATAATTTATAAGTGAGTGTGAGATAAAAAGCTCTTCATTGCAGAAGAATCACAACTAGTAAATGGGGGGAAATGATGAAGACAGAAGTGCATGACTTTTCAACCATCTTACATTAATGGGTTTAGTGAAGAATCATCAGTGATGGTAGAACAGGATACTTCCATAGTCTCCAAGTATACCCCCACAACAAGTGGACATAGGGAAAATAACTTTACTCCAGGGTAACTTGCTGAATACAACCTTGAGCAAGTGATCAAATCCAACATCGCCAATATAGAATAAATAAGTATCATGTGCTGATTGATATAATGCACTGAGAAGGATATACTACTGCTTTTTGTCTTTTCCCTGGCAAAGATACATAAGCTGAATCTAGTCATGAGAATCAAAAATCAGGCAAACCCATATTGAGGGACATTTGAATAAATGCTCATACTTTCAAAACTGTTATGGTCATTCAAGACAGTAAGTCTGAGGACTTGTTCCAGACTGAAGAATACTAAAGTGGAATAACAACTACATACAAGTGTGATTCTCGAATGGCAAGTAGAACCAAAAATTATAAAACTTTGTATTTGGTTGGTACAGAAATAACTGCAGTTTTGCATTGCTGAACTTTGCCATTTGATATTCAAATACATTCTTAAATAAATGTGGTTATGTTATATATCATTTAAAATGCAATTGCTTGCTTTATGCATTTTTGCTAATCACTTATTACTTGCTGTTTATTTTATATTTATTTTAGACTACAGTAATGATGTGAGATAGAAAGCAAATTTGAGCCATTTTTTAATTCAATTTCAAAATGGGTCGGAAAGCAGCAGAGACAACTTGCAACATCAGCAATGCATTTGGCCCAAGAACTGCTAATGAATGTACAATGCAGAGGTGGTTCAAGAAGTTTTGCAAAGGAGATGAGAGCCTTGGAGATGAAGAGTGCAGTGCTCAGCCACCGGAAGTTGACAGTGACCAATTGAGAGCCATCATCAAAGCTGATCCTCTCATAACTACATGAAAAGTAACTGAAGTCAACATCAGCCATTCTATGGTTGTTTGGCATTTGAAGCAAATTGGAAAGGTGAAAAAACTTGAAAAGAGGGTGCCTCATGAACTGATAAAAAATCATTTTGAAGCATCACCTTCTCTTATTCTATGCAGCAACAACAAACCATTTTCGGGTCAGAATGTGACGTGCGATAAAAAGTAGATTTTATATGACAACCAGTGATGACCAGCTCAGTGAATGGACCAAGAAGAAAACCTAAAGCACTTCCCAAAGCCAAACTTGCACCAAAAAAAAAGTCATGGTCACTGTTCGGTGGTCTGATGCCAGTCTGATCCACTACAGCTTTCTGAATCCCAGCGAAATCATTACATCTGAAAAGTATGCTCAGCAAATTGATGAGATGCACTGAAAATTGCAACATCTGCCTCTGGCATTGATCTACAAAAAGGGCCCAATTCCTCTCCACAACAACACCTGACCACAGGTCACACAACCAACACTTCAAAAGTTGAATGAATTGAACTATGAAGTTTTGCCTCATCCACTATATTCATATGACCTCTTGACAATTCATCTGACCTCTTGCTTCTTCAAGCATCTCGACAACTTTTTGCAGGGAAAATGCTTCCACGACCAGCAGGAGGCAGAAAATGATTTCCAAGAGCTAGTCAAATTCAAAAATACAGACTTTTATGCTTCAGGAATAAACAAACTTAGTTCTCATTGGCAAAAATGTGTTGATTGGAATGGTCCCTATTTTGATTAATAAAGATGTGCTTGAGCCTAGTTACAATGATTTAAAATTCACAGTCCAAAACCATGATTACTTGTTCATCAACCTAATATAATGACAGTTAAGATAATTGCCATGTTTGAATAAGATCTGTAAAAAGATACAGAATAGTACTGTGTTGACATTAATATCTTGATTTTCTTAATTGTACAGTGCTTACCCCAAAGGATGTCCTTGTTCTCAGGAAGTAACACTGCAGTATTTAGGGGTAAAAGAACATGTCTGTGGCTTACTTTCAAATGATTTAGAAAATATTTGTATGTGTATTCATCTGTGTGTGGTATGTATGTGGACAGGAAAATGAGAAAGGGAGGCAGACAGAAAGAAAGAGGTGGAAAGGAGAGAGAAATTATTACCTATAGAAGAATTTGAATGAAGTATAAATAGGAGTTGCATGTATTGATACTATTCTTAAAACTTTTCTGTAGGTTTGAAATTATTTCCACCTCAAAGTATCTCCCTCACAAAAAGTAATGTGGGTTCTAAGTACTGTCTACAATCACTTTCTGTGCCCTTCATTATTAACTGTGTGATCACAAGAAAGTTATTTAATCTCTGAATTCAATGTTTTTGACCAGTGAACAGGGATAATCACTGAGCCTACCTACTTCCTCAGGCCATAGTAAGGATTAAATGAGATGATACACATAATATAATCAAGCAATATATTGGATGCAGGGAATACTCAAAAAAGTTAAGCCTCTGTAATGTTTTGATTTTTAAAAAAGCAAGGTACATCATTAACCTAGACTTTCCTGGTTTAAGTACTCAGATCTTACTGTGGCACTGGGGTGCCTGGCTGGAAGCAGACTCTCTATGCCCATTGGTACTTAGAGTGAAGAGTACAAGTTAGCTTTCACCATGATTATAATCATTAATCTCAATATTCATTATCTTAATGTCCAGGCTAGGATCACTCCACTTAGCTGCCTTGATGTGTTTCTGGGGGTAAACAAATCCTCACATTAACATCTAGTAGGTACTAAAGTCACTTGACTTGTATGTATGCCATTTACACTGTTCAGGGAAAACTGAAATCAAAATATAGTTGACCTTTCCTTTGGACCAGTGTGATCAATGGGTTATGGTAGAGAGCTATAAATTTCCACATATGATGGGGAGTATGTTTTTGTATACTCCTGTGGGGAGTCTGGTTTTGTTTTCCCTTATTCTTTTTAAAATCATGAAAGTATGATAATGCACTTACAGGAGACTTGGAAAATACAGAACAAAGTTACATATAGTTCCATTATATACTACAATTGTTTTTTAAGTGGATAAATTAAGATTTTTAGTTGGAGTTTCAATATCAAACTCTCAAAAATTAATAGAATGGATAGAGAGAAAAGTGGAAGGATACAGTAGACCTAAAAAGCAGTATGAACCAATTTAGCATAATTAAGATTTATACAATTTTCACACGACAGTAGGATACAAATTCCATTCCAGTTCCCATAGACTATCAACCAGGAGACACTGGAACAGATCCAGGGATATAACATAAAACAAGCTGCAAAAATTTAATTGTCTAAAGGTATTGAAATCACACAGAATCTGTTCTCTTATCACTGTGGAGTTATGTTAGAAACCAATACAGGGTGCTCAGGGCTGGAGCACCGGGATGACCCAGAGAGATGGAATTGGGAGGGAGGTGGGATGGGGGTTCTGGAAGAGGAACACATGTATACCCATGGTGGATTCATGTCAATGTATGGCAAAACCAACACGATAATGTAAAGAAAATAAATAAATAAAGACAAACAAACAAACAAAAAAAGAAAATAACCCACATATTTTCAAGTGCAATGTGAGATTTACCAAGAGAGATCTTTGACTTAGCCATTGAAAGCCTCAATAAAGTTAGAAGACTGAAAAAACAGAGGGTGATTATAGAGCAGAAAGCATTTAAATGGGAAATTAATACCGAAATGAGAAATTAATATCAAGGATACTTAAAAAGACATGTATTTGGAAATTAAGTGTCCACTTTTAAATGATGAGTATATCTAAGTAGCCACAGGAAGGAAAATTGAAAATATTTATAACAGAATAATAATTGAGAGAACTTATCAGAATTTATTGCATGCAGCTAAAACTGTTCAATGCAGGTTTTAAATCTCTCTTTAAGAAGTAAGTGCACAGGCTCAGAGAGGTAGAGAGAATTGCCCCAAATCACAAACCAGTGAGAGGTGCCACCGGAAATACCTCCCCTATGGCCTTGCTGCTAACCTGAGCCATCTTCAGCTCGCAGCATACAGCATCAATAAACACCATCTTCCTAACTGGCCTATAGACTCACTGGAGGTTGAGAACACCATTTAGCTCTCATGTATACCCTGGCATTGAATTCACTCCCAAGCACACACTTTGGGGCAAGGATTTGTCCCTTTAACCTGGGAAGAGGGATTCATTTCAATATTTCAGGGAGCTTCTAGAAACAAGTTACATGAGGTGGTTCTCTAAGTGTACATTAAAAACTCAAACATGCATGTGATGCCTGATGGCATAAGGTTTTTTTCAAACACGAAACTAGATAATTTAGTGTAGGTTATTGGAGAAGGCAATGGCACCCCACTCCAGTACTCTTGCCTGGGAAGTCCCACAGATGGAGGAACCTGGTAGGCTGCAGTCCATGGGGTCGCTAAGAGTCGGACATGACTGAGTGACTTCACTTTCACTTTTCACTTTCATGCATTGGAGAAGGCAGTGGCACCCCACTCCAGTGTTCTTGCCTGGAGAATCCCAGGGACAGGGGAGCCTGGTGGGCTGCCGTCTATGGGGTCACGCAGAGTCGGACACGACTGAAGTGACTTAGCAGCAGCAGCAGCAGCAGTGTAGTTTACATAGGTGGTAGGTGAAGCTATAATGAGCTGTAAGGAAGAGATACTGAGCAAGGATCAGGATGGCAGATTTCTCTACTGAGGAGACGCACAGTTGTGGTCAGAGAGGGGAGCATCAGGGGCTCTGGGGTTTTAGTAATATTTGAGTCATTGTTTTGGGTGATGGTTATATATGTTTTCATGTTACAATCATTCATTATTAATCTCTGTATATATGTTTTATGATTCGTTTGCATGTTATTATTTCAAAACTGAACCAAATGAAAAAGAATAGGAAGGTCACAAGACAGAGAAATGCCGAGATTTGAATAAAGGTATTAATGGCAACCCACTCTAGTATTCTTCCTGAAGATACTACAGTAAACAAAATGGACATCTGTCTCTGCCCTCACAGAACTCATATTTTGGGGTAACTGCATAAACATAAAAAAAATACATGATTAAACTATACTGTAAGTAGGAAGGTTATACTGCATGGAAAGCAAATTAGAGCAAATT
Source organism: Antilocapra americana (assembly GCA_007570785.1). Classification (NCBI taxonomy): domain Eukaryota; kingdom Metazoa; phylum Chordata; class Mammalia; order Artiodactyla; family Antilocapridae; genus Antilocapra; species Antilocapra americana. The sequence continues at coordinate 5,384 of SRVM01037838.1, read as the reverse complement.
AAGAAAGATCTGGAATGCTAAGTAACTGGAAATTTTGTTAAGTAGTCAGGATAAGCCTCACTCAGAAAGTGATATTTAGGCAAAGACTCGAAGGAGTTGATGGGATGAGCCATTAAATATGTAGAGGAAGAACATTTGAAACACAGACAACAGCCAGTTGAAGAGCCTTCAGGTAAAATGTGACTACTTAAGGTAGATATGGAGGGATTTTGTGGTAATGCAGTTGGATTTCAGAGAAATAACACTACATTAAATTTGGCAGAAACTTGTAGGTCATGTAAATACTTTGATGTTCTAGAAGTAATCAAGGCAAAAAGTTATAGTGGCTTAGAATTAAGTGGTAAGAGTGAAAGAGGCAAAATTTTTCATACTCTCAAATCTACTTAGACCATAGAGGCAACTGGATTTTTGGATGGATATAATGGTAAGATTGACCTCAATATTTTTTAATGTTTATTTATTTATTTGGCTGCACTGGGAATTAGTTGGAGCATGTAGGATTTTCAATCTTTGGTACAACCTGTGGGATCCTTAGTTGGGGCACAGAAACTCTTAGTTGTAGCATGTGGGATCTAGTTCCCTGATCAGGGATCAAACCCAGGTCCCCTGCATTAGAAACACAGACTCTTAGCTACTGGACCAGCAGAGACTCCCCTGACCCCAATATTTTTAAGTGAGCATCTAGAAGGATAATGTTAACTGAGATGACAAACAACAGAGATTGATTGATTGACATGAAATGAGTTCATTTTTTACATGATTGAAATGTAGTGTCTATTGGATATCCATTTGTGCTTCCAGGTGGACAGTGACAACAGACTCTGGAGCCTAAACTGGATATCAAAGCTGGGGAGAGAAGAGGGTATAGATAGCATAGAGAGCCACGGTCCTGGATGAGATCACAAAAGGAATGAGTGTAGGTAGAGAAGAAGAGGATAAGGATTCAGTTCTGAGGTTTGTCAATATGGAGAGAACACAAGGAAAGGAGAACCAGCCAAGGAGACTGAGCAGCTATAGTTTCATGACATCAGGGAACAACCAGGAAAGTGTTGTCCTGGAACACAGGTGTGTATGCATCAACCTGACTGGATCACAAGGTATCCAAATATTTGGCTAAACATAATTTCTGGGTATGTCTGCAAGGCTATTTCCGGTTGAAATTAACATCTGAATTTAATTTGGACTTGACTCAGAAAAGAAGTTTGCCCTTCCCAGTGTGAGGGCAAACAATCCTGAATAGAACAAAAAGGTGAAGGCAGGAAAATCTGGGCCTTTCCTGCCTGACTGAATGAACTGGGACATCAATCTTCTGTTCTCAGTGCTACAGTTTCTCAGGTATTTAGACCCTGACTGGAATCTTCCTCATCAGTTCCCTTTGTTCTCAGGCTGCTGGTGTTGAAATGAATTAAGCCACCAAACTTCTCTGGGACTCCAGCTTGCAGACACCAGATTGCGGGAATTCTCTGCCTCCACAACTGCATAAGCCAATTCCTTTAAAAAAATCTCTTCCTGTATATATATCTTATTGTTTCCATGTCTCCAGAGAATGCTAAATGATACACCAGGGGAGAAAGTAGTCCCAGGTGGAAGGAGTGATGGACTTGGACCCAAATTATAGACAGGTCACGTAAGGAGGAACTCTGACACAGATCTTGACTTAGAAATATTGTGTGATTATTATGTTGATCAGAGCAGTTTCAGTTCAGGTTAAGGTGTCCACATTCAATCACAGTGAGATTAAGACAGAATGGGAGTAGGGGGAACTGGAGACAGTGAGTGTAAATCCTCCCTAAGGGAGGTCAGCTACCAAGGGGAGAAGAAGTGTCCCCATAGCAGATAAGAAGGAGGGAGGCAAAAAGAAGGTTTTTTTCTTCTGTTTTGTGTTTTTGTTTTTTAAAATAATAATCAATTTTTATGCTGACAGGAATAATCTAGCAGGGGGAGGGACAGTGATGCTGATGTTAGAAAACCTCTGAGATCATGAACTTCCTTTTCCACTGAGACAATCTAGAAAAGAATTTTCCACTCCTTGCAACCCAAAGGAGTGGAGTGAGCAGTGTCTTCATACATCTAAGTCTTTTTCATTTTATGTCCACTGAGGTATAATTTTCAATGGTGCTCTCATTCTGGTGTGGATGATAAATGAAATGCTCACATTAATGAGTTCAGGACATTGGTTCTGAAGCCATAGATGACAACCCTGGGGCCTACCACTTACCAGCTGTCATCTGGGACAAACTACTTCTGTGTCAGTTTCTTCATGTGGAAATGGGACTAACAATGGCATGTATCTCATGGGGTTTTGTTGAACAAAGGAGGTAAAGCATTTTTAAAAACGTACAAAAGGGCGTGCGAAATATAGTAACTATTTCACAAATATTAGGTATTATTAAATCTGCATACTACAAGATGCAAAATTCTCCTTTACTGTATAGACAGCATACTGCTGTATAGACAGCATACTGCTTCAGTGTTTCCCTTTCACACAGATACCGTAAAGGTAATTGGTTAAAATGCAACTAACAAAGTGAACTTATCCACAGCTCCCTCCTATAGGCAAGGAAGCTGAGAAACCAAGCAGTTAAATTAAAATAGAATAGGAAATTTAAAACAAATGATAACCTATGGACTGTGTCAAGATGCCTGGAGTGATGTGTAATATTTTGCATCGCGATTGGGCCACAGAAAATGCCCAGAGGGTCAGTCAACCATTATTGGGTCTTAGATAAGATCAGCACTAGAATAAGTGGACTGAGTAAAGCAGGTTGCCCTCTAAGGGGATGTCCCAAACCAAGTTGAAAGCTTGAATATAACAAAAATAGCTGAGCTTCCTTCAAGCAGGAGGGAATCAAGTCTGACCGCTTGAGGTGGGACTCTGGTCTTTTCCTGCCTGTGAACTTGCACTAAAAAAGCACACCTGCTTGAAGTTTGATCTCAGCACTTTTGGACTAGAACTTAAACACTACTGGCTCTCCTGGTTCTCAGCCCTTTGGACTCAGATGAACTGTACCATCAGCTCTTCTAGGTCACCACCTTGCCGAATGCACATCTTGGGATCTTGTCAGCTTCTATAAACATGTGAGCCAGTTCCTAATAAAGTATTTTCTCTCCTCTCTCTTTCTCTCCAAATATCCTATCGGGTCTGTTCCTCTGGAACCCTGACCAATACACAAATCACTGGTGCCAATAAAACTACATGATGACATGATGGAACTCACTGAAGAGCTATAGTATGATCACAGGATTTACATCACGGTCACAAACAGGGTTTTAATAAATAATTATCTGATGGTTATTAAAGGCTATGGTAGGCAGAATTCTAAAACTGGTCTCCCAAGATATCTCACCATAATCCCAAGTACCATGAATTAGAGGAGGAATCACACGCACATTTGTGTTATATCCACATGGCTAGTCGGATTGTGCAGTTATTATTGAGGTTATTAATCCACTGACCTTTATTGGAAGATTATCCTGAATTATCCAAAGGGGCCTAACCTAATAACAGGAGTCCTTTAAAAGGAGAGAGTTTCCCCTTGCTTGCAGCAGAGGAAAGCAAGAGAGATTTGAAGCAAAAGGTTTTGACATACCATCATTTGCTCGAGCTTCCCCGATAGCTCAGTTGGTAAAGAATCTGCTTGCAATGCAGGAGACCCCAATTTGATTCCTGGGACAGGAAGATCTGCTGGAGAAGGGATAGGCTACCCACTACAGTCTTCTTGGGCTTCCCTGGTGGCTCAGCTTGTAAACAATCAGCCCGCAATGCGGGAGAACTGGGTTTGATCCCTGGGTTGGGAAGATCCCCTGGAGAAGCAAAAGGCTACCCACTCCAGTATTCTGGCTTGGAGAATTCCATGGACTGTATAGTTCATGGGGTTGCAAAGAGTTGGACACAACTGAGTGACTTTCACTTTCATTTGCTTGAAGATGGAGGGAACTATATGATGAGAAATACAGGCAAACTCTAGGATCTGAAAGCAGCTCTAACAACATCCTAAAAAGATATAGTTCAGCCCCATCACCACAGGAGATGGATTCTGCCAATCACTCGGATGAGCTTGGAAGCTGCTTCTTCCCTAGAGTCCCCTGGTAAGATTCCAGCCCCACTGACAGCTTGATTTCAGCCTCGTAAGACCCTAAGCAGAGAACTCACTTGATCCATGCAGCATGCATTACCTATGGGAACTGGGGAATAATAAATATGGGCTGGTTTAAGCTGCCAAATTCAAGGCAATTTGCTGTGCAGCAACTGAAAACTGATCATCGGTATTTAAGTTATTAGTGTATTGAATCTGTTAAGCATAAGGTAATTCTCTGCATTATCCAATCTACTGGGAAGGTTAAGGAATCATTTCTGGCCCAGCGATAAACACATGTACCTCAAAGGTGCCAATTAAAATAAGTATCACCAAAATCACAGTGCAGAGAATTCTAACTCTAATTGTAGTGAAGACTAATTGCAAAATTGAGGCAAAAACAGGCAGCCTGCAGTGGGACAGCAACATGAGGTCACATGGAGGTCAGATGGGGCCATACTCAGCATGAAGGGCTTGGGTGCAGGAGCTGCCCACTCAGTCCCTGCCCTTTAGATAAGGCAGAACATTCAGTTCCCAATATCTCTGCAGGGCAACAACAGGCAAGCACAGTCAGGGGAACTGCAGGTAGTGGTTCTCAATTAAACTGAAATAAATTATTATGAAAAAGGGTTTAATGTCATAGACATTCTTTGAAGCTTTAGAGGCAGACAGACTGGCACCAAAACTCTGTGATCCTAGCTGGGTTTAAGAATCATATTTAATAACTGTAAGTGTGTGTCTGTGTGCGTGTGTGCAGGTAAGACACCTCCTCCATCAACAATCCTGACAAATCTTTCCAGACCAATGGGTTTAAGATATGCTTGCATGATTTTCTATACTTGGAGAGCTGAATCAGCTTGGCTGATACATCTAACCACAGAGCCTACCAAGCACGTGCAAAGTACACACCTCCTGACTTTTACAAAGGCTCCCTGTACTCAGGAGCATCGACTACCAATGTAATAATGGTGACCTCTGGATTCATCATCATTGTTGGTCCTTCTAACAATCTCTCAGTTTCTGAAATGTCCTCACAATGGGAGCCTTTGGAAATCCAAGGCTTTGCAAATTAAAAAAATGATGGAAACATAAAAATGATTAAAAATGTAACGGGAGAGATTACTTAGTAAATATAAGGCTGGTATAAGAATATAATAAGAAAAGTGATGGCAGAGGATGAGATAATTGGATGGCATCACCAACTCGATGGACATGAGTTTGAGCAAGCTCTGGGAGTTGGTGATGGACAGGGAAGCCTGGCGTGCTGCAGTCCACTGGGTTGCAAAGAGTCGGACACAGCTTATCGAC
>SRVM01037813.1:0-12816 GCA_007570785.1 Antilocapra americana | reverse complement strand
ATGGCATCACCGACTCAATGGACATGGGTTTGGGTGGACTCCGGGAGCTGGTGATGGACAGGGAGGCAGGGAGTGCTGAGGTTCATGGGGTCACAAAGAGTTGGACACAACTGAGCGACTGAACTGAACTGAACTGAACTTCATTGCAGATTTTTGCACCCATATTCATAAAGGATATTGACCTGTAATTTTCTTTTCTTGTGATATCTTCATCTGGTTTTTATATCAAGCTAATGCTGGCCTCATAAGTGGGTTATTTGGCACTCTCTATTCTATTTTTGGAAAGTTTTGAGAGTGACTGGTGTTAATTTTTCTTTAAAAGTTTGACAGAATTCACTAATGAAGCCATGTGGTTCTAGGCTTTTCTTTCTAGGGAGGTTTTAAGTTATTGATTCAATCCTTCTACCTGTTCTTTGCTGCTAATATTTTCTACTTCTTCTTGCATGCAGTTTGGTAGTTTTGTGTTTCTAATAATTTATCCATTTCCTCTAGTCTACCTCACTTGCTAACATATATTTATTCATAATGTGTTCTATTATAATCATTTTGAAAATTCTTGTAAGGCCTGTAATTTTGTCTCCAGTTTCATTTTCATTTCTGGTATTAGTAGTACAGGTTCATTTCTGATATTAGTAATTAGTTTTCTTACTTTTTCTTATTCATTCTAGCGAAAGGTTTATCAATTTTGTTGATATTTTCAAAGAACCAGCTTTTTGTTGGTTCTCTATTTTGTTTTCCTATTCTCTATTTTGTTGACTTCTCTTCTAATTTTTAGTATTTCCTTCCTTTTGTTCCCTTTGAGATTAGGTCACTCTTTTCCTAGTTCTTTAAGATGTAAAATTTGGTTATTAACTTGAGATCTTTATTATTTCTATTCTTTTAAAATATATGCATTTACATGTATAAATTTACCTCTAAGCATGACTTTCATTTCATCATGTTAGTTTTGGTATGTTGTATTTTTATTTTCATTCATCTTAAGGACTTTCTAATTTCACTTGTAACCTCTTCATTGACTCATTGACTGTTTAAAAGTGGGCTGTTATGAACAATGTATGGCAAAACCAACACGATAATGTAAAGAAAATGAAAATACATAAAATAAATAAATAAATAAAAATAAAATAAAAGTGGGCTGTTAAATTTCCACATATTTGAAAATTTTTCCAGGTTTTCTTCTGTTTTTTTATGTCAAATTTAATTCCACTATGATCAGAGTAAGTACTTTGTATGATTTCAATCTCTTTGAACTTGTTTAATACTTGTTTTGTGGCCTAACATATGGTATCTGCTGAAGAATACCACATATGCACTTGAACACTGTATATTCTGCTATTGTTGAGTGGAACGTTCTATAAATGTTTGTTAGGTCTGGTTGGTATACACTAGATGTTTTCTTTAAATCTGCTGTTGCTTTACTTATTTTCTGTCTAATTTTTTCCCATTGCTTAAGCTACCTACTGGAGACTGAAGTCTCCTGTTATTATTGTGGAACTGTCCATTCCTCTCTCCAATTTTGCTAGTTTTTGCCTCACATATTTTGAGACTTTGTCATTAGGTAGACATATGTTTATAATGTTTAAATCTTCTAAAAGGATTGGCACTCTTTTCAATATATAATGATCTTTTTGGTTTTTGTAACATTTTTTTGTTAAATCTATTTTGTGTGATATTAGTATAACCACTACAACATCCTTTTGGTTATTATTTGCATAAAATATCTTTTTCCATCTTTTCTCTTTCAACCTATTTGTTTCTTGGGATGCAAAGCAAGCTTGGTAAACAGTGTATATAGTTTGATCATGTGTTTTAATCCTCTCTATCCACCTGTCTAATAATTAGAAAACTTTCACCATTCACATTCAAAGTAATTACTGATATGAAGGGACTTAGTTCTTCTATATTGCTATTTGTTTTCTATATTTCATGCCGTTGCCCCCTCAATTTTTCCTTTAATGCCTTCTTCAGTGATTGATTTTTTTCCAGAAGTCTTTTTTATTTCCTTCTCAATTTTTTCCTGTATATTTTTTAGTTATTTTTAGTGGCTATTATTGGGCTTCCCTGGTGGCTCAGACAGAAAGAATCCGCTTGCAAAGAGGGAGACCTGGGTTCAGAAAGATCCTCTGAAGAAGGGTATGGCAACCCACTCTAGTATTCCTGCCTGGAGAATTCCATGGACAGAAGAGCGTGGTGAGCTATAGTCTATGGAGTCACAAAGAGTCAGACATCAATGAGCAACTAATACACACACAGCGGTTATTATCAGCATTTCAACTGATAGCACTATAACAATCAAGTTTGAATCAATGCCAACTTGATTTCAATAGTATACAAACATACACAAATGTTCTGCTCCTTTACATTTCAACCTCCATTTATGCTCTTATTTTTAAACTACATCTTTATATATTGTGTACCCATTAACATAGATTTTCAACAATTTTCTAATACATTTTCATTGTAAATTCTGTAGAAAAACAAAAGGAACTATAAACCAGAAATATAATAATAATGGCTTTTCTATGTACCTATGTGGCTACTTTGCAGCTGCTCCTTATTTATTCATATAGCTTCGAATTGCTGTCTAATGTCCTTTCATTTCAATCTGAAATATTCCCTTTAGAATTTCTTGTAAGACAGGACTATCAGTAACAAACTCTCCTAGCTTTTGTTTATGTGGGAATATCTTAATTTCTCCATTTTTGAAGCATTGTGTTTTTCCAGATGCATAATTTCTGATTGACAGATTTCTTTTTTCTTTCAGCACCATAAATGTCCCATCAACTTCTGGCCTCTAAACTTTTGAAGAGATATCAGCAATTAACTGTATGTAGAATCCCTTGTGTATGAGGAGTAGACTTGTTCTTTCTTGCTGTTTTCAAGATTCTCTCTTCATCTTTGTCTTTTGACTATTTGAGTATAATGTGCCTTAGTGTGAGTTTATCCTGCTTGGAGTTCATTGAATTTCCTATATATGTAGCTTGATGTATTGTATCAAATTTGGGAAGGTTTTGGCCATTATTTTTCAAGAATTCTTTCTGACAATTTCTCTCCTCTCCTTCTAGAGTTTCTAATTTTGCATATGTTGGTATACTTTTTGGAGTGCCACAGGTCTCTTAGGCTCTGTTACCTTTTTTTCATTCTTTTATTTGTGTTGGATAATCTCAATTGGTCTTCTTCAACTTAGCTGATTCTTTCTTCTGCATCTTCAAGTCTGCTGTTCAATCCCTCTAATAGTTTTTCATGTCTTTTATTGTGGTTTTCAGCTCTAAACTTTCTATTTGGTTATTTTAAATGAGTTATATCTCTTTATTGACATTCTCTTTTGTGAGACATTGTTCTCTTAGTTTCCTTTTCCAATTATTTCCTTAAATTCTTTGAGCATACTTAGGACAATTGATTTAAAGTCTTTGTCTATTAAGTTCATTGTGTGAGCCTACAATGGAAGATTTTCTATTAGTTTCATATTTTCCTGTGAATGGTGGTACTTTCTTATTTTTGTATGCCTCACAGTTTTTGTTAAAACTTGGAAAATGTTAATATTATGATGTGGCAACTCTAGAAATCAAATTCTGGGAATGAGACTCTCCCTGTCTATTTGGGATTTGTTGTTGCTGCTTGCTGTATATAGTTTTTGATTGTTATTGTTTGTTTAGTGTCTTTACTAAACTATTTTTATAAAATCTAAATATTTTATTATTCAGGACCACTGAAGTCTGTGTTCTGTTAGCTTAATGATTAGTGTTTTGACAGAATTTTCTTAAATGTCTGGAGCTAAGGAAAAAAAGAAAAGAAAAATACTACTCTCCTAGTCTTTGCAAATTGGTTCTGTCTTGAAGCATTCCTTCAATGTTTAACCAGATTGTTTAGAACCCTGCCTTAGTCTTGATTTCCTGCTCACATGGAGTTGAAAGCTTAGAGCCTTCTCAGGCCTTTTATGAGCAAGCATCCAGTCCTGGGCTTGCACATGGTCCTCTTGATTCTCCATCCTACATGGAAAATTTAAAAACCCCTTTTACCCCTATGTATCACCTTTCCAAATCTTTTTGGTCTATTGCTTGAGCAGACTGTTCTCTCCTGTCTCAGGATGTTTCAATACTTTTTCCTATAAATTCTTTCAGCAAATGCCACCCCCAAACTGTCCCAGTCCTGAGAATGCTCCAAGTCAGCAAAACAAGATAAGCCCTTGCACTTTTCTTTGAAGAAGCCTTGAATCATGTCACAAGAAACAACCACAATTCTTAGAGAATAAGGTCTGTATTGCTCTCTCTGGTATGAACAAACTGATCCAGGAGTGTGGGCCGACATCTTTATGGCTGCTGATAAACTCCAAAAAGTGGAATAATATGAAGGCAATTTGAAATATTACAATTCAGCAGCTTCCTTCTTTCTTAAGCTCTCCCCTGTTTGTGAGTTTTTGATCAGATTGCAGAGTTCAGAAAAAATGATTCTGACTATTTTTGCTAGCTCGTGAGTTTTTGTTTTGTTTTGGAGTCGAGTGTATAGAGTCTAAGAGTTCTCTTCTGCCGTTTTGGGGTATTTAACTTACACAACAAAAAATTAAATCCACAAAATAAGATTGTATATTATTTGTGGCTACAAGTGCATTATAATACATGTAGAAACTCAAGGTATACACCAGAGCTAAGATAGTGGTTGCATTTAGAAAGGGAGAGGATAACAGAGAAAAAAGGAAAAATGTAACATCAACTTTTTAAGTAATATTTGCTGAATGTATATTGAGATATGAGAGAAATATGACACAAAGTATAGATTTGTAAATTCTGCATGATACATACATAAATATATTACACTATATACTTCTTTGAAGTTTTTCTTTTGTCCTGCCCCTAAAACCTGTAAGTTTAGGAGAATGAGAAGACAAAACACAGACTTGGAGAAGATATTTCCAAAATACCTATCTGATAAAGGACTGTTATCTAAAATATACAAAGAACTCCTAAAACTCAACAATAAGAAAACAACAACCCAATTTAAAAATGGACAAAGGATCTAAACAGACATCTCAACAAAGATGATAGAGTGATGACTAATAAGCTTATGAAAAGATGCTCAGCATCATATGTCAATACAGAATTGCAAATTAAAACAGCAGTGAGATACAGTGAAATTTTGGCCTATTAGAATGGCCAAAATACAAAACACTGAGGACACTAAATGCTAGCAACAATGTGGATCAACGTGAACTCATTGCTGGAAGAAATACAGCTACTTTGAAAGACAGTTTGACAGTTTCTTATAAAGCTAAACATAGTCTTACCATATGATGCAGCAGTCACTCTACTTGACATTTACCCAAATTAATTGAAAGTTTATGTTCACACAAAAGCCTATACACAGATGCTTATAGCATCTTTATTCATAACTGCCTAAACCTGGAGGCAACCAAGATGTCCTCCAGAAGATGAGTAGATAAACTGTGGTACAACCCAGACAAGGGAGTATTATTCAGCGCTAAAAAGAAATGAGTTTTCCAGCTGTGAGAAGACATGGATGAACCTCAAATGCATATTACTAAGTGAAAGAAACCAATCTGAAAAGGCTACATACTGTACGATTGCAAATATATGACATTCTGTAAACGGCAAAACTATGGAAACAATAGAGGAACCAATGATTGCCAGTGGTTAAGAAAGGGAAGGGTGAATCAATGGAACACAGAGCATTATTAAGACAGTGAAACTACTCGGTGAAACATTGTAATAGTGGGTTCATGTCATTATGTTGCTGCTGCTGCTGCTAAGTAGCTTTAGTCATGTCCGACTCTCTGCGACCCCATAGAAGGCAGCCCACCAGGCTCCACCGTCCCTGGGATTCTCCAGGCAAGAATACTGGAGTAGGTTGCCATTTCCTCCTCCAATGCATGAAAGTGAAAAGGGAAAGTGAAGTCACTCAGTTGTGTCCAACTTGTAGCCATCCCATGGACTGCAGCCTACCAGGCTCCTCAGTCCATGGGCTTTTCCAGGCAAGAGTACTGGAGTGGGGTGCCATTGCCTTCTCCATCATGTCATTATACATTTGTCCAAACCTATAGAATGTACAACACAGAATAAACCTTAATGTAAAGTATAGGACTTTGGGTGATAATGAAGTGTCAAAGTAGGGTTATCAGTTGTAACAAATGTACCACTGTGATGAAAGATTTGATAGTGGGAGAGGTTGTGTGCATGTGTGGGGAAAGAGGGTAAACAGGAACTCTGTATTTAACACTCAATTTTGCTGTGAACCTAAAAATGTTCTAAAATATAAGGCTTATTTGGTTAAAAATATTTTTAAAATGCAGAAGAATTAAAGGCTTTAAGAATTGGACAGGCCTAGAATTCCAGCTCAGCTAAATTCTAGTTGTGTGACCTTAGACAATTTGCTTAACCTCCTTGAGCCTCAATTTTCTTATTTTGTAAATGAAGGTGCCCCTCATAGGGTTGCTGTGAGAATTAAACAAGTTAGTACCTACACAGTGCCTGGCACATAGTATAATAGTGAAAGCATTTGTCACTCAGTCAACACTCAGTCTTGTCTGACTCTTTGCAAGCCCCCTCCAGGCTCCCCGGTCCCTGGAATTCTCCAGGCAAGAATATTGGAGTGGATTGCCATGCCCTTCTCTAGGGGATCTTCCTGACTCGGGGATAGAACCCAGGTCTCCTGCACTGTAATAGTATAATAGTTCAGTTCAGTTGCTCAGTCATGTCCAACTCTTTGAAACCCCACGGACTGCAGCACACCAGGCTTCCCTGTCCATCACCAACTCCTGGAGCTTGCTCAAACTCATGTCCATCAAGTCAGGGATGCCATTCAACCATCTCATCCTCTGTCATCCCTTTCTCCTCCTAACAGTATAATAGTAGCTCCTGCTCCCCTCCTAATAGTAAAATAGTAGCTATTATTATCAGAGACTGATGGAGCTGAATGAATTTTCAAAGTTTTCAAGCATCTAGAACTACAATCTCTCCTAGTAGTTTCATCTACTATCTACTTTCTCATCCAATTAAATGTCTCTCTTTACAGTAATGAAGTCTGTTTGCTCTCGTTCGGACCACTGTAGTACTGAAGAACAAGTTTATCATCCTCACGTTAACACTTCAAGATCATCAGACTAAGTAGAAGTCTAGGTTCTAGTCACATCTCCAAAACCTTTCCTAACAGGATGCCTTTTAGGATTTTATTTTGTGTCTTCCATAAGAGGATAAGAACCCCAAACCTACCCTCACCCACCTCCCAAGTTGTTTTGAGGACTGTATAATGTGCTTGATATTCTTTGATGGTTTAAAGGGCTCTATAAATATAAGGAATTAATATTACCTGAAGACATGTATGAAATTATTTCTTAAACATCTCTATTTAAGACTAATTAATCTCTAATCCTTTTCATATTCCTCTAAAAATGTAGATATAAGTAAATATCATTTAATTCACTCTTTGATTTCAAAGACATGAATCAAGGGCCTATTTTGTGTCAAGCACAGTATTAGGTGCTCAGGGAACAAAGATTAATAAAGTATTGTCCTTGTCATCAAGAAGATGAAAGTCTAATAGAAAGAAAAACATGAAAAATAAATTTGTTATAACATGCTAAGTGTTTTGCGACAGATATAGATAGATGCTATGGTGATACAAATGAATACAAGATTTATTCCAAGTGATGCTATAAAAGGCTTAACAGAGAAGGTGGCATTATTGCTGAACTTTGAAGGATAAATAGGAAATTTCCAGATTTTAGTCAGAGGGAACAGCACAAGTAAATTCATGGAGGCATAAAATCACATGGCATGGCATGGTGAGGATGATATTTATGCATGGTGATATAAATCAAATGAAGTAAACTAGGTAGTGAATTATATTTGGAAAATGTTGACTTTAAGATGCTGATGGAAGCTCCATTTGGATGTTATAAACCAATGGGAACATAGATATGGAGAAGAGATTCAGAAATCATCATTATATAAGTATTTGCTATATATGATGAGAGAGAGGGAGTGATCTTGAATAACACTTGTGTTTCTTGTTTGCACAGCTTGGTAGACAATGGTACCTTCATTAATATAAAGAACATATAAGAGGAAGAGCATAGTGGGTAAGAGATTGTATGGTCCTTTGGACATGCTGATTTTCAGATACCCATGGGGCATCCAAATAAAAATGTTCAGTAGCATTTGAATGTATAAATATGATGTTCTAGAAAAAGAATTTAGTTGGTGATATAGATATGGCTGCTGAAGTAAAGGAAATAGGTGAATTTGTTCAGGAATAGTGTGTAGAATAAGAATAGGTGCTCAGTCAGAGCCATGGTGAATACTGACATTTAGTGACTAGCAGAAGTAGTGGTCCAGCAAAAGAGATCAAGGAGGAACTAGAGAGATACAATAAGTGTCATAGAAGCCAAAAGAAGAGTCTATTTCAAGGGGGAGAGGTCAAGTGTGTGAAATGCTAAAGGTTGAGAGATCAAGTAATTTTTATTAAAGAAGACAAATGCCCATTGAATATTTATTGAATATTTACTTGATTTTCACCTGCTATTTTCTGGACACAAAGGACTCTAAAAATACCAAACTTGAAAGCTAGAAAAAGCACTGAAAGTCAGTGCCTTGTTTTCCACCCATCTGGTCACTAATACACCTTCCTCAAGTTCACCAATTACTCTGTGTGTTCCAGCACCTTGTTTTCCCGCTTGCCCCCGAGCTGCCCAGACAAGGAAATCACCTGGCTACTTGTTGGAACACTTGCAATCAATTCAAGCAAAGGAAAAAAAAACCCAAAGCTTAGTGTCCTAATGGAACTTATCATATAGGCCTCCCCAGGGTGCAAAGGTTTATGCGTTGTGCCTGGACTATGTTAAGAAAATTAAAACTGGGTTTGTAACAAAAGAGCCAAAGTGTCAAGTCACTAAAAGCAGAAAATCTCACTTGCAACACAGATGCCCACTCTCACACTGGTTTATGATGAGAGAAAGTGAAGATTTATAATAAGCTTTCTATAAAGTCATGACAACCATTGACCTGGGACCTCTGGGACTGCCTAGAGGTTCTACTTCATTATGCAGGGAGAGAAGCCAAAGTGCTAAGTGACAAAACAGGCTTTGTCTTTAAAAGGGCCACCTCTAACACCTGGCCTTTTTCAATATTTATACTAGAATTGTAGCAATAATTTGGCTCCTCAGTCCAAGCTCAAGCAACATGTGTTATGTACCAACAGCAAATGACTTGTTTATTTTCACTCTTCTGACATCCTTGAATGTTATACTAGCTAGTATAAGCTAGGTTATGCTGCAATAAGGAGCAATTTCAGAATTCTAGTCGCTTATAATAAACATGCATTTCTTGCTCGTAATATGTGTCCAAAATAGGTTGGTAGGAAGGCAGTGGGGAGAGCTCTGTTCTTAAGTAGATCTAAGTTGTCCTCACTTTAGGATCCTGGCTAATAGGTAAGGAGCCATATGGGATGTTGCCAGGTAACACATCATACGGAAAAGGGAAAGTGGAAAGGCAAGCACTTGTTCTTTCAGCTTCCACCTGGAAATGACACATGCCACTTCTATTCATATTTTACTGGCCAAAGCAAGTCATATGTCACAGCCTGATTTTAGAAGGGTGGAAAAGTATCGTCTTTCTATAGGTAGAGATAGTACAGGGAGGGACACCAAATGTGATTGAAAAATATATAATCTACCAGAGAAGACACAAAAATATATGTTAAACCTTGACTACATTACATAATAGGTTCTCTCTGAACACAAAGATCTAGGTAGTGGTTATGAGACTATTCACTGCCAACTATCTGGCTACTGTTTCAGAATCCACCGTTGAAGATTCCTGCTATGGAGTTAAAAACAATAAAGACTACCAGAAGTCACTGGTTGCCAAAGAGAAAAAGCCTCGGGTAAGAGAGCACACTAAACTATGCCAAATTAATATAGTATTCAGAGTAGTTGTCCTACAGCAGGCTAATATTATCAGAAGCAGAGAGCACAACCCTGATATTTTATTTAATATCTAGTATATACCCGGCATTATGTTAGGCTCTTTTACATACTATATAACACTTTCTCCCTGTGTCAATTGCAGTTTAAAGATAATGCAAAAGGTCATGAGTTGCCCTTGGTCTCAAACCTAGTCCAGGAAGCCATAATGAATAGAAAGCAGTTAAGGGGAACAGCAGAAGGACACCAGGTACTTGGGGTAAGGAAATATTTTGCATCCTAGGAGGCAGAAGAAATCAGCCTAGAGGAAATCCCAACAACAGGCTTGCCCAGAGCCAACTCTTCCTTAATCTGCACCTGGGATTGGATGGTGTTCTTTTAGATGAGGGAGAGAACCAATCTGATTCTCCAGAGTCATCTCCAAAGACCTGGAGAAATTTCTCCTAGAAAACACCCGTTAGTGGAATCTGACCTGCCAATCAATCAGGCTTTTGCTGATGCCTACTGATACCCTTGTCTGATTATGGAATTAATGAATTATTAAATGTACCAGGATAGATTACACTGACTTTTAGCTCAATCTGCTGAATAGTGGATAACTCAACAGGAAAATGATATTTTAAATCCATAATGGGTAGTACATATCTTATAGTTTTTACAGTACATGTCTTTCAATCTCCTTGATTTAAATTATTTCATTCTTTTTGATGCAATTTAAATGTTTTTTCATTTCTCTTTCTGTTAGTTCATTATTAGTGCATAGAACTGCAACTGCTTTATATATATTAATTTTGTACCCTATAACTTTACTGAATCATCAATTCTAATAGTTTTTTGTTGGAGTCTTTGAGATTTTCTTATATAGTACGATGTCATCTGCAAATAGTGACAGTTTTACTTCTTCCTTTTGAACTTGGATGCCTTTTATTTCTTTTTATTATCTAGTGTCTGTGGCTAGGACTAATACTATGTTGAATAAAAGAGGTGAGACTAGACATCCTTGTCTTATTCCTGATCTACAAGAAAAGCTTCCAGCTTTTCATTATTGATTATGATGTTACCTGTGGGTTTGTCATACATGGTCTTTATTACACTAAGGTATGTTCCCGCTCTTGGGTTTCATACCTGGGTTGGGAAGATTCCCTGAAGGAGGGCATGGCAACCCACTCCAGTATTCCTGCCTGGAGAATCCCCATGGACAGAGGAGCCTGGCAGGCTACAGTCCATGGGGAAGCAACGAATCGGATATGACTGAGCGACTTAACACTGCACAGCATGTTCTCTCTATACCCACTTTGTTCAGAGTTTTTGTCATATTTGGATGTTGAATCAAATGGTTTTCCTGCATCTATTGAGATATTCAAATGATTTTTATCCTTTTGTTAATGTAGTGTATCACATCACTTGATTTATAAATGTTAAACCATCCTTGCATCCTTGGAATGAATCCCACTTGATAATGATGTATAATCATTCTAATGTACTGCTGAATTTGGTTTGTTAATATTTTGTTGAAGATTTTTGTATTTTGTATTTATGTTAATATTATGTTAATATTCATGATATTGACCTTTAATTTTCTTTTTTTTAATGGTATCTAGTTTTGAGATCACCGTAATGCTGGTCTCATAAGACAAGTTTGGACATGTTCTTTCATCTTCTATTTTTGGAATAATTTGAGAAAGATAGTTATTAATTCTTCTTTAAATGTTTGATAGAATTCACCTGTGAAGTCACCTGGACCTGGACTTTTGGGTTGTTTTTTGTTTGTTTGTTTGACTCAATTTTATTACTAGTAATTGACATTCAGATTTTCTATTTCATCATGATTCAGTCTTAGAAGACTGCATGTTTCTAGGAATTTATCTATTTCGTCCGTATTTTCTAATTTGTTAGCATACAATTATTCACAGTATCCTCTTATAATCTTTTGTATTCCTGTGGTGTTGTTTTAAATTAACCTCTTTCATTTCTGGTTTTTACTGCTTTGGGCTTTCTCTCTCTTTTTTTCTTGATGAGTCTGGTTAAGGTTTTTCCACTTGTTTATCTTTTCAAAGAAGTGGCTATTAATTTCATTGATCCATCTCTTTTTTAGTCTCTATTTCCATTCTGATCTTTATTATTTCCCTCCTTCTACTAATTCTGGGCTTTGTTTGTTCTTCTTTTTCTATTTCCTTTCAATTCACATTTAGATTATTTGAGATTGTTCTTATTTCTTGATGTAGGCCTGTATCGCTATGAACTGCTTTTGCTGCATCCCATAGATTTTACTACATTGTATTTCCATTTTCATTTGTCTCGAGGTATTTTTTTATTTCCTCTTTAATTTCTTTGATTACCCATTGTTTAAACATTAGTAACATGTTGTTTCGTCTACACATGTTTGTGCTTTTTCCAATTTTCTTCTTCTTCCAAGTTTCATACCACTTCAGTTGGAAAGATGCTTAATATAATTTCAGTCTTTTTAAATTTCTTGGGACTTGTTTTGTAGTCTTACATGTAATCTGTCTTAGAGAATGTTCCAGGTGCACTTGAAAAGAATGTATATCCTGCTACTTTGGCATGAAATGTCCTATATATAACATTAGTTCATCTGGTCATTCAAAGCCAATATTTCTTTATTAAATTTGTCTCTAGATAATCTATCCATTGATGTAAGTGAAGTATTAAAGTCTCCTGCTACTATTGCATTGCTGTTTATTTCTTCCTTTTGTCTGGTAATATTTGCTTTACATATTAAGGTGGTCTTATGTTGGGTGTATAAATGTTTTTTTTTTAATTTTTTATTTTTTTTATTAAACATTTTTTTTATTAGTTTTGCCAAACAATGACATGATATCACCATGGGTTCACATATGCTCCCCCTCCATAACCCCCCTCCC
>SRVM01037788.1:0-16819 GCA_007570785.1 Antilocapra americana | reverse complement strand
GTTTCAAATGAATTTAAACAATCATCTTCCTTGGCTAATTTTTCTCCTGTGTAAAACAAGCCTTCTATGTACAGGACCAGTTTAAATCCCTCCTCCCCTTCAAACACTAGATAGGAACATTCAGGAACATTCGACAATGCAAAGTGCCTTAAGAAAGAGAAGGATTCTGTAGTGCCAGTGACAGAACTGATCTGAGGAGGCCGGGATGCTGTTAACACTGATGGGAGCCAGTCAGGCAATGGTGGTTTGTTTTTCCTCAGGTGTTTCCTCCAACAACTGCATGATCAGTTCATGGAGGGGTTTGCAGATCTTTGCATAGCCACCTCCTGTGAGATGCAGAAAATCAAACATGTCGTGGCAGGAGATGGCACCGTCCGAGTGCATGAAGCCCCCATCTGTATCCAGGAGTTGAACATTGGCAAGTTTCGGCAGGGAAACCTTGAGGAGCTGGTTCACCTTGGCATTCTTTTGCCTCAAAGGGTTGGGCTTCTCACCTCGAGGTAATAAACCCAATACAATGATTTTGGCCTGTGGCTGCCTTGTGTTGATAAGCTGTACAATAGCCTCGATTCCACCTGCTACTTCCTCTGCTGTATTTTCATGGTCGTTTGTTCCTACCCAGACAATGATGACCTTAGGTTTAATATTCTCCAGTTCTCCATTCTTTAGTCTCCATAAAACATGTCTTGTTGTATCTCCCCCAATTCCGAAATTCAGTGCATGAAGTGGAGAAAAAAGCTCTCGCCATATCTCATACTGCTGTATCAACTGTACCATGGAGTCCCCCACAAACAGGACATTCGGCTCTTTGTCTTTGCGGTCCAGGACAAATCTGTTGTGCTGAGACATCCATCTGTCATCTCCTTGAATATCCTCTGCTGCATGTGGAATGGCTGCTGGGGTTGAGTCTCCTTGGCTCATTCTACACTCAGGCACAGGGTCCATGCAGGCCCCCAGCGGCTGCAGCGTCAGCAGGTGGCGCGTCTGTCGCTCGCTGGGTCCCGGCGGCCCCGCTCCGGCACGTCCCTCCTCCGGCCCCAACTAGAAGATTGTTTCTTACGTTACTAAATATGTGACTGAGTCTGTGATAAAATGTTGATATGCCGTTCCATATGCTATCAACGACTGTAATAATGTAACTCTAGATATGGGAAGAAGCAACAGGAGGAAATATTTTCCTGGACCAAGAAGCTAGTAAGACAGGTATGGTCCAGAGACTTTTGCTACTCGCGAGGCCTGCTCCAATAATAGCACACTGAGTGGCCTGTCAATGGAATCTTCATTAGACCTGGGAATGAGCCTTCCCAGCACTGCGGGACACAATGGCCAGGAAATGCCCCCAAAGCATGGTCAAATATGTGGACCCTGATGGCTGGAAGTTGGCACTTGCCAGCTGCCTCTACAAGGATTACACTGTGACCACTGCAAGCTGCTGACCTTCAACATCCCCTGAAAGGAGTTCAGGGTGGAGATCAGAAATAAGGCACTCTGTGCTCTGGGAAAAACCCACAAGAACTGGCCTTCAGATAGTCAGATGAGCCCAATTTCTTGCATATTCTCAAACCTAGACAAACACTAATGTCACAAACCAATGGCTAGTCCTGATTCTCCTGACTAGCCCCTGAGCAGCTTTTCTATTTCTATTAATCTCTGGGCCATGTACCTTTAAATTTTTTTTGTTAATTTTGTTTCTTCTAGAATACAAATCTCCAAGTGGCAGTTTGACAAGAATATTCCCTGGCCAACACCCAGACAATGCTGAAACAAGCCACCTTATCATTCCATGGACTCTCATCTCCCTCCGTAAATGTACCTTGACAGAGCAGGCAAAGGGAACCCAGATCCCCATGACGCCCCTGTACAGCCTGAAGAAGCAAGAGTGGTCATTGCCCTTTTTTCTCTGAGACTGAGTTCCCAAATGCCTGAGAAGGGAAATAGGTAGACAGATATGAGCAGAGTATCAAGAGGAGCCAAGGAATTGGCCCTAAAAATGGAGAGAGGGAGGAATACGGTGACCCAAGGACAAAAGAGAAATAATCAAGGAGGGTCTTAGAATGCAGAAATGGAGAAACCAGACCCTTATCGTCCTTCCCTCCTCCATGTTGTAACTATTAATAGAACAGTATAAACTGTCTCCCCTCCTACCCCACAGGGAGGAGGTATTTTGCCTTACTCTTCCTCCTACCCAGTATAGGGGCCTCATCCAATCAGCAAATGACCTGCAAGACCACTATCCCACTCCTTGTACCCTGGGTATAAAAGTGGACTAAGGACCCCCATTCAACATTCAACATTGGTTCTCCTTTGAGCTGGCCTGCTATTCTAACAGTGTCTCCCACTCTAATAAACTTTATTCTTCTTTCATTCTGTCTCATGTCTGGAAATTCTTTTCCAACCTGCTCCCGGACCACGACACCTATCCAGCCAGGGGGAAGCCGTGCCCATTGTTAAGAGCCACATATCCAGTAGGTCCTGTTTGGGGCAAGCCAGTATGGCTGAGGGATCCAGTCCCAATCAGTACCTGGCCAGGCAAAAGGAGGACCTGAACTGGGACTGGAAGGAAAACACAGAAATGATTACATTGCGTATTTCTTGAAGAAAAAAAACCCAATTGTTTCCAATCATTATAGTAAGTTGTTGACTAACTTCTGGGGTTGGCTCTATTTGTTCCCTGCATATGGCAGTATTAGATAGTAGGTGTCCCTTTTTAGGAGTTAGCCATATGACCTCATCCCATATTTGATAAACATGAGGTAGAAAACCACCAGATCTAGACCCATTTACTTTCTTATGTGCAGCAAAATAATCAAATCATTAAACCAAGGTAATATATAATCAAAGTTGAAGGTCACATTATGTCCATAGTTAAGGTACAATATGTTATACCAGTCCATCTTAGGTTTGCTAGATGTTATCACAGAGTTGAAGAAAGTCCTTTCCTTGAAGTAGAGAAAACCACCATGGGAAATCTTCAATTGATGAGGAGGGAAGTGCTCTACAGACCCAGCAATTAGACAGATTGTGGAATGCAGCACAGGAATCAGTCCACGACAGGAAGGCATTGTCTTGAGGGTCAAAGGCAGACCCAGGATTTTTGGAGTCAGCAAAAGCAAGCCCACCTAGATTCTCAGGCCTATCTTGGTTCCTGGCTCAAACAGAAGCTAGTTTGACTCAAAGGCTGGGTCAGGAGTTAACCTCCTGGTAGTGTCTGTTGAAAAGGTAAAAGCTGAGTCACATAGTTAATTTTAAGGCTTCAGGATCTATGCATAAAAACAGTCTGTCATAGAGATAATGCCTTCTTAGTGGTAGTTCAAGTCCCCATTAAAGCTACGGGTAGAACTTTAAACCAACTGTCTTGTGCTTCCTGAGTTAGCTTACACAGATGTCTCTTAATAATGCCATTAGCCTTTTCAGCTTCTGAAGATTGGGGTCTCCAGGAACAGTGTAAGTGATATTCTATTCCTAGAATTTTTGACAACTCTTGAGTTATAGCAGTTTTAAAGACGGAGCATTGTTGCTCTGAACTTTAGAGTTTAAGATCCTGCTTACATTATGAGACGTCAGTACAGTAAAATTTCACCCATTAGTAAACTTTGGAGCTTTATGCGTTAGCAAAACAATAGTAACAATTACTGTTAAGCCATGGGGCCATAGCCTGTTTTTTTTTTTTCAGTAACAAACTCTGATCCTGTGGGCAAGCTCAAAATGAGAGCCTGCAAGAGAGCAGTTTAAAGAGACTTAAAAGCCTTTTGAGTCTCTAGGGACCAAATCAGCTTGTTGGTTTGGGCCTGCTGAGTCCCAGTTACAAGTTTATATAAAGGACGGGCAAGTCCCCATGACCTAGAATCCAAATATGGCAGTAGCCTGTAATGCCCAAGAATCCTCTCATTTGTCTAGAAGTCATAGGTAGAGGATGATCTAATATAGCTTTAACTCTAGAAAGCATCCTTCAAATCAATGATTGAAATATATTTGGCTCGTCCAGACAGCCCCATTACTGTAGTGGATCAGGAGGAAAGCAGACCAGGGGCTTTAATGAGCAGAAAGTTGCCCTGGTGTCCAAAAGAAAATTAACTGATTGGCCCTCCACGGTTATTAATACACGGGTTTCCTCAGGTGTTAATAGGTTGGGAGCTTATGTGGGGACCCTGGGGCACCTTTGGTCCCGGTTGTCTTGAGAGTCTGAACCCTGGGACCTAGACCTCGAAGGGCAGTCTTTTCTCCAGTGTGGTCCCTTGCAGACCGGACGTGGAGCTGGGGGGCAATCCCGCTTGAGATGTCCTTCCTTCCCACAGTAATAACAAGCCCATCCCTTTTCACCTGGGTCCCTCTGGGCATTTTTCTCAGGCTGTTTCAGAGCAGGTCTCACAGCCATTGTTGGGACTTCAGTCTTTTGCCTGGTTCTTTTTTTCCTCCGATTTTCCTCCTCGTATTCTCTACCATAATATACCGTCTGAGCCAGCTGCAACAGATTATCTAAAGACTGATTTGGTCCATATGCCTGTTTTCGTAAATTATGGCAGGTATCTGGAGCCGACTGAGTGAGAAATCTATCTTTTAAGATAATTTCCCCCTCTAATTTCGAGATCAACATCAGTAATCTTGCAGAGAGCCTCCCATTAGTCTATCTAGGAATTTACCAGAACTTTCTTTCTCTCCTTGTTCTATGTCTCCCTGTTCTTTCTCTCCCTGTTTTATGTCAAACAACTTAGCATATGCTCGCTTGAGTCCTTCAAGAATACATCTGACAAAGTGGCTCTTTTATAGGAACTGCTTGGCTCCTAGTAGGAAGGAGGGCCATTTCATGTTTCCTCTTTCCTTTATGTTCAAGCCATTCATCTCCAAAAGTAGCATCTTCTCCAAAACTCAAGTTTTTGAGTCAGGAGTTAGTGTCTGTCCCAAGACATACATTACATCTCTCCAAGTAAACTCATAAAGTAAAGTTAGTCCCTTAAAGCCTTCTATGTACTTTTTGGATCCTCTCGATAGTCTTGACTGCAATTGGTACTATTTCAATTTCTACCGAGACTGAGGGAACCCCTCCTGGAAGGGTGCCCTGACTCCCAGCCTGTTAATTTGGGAGTCCCAGATACAGGGGCAAAGTAAGAGGACAGAAGGGAGCTGAAGGTTTCACACCCAAATCTGCACCCTTAGGACATAAGTCTGGAATGTCTCACAGAGAGATAAAGAACAACACATATGGCACTTCTACCCATTTCTCTTGTTTTCTATGGAACCAGTCTAGTAAAACAGTATCGTAATTAAGAGATCCTTCAACAGGCCAGTGTTCCCTGTCTTCCACAGAATACTGTGGCCATTCAGTATCACAGAAGAAGATCAGGCATGTCTTTTTTAAACTCTGGGGATTAAACTTGTCCCACTTTTTAAAAACACATTTTAAAGGAGTAGTTATGGAACTGTTAGCTCCCATCTGTGAGAGAAAAACAAGGCAGCATCCACAGCCGTGGCTTCTTTCCACCGGAAGCGTCCCTCCGTGCTCTAGATGGGGGTGTAGACAGACTCTCCGCTGAAGCTTTCCTTCCCTGGTCGGATTTATTCTTTCCCTTACCGACACATGCATCTTACTCATCCTTCCCAGTTCTACCACCAAGGTGGCCTGGAGATGCACCAGGGGTAGACCTGATGGCATCCCAGTTTGATTTTCAATTCCTTACCACCAAGACCTTTCTTTAATTTGCCAGAGTAGTTTCCCGGAATGTTTCCCAAGCTAGGACTACTAGAGGAAGCATCCATCTTACGTGTGCCCGGGCACACGTGCCCTGAGTACCGTCCTGACCGTGGTAGAAGCGGTGAGTCATAAAGGGATGAACAACAATCAAGATGTCCCTTCTGAGTGTCACCACGCCAATATATGTGATATCAGAAGAGGTGGTGGAGGGTTTGCCAGTGCGGAAAAAGTGATTTTTGTCCTCCAGCTACTAGGGCCAATCCTTCCAGTTCATTCCCAGATTCCACAAGAGGAATATCTAGGGAGTTGAGACAAAAGCCATCAGAGAGCCTCCTCTGATCCACTAACAGTTACCACTACCAAAGGAAGAAACCCACTGTATTTCCAATCTGAACAGATCCTGCAATTACCGATCTGCGTCCTCAAAAACCTCATAGTCATCAGCAGTGCTTCTATCCCTATAGATAGGAGGCACAGCCATGACAAAGACTCATTTTCAGGTCGCTGGCCCCTCAGGCAGGCAGGCAAGAGAGTGACCTCTAGCCTGAGAGACATCCCTGGAGCTAGAGTTCCACCTTCTTCCATATGTGCTCCTAGTAACTTTCGGCTCCTAGCAAGGCTAGGCGCTTCCATACTTGGGGTCTAAGTAAAAGTACATAGTAACATCATGGATCACAATCTATTGAAAGTCTATGATCCGACAGATTATGTTAGTTGTTCTACTTCCCCACGCAATTACAAAATGGTCAAAGAGACCAGGAAAAGACCGAGAAAGGAAAGCTGAGTCCACACGCTTTGCCCATCTCTGGCCTCTCCCCTCCCAGGGATGCTGGGTGTCTCTTGGCATTGGCAGATCAGTATAAACCCCTGACAAGGCTTCGCTTTTGGAGGCTGCCTTCAGTAATTATGAGGCAGGGCTCATCACTTGCTTTGCACAGGGTGTGTCATTCATTCACACAAGGACACTGCAGAGTTAGTAAGGTAAGGCAGAAAATGTGTATACTGAGAAAGCAGAGAGTCTAAAGCTCTGGGTGTTCTTACTTTGTCCTGAAGATCTCAGATGAGCCTGCAGGATGGTAGCTTACCATGAACGGCGTCGGATTCTTGATCTCTGAAGAAGATTAAGTTTTGAGAACAGGGACCAGGCTTATTCACTCAAGAGCTTTTGTGCAGCAGAGTTTTATTAAAGTATGAAAAGGGACAGAGAAAGCCTCTGACATAGACATCAAAAGGGGGAGGAAGAATGACCCCCTTGATAGTCTTTAGCAAGGAAATTATTTACTTTTCAGTAAAGTTCAGTCGCTCAGTTGTGTCCAGCTCTTTGTGACCCCATGGACTACAGAACGCCATGCCTCCCTGTCCATCACCAACTCCTGGAGCTTACCCAAACTCATGTGCATCAAGTCAGTCATCCCATCCAACCAATTTATCCTCTGTTATCCCCTTCTCCTCCTGCCTTCAATCTTTCCGACCATCAGGGTATTCTCCAATGAGTCATTTATTCTCAACATGTGGCCAAAGTATTGAAGTTTCACCTTCAGCGTCAGTCCTTCCAATGAATATTCAGGACTGATTTCCTTTAGGGTGGACTGGTTGGATCTCCTTGAAGACCAAGGAACTCTCAAGAGTCTTTTCCAACACCACAGTTCAGAAACATCAATTCTTCAGCACTCAGCTTTCTTTATAATCCAACTCTCAATCCATACATGACTACTGCAAAAACCATAGCTTTGACTAGACACACCTTTGTTGGCAAAATAATGTCTATGCTTTTTAATAAGCTGTCTAGGTTGGTGATAGCTTTTCTTCCAAGGAGCAAGCGTCTTTTAATTTCATGGCTGCAGTCACCATCTGCAGTGATTTTGGAGTCCAAAAACATAAAGTCTGTCACTATCTCCATTGTTTCCCCTTCTATCTGAGATGAAGTGATGGGACCAGATGCCATGATTTTGTTTTCTGAATGTTGAATTATAAGCCAACTTTTTCACTCTCCTCTTTCACATTCATCAAGAAGCTCTTTAGTTCTTCACTTTCTGCCATAAGGGTGGTGTTATCTGCATATCTGAGGGTATTGATGTTTCTTTCAGCAATCTTGATTCCAGCTTGTGCTTCATCCAGCTTGGCATTTCACATGATGTACTCCACACATGTGTTAAATGAGCAGGGTGACAATATGCAGGCTTGATGCACTCCTTCTCCAGTTTGGAACAGTCTGTTGTTCCAGTTCTAACAGTCCAGTTCTAACTGTTGCTTCTTGACCTGCATACAGATTTCTCAGGAGGCAGGTCAGGTGGTTTGGTATTCCAATCTCTTGAAGAATTTCCCAGTTTGTTGTGATCCACACAGTCAAAGGCTTTGGCATAGTTGATAAAGCAAAAGTAGATGCTTTTCTGGAACTGTCTTGCATTTTCCATGATCCAACAGATGTTGGCAATTTGATCTCTGGTTCCTCTGCCTTTTCTAAATCCAGCTTGAACATCTGGAAGTTCACAGTTCATGTACTGTTGAACCCTGGCTTGGAGAATTTTGAGCATTACTTTGCTAGCAAGTGAAATGAGTGCAATTGTGCTGTAGCTTTGAGCATTCTTTGGCATTGCCTTTTTGGGAATGGAATGAAAACAGAAATTTCCTAGTCCTGTGGCCACTGCTGAGTTTTCCAAATTTGCTGGCATATTAAATGCAGCACTTTCACAGCATCGTCTTTTAGAATTTGAAATAGTTCAACTGGAATTCCATTACCTCCACTAGCTTTGTTTGTAGTGATGCTTCCTAAGGCCCACATGACTTTGCATTCCAGGATGTCTGGCTCTAGGTGAGTAATCACACCATTGTGGTTATCTGGGTCATGAAGATCTTGTTTTCATAGATACATAATGTTCATTAGGCTACTGTAAAAATACCTTAGGCAATAGATAGTAAATAGTTATTTATCTATTTAGTAATAAGATAAATAGTAAGCTACTACCATCTTCAATAACCATATGAACAATGGAACATGTGTGTACCATAAGGGAATGTTATAAATTCATAGCATGAGTAAACATTTCAGTGTTTTCTTAAACAGTCTCACTGTGTCTTTTCAATGTTTGAGTACTGACTCCTTTAGACTTTAAAAACCACTGCTTCCAGTGTTGTCATCTGGGCAGGCTGAGACAAAAGACTAAGGCCTCCTTTCTTTGATACCAACTAGTAGTTCACCAGAGCAGGAACCCTACCCTTCTTGCCATCCAGTAATCATCTTAACACTCTGAGAATGTCACCATTCCTCATTAATCAAAAATTTACCCCCAACATCTTGGAAGTCTACTGTGCTCCCACTGGAAAGCTTCAGCAGTTAACAAACCTTCTCATAACACTTCAGCATATGGCTCCATCTGTCTCAATATCTAAACCAAACTTTGGGTTTGGTTTCATTTTGTTCTTTTGGTAACTGCAAAGTAACAAGAACCAACATGTTGGGGACTGAATATATGAAATTTCTAGTTTATCAAACAAAAAGAATTCCCATCATATAGTGTGGATTCTAAACTATTTCTGGGGCTTCCCTGGTGGCTCAGTGGTAAGGAATCTGCCTGCCAAGGAGGAGACATGGGAGAGATCTCTGGTCTGGGAAATTCCTACATGCTGTGGAATTATCCCATGAGCCACAACTATTGGACCAATTATAAATGAGTAATAAAAAATAAATAATTTTTTTAAGAATGGTCCAAGTTCAAAAAGATATCACTTAAATCTATTCAGGTTATGAAAAAATGATACAAAGTTTATTAGATCACAAGACTTAAGCTACATTCTGAACAAAACAGAGGCACAACATAAATGGCAGCAGTTATTGAGGAAGCAGATACATACTCATACTTTTCTGGTTTTTTGACTCAATTTTTTTCAAGAAAACTGCTCTCTTCAATTTCCAAGAATAAGTTTCCATTAATCGTTTACATGCAACAGCAATTGCCAGTCAAGAGAGAAAGTGACCAACATTTCCCTGGTACAATTTCTCCCATGTCATCATCATCAGTCCCCAGTAAGCTGTCAACTCTCCTCCCATAAAAAGCTGAACTCCTTTAATGTACAGCCTGCTCTTTACATGTTCCGATGGTACAGAACTCAGTCCTATAACCACGGTGGCCTGTGTACAGAAGGGCATCCTGAACATAATGAGCATGCTGAGTCATGTCATGGTTTGAAATGGTTCACTGTCCCTCACTGATCCTAATTTACACTCCATTGAATTTGATATTTTAGTGTCCCTGTTTACCCATGAGAGATGGATATTAATGAACCATCTCTAATGAAGTCTGCCCCTCATCTTACTGATTTCTTTGTAGAAACCACCATGAAATTCTCTAAGAAAGCTATAAAAGTTTTCAAACCTTGCAAAAATGGTATAAAAAATAATGTCGCCTTCTCAAGAAAACTCAAGTAATTAAATACACACAGAAGATTAGGAGTCATTTCCATAGGTCATGAAGTTTCAACATACTTAACATAATTATATTGCCAGAACACAGTAGGTTAATTGTTGGGAAACTAAAGATTTATTTATTCCTAAAATGTGTGATCTGTTGTTAAGAACTGTCTCAAAATTTTACAAAAGGCATTACAATTCTAAGGATTTACCTTGGGTGGAATCTTGAGGAAATACGTTTTCTTAAATGTGTTTCCAAATTCAGTGTATCTGTAGTTTCTGACCTGCATAAATCACCTCATTATGCCCAAGGTGTGAATATCTCAAGAAAAAATTCATTACCTGTGTAAGTTTGCCCTCCATATAAAACCTCTCACGTTCCATCATTTTGATCTTTGGGCTAAAGCTTTAGGTTGCACATTACTTCTGTGTGGTTTCTCTGAAAGACGTATATTCTGAAGTCTAGTGTACTCTGAAGCCTGAAGAAAGGCCTTCCCCATCCAATTCCAAGACTCCTCTTTACTATGGAGTCTTGTCTAACACTTCAACTCAAGCTGAAACTTCCTCCACCTTCATTGCATTTGTAAAGCATTGCTCCAGAGTGTTTCCCATTGTTGATGTTTGGGCAAAATTCTTTCCACAAATATCATATTAGTGTGGTTTATCTCCAGGATATGTATTTTTAGATGCCTAAAGAGCGAGCAGTAATAGTTACAACTGTCATAATAGGTACATTTCTAAGTATAAAGTATTTGGTGAACACTGAGATACAGGGAGTACCAAAAAGCCTTGCCACATATTCTACACTGGTAAGTTCTCTCTAGTATGGATAATCTGATGGTTGGTGAGATGTGACCCCGAGTAAAGGTTTTACATACTCATGTCACTTGTAAGCTTTCTCTCCAAAATGACTTCTTTACTGAAGCCCAACTTCAGATTGTTGCCTAAAATCCTGGACACACTTATTACATTGATACAACTTTTATCTAGTGTGAATATTCTCAAGAAGCCTAAGGTGTAAACAAGAAACCTGGCTACACTGATTACCTTTGGAGGTTCTCTAGAGTATAGGTCACCTGATGTCTTGTTAGGCCTGTATGCCACCTGAAGGATTTGCCACACTCTAATATTTGTAAGGTTTCTCTGCATTATGAATTCTCTGATGATGGGAATGATTAGCCTGTTACCGAAATCCTGGCCACACACATTATATGATTTCCTCCACTGGAGTGATTGACTGTACTCTGAATGTATAGAATCTCATCAGTATGTATTTTCTCATGTTTTGTAAAAAACTGAATGCCTTCCAAAAGCCTTACCACATGCATTACGTGGGTAAGATTTCAATTCAGAATTACCTGAGCATTAGTTAGGTCTGAATACAGAATCAAGGCTTTGCCACATCTACCAGTTTTCCTTCAGTTTGACTTTTCTGAAGGACAAAAACTTCATATACTTTGCTGCATTCACTACATTTGTAAGTTTTCACTGCAGTATTGATTCTCAAATAATATGCAAATTCATTCCTTGTGACTGCAGGCTTTGTCATATCAATACCATTTGTGTGGTTTTGTTGGAGAAACCAGTATTCAAGAAACCAAGCACCACACTCAGAGAGATGGAGAACTCAGGTTTATTACATTGGTGGGCCCAGAGGTTTTAACACTCTAAGCTCTGAGCCCTGAACAAAGGGGTTAGAGTTTTTCTACATGGACAGGAATGATTAAGTAGTTTTGCAGGGGCTAGGTCAATTGCAAAGAGTAAGACAAGGGTGAGGGAGATAAGGCCCAGTTCCTAGTACTGTGAATCTGCACTTTCTGAGACCAACATGATGTAGACTTTGCAAGGAACAAGCTGAGTTACAAAGGCAGGAGGAGAAAGAGGTAAAATTTTAACTTTTCCTCTTCATTGCTCTCATTGTACAAAGCATCATCTCATGTTTGGTAGGACATTCAGAGCTCTCCATCCTTTAGGGGGACTATATTGAGCTATTGCCATTTGTAACTTTATGGATTCTTTCTGAGATGCTATGAACTGTGTAACTGCATTGAGAATACAAGGGCCAAACGAGAACGCCACAAAGAACATGAAGAGAGGACTGGTTAAAGGGAGAAGCCATAATGCCCAGCTCCAGATATTGTTCCAGTTAGCCCAGGAATTCGCTAGTTTCTGTCTCATTTTTATGATTCATTCCCTTAGCTTTTGGGCTATGTCCCTGACTATTCCTGATGAGTTTATATAAAAGCAGCATTCTTCATTCAAGAAGAGGCAGAGTCCTCCCTTTTCAGCTGTCAGTAGGTCTAGCCCTCTCCTATTCTGCAAAACCACCTCAGCCAGGGATTCTAGTTGGTCCTATAAAGCCATTAAAGATTTGGCTACTCTTTCAATGTCATCTGCAAAGTCCTTAGTGTATAGTAGAAGGTGGTTGATGAAGCAATTCCTCCTATTCCCATACCTATCCCAGCCATGATTTCCAAACCAACTAGTAGGGGTATAAACTGGATGGCTCTTTTGACTGTGTATGTGCTGTCAGAGGTACGGTGAGAGTCTGGGTGCTAGGGCTGATACTCATCTGGGGAGCGAGGAAGGCTAAGGTGCACATACCCATCCATGGACTGGTAGACATAAGCAAGCATCTGTCCCACAAAGAAAGGGCCTTGATGGGGCGGCACCATATTGTGTCTGTGGGGAGATGAGTGGGCCACTCACCTTTCACAGTTTGATTACATTCGTCCCTGGCTAAACTGCCTACAGTTTCAGTTCCTCCATCATTTGTGAAGCATTCTGGAGCCTCTTATGTTAACTCCATTGCCCTTAAGACTGGCCCTTGTAAGGGTGGATCTACAGGAGTTCCTATGGCTGTTGCATTATTTAATGGTACTGGTGTAGCTAAATACCATGGAGCTCCTAAGGATGAGCAAAGCCAGCAATCCCTGCCCACTGGGGGTTGGTGTCACTTAGAAGGTGATGAGTTGTGTTGAGAACCTGGTACAGACTAAAAGGGAGTTAATTCTGTAACCTGGCTCATACTGCCAACAGGCAGAACCTGATTTTTAGGGCAAAGTTGGTCCGTGATTTCATTTACCTGCATTATTGTTCTTGTTCAGTAGGTTTTTCCATTTATTTGGCAGACAGACAGCTGTCCTGGGTTGTAACATCTATGTGACATTTGGGGGTAGACAGAGGTGCAGGGGCATGATGGCAATGCCATGGTGGCAGGATGCCACCGAGGTCTGAATCCTCTGGTGGGGGAAAGGCAGAAGCAGTGGGGGGCATAAATGGAAAACATTTTTGGCACCAGGACCCTGGATATACACCACATGGTTATAAAGGCAGTAGGTGATCGGCCTATGGGATAGGCTATCTATACATTGTTTTAGCTGATGGGTAAGTAAACGATTTTCCAAGGGTTGACTGTAATGTTGATGAGTGCATGATGGGTAAGGAATGGCATCATCTGTTACAGCAAGGGACAGAAAGGCTGCAAAGCAGCCTCCATATAACAGATAATTGAACACTAGCCAAAGGTTTTTTCTGCATCTTTGGATTGTCACGGCTATAGAAACTGAGCCTATCAGGAAGGGGGGTCAGCTACACCATGGAGCAATTTAGTTAGTAGGGAGAATTGATCATAAGAGACATCTAATAAGAATGAGGCTTCCCACTATGATGAGATAGCAGACGGCTAACCGCAGCTTCTCACCCAAATCCCAGTCCTGGGCCATGACTGAAGCTAGTCCTGTAGCAAAGAGCACAGCAATAATCCCAATCAGGGATAGAGGCCAGGGTTGACAATAAACACCCATTGATATTTTGATAGCCATATCCTTAAGCTTCTGCCATGTGTTGACCAAACAGCTGCTGGAGTGTGGCTGGAGCAAGACTGAAGAATCCTCAAGCTTCTGCCGTGCATGGACTAGTCAGCTTCTGGAGTGACTAGAGCAGGGCTCAGCGTCTTTCGTGGGTGAAGGCCATTGTTTTTGGAACCAGACCCTGAGGGGATTTTCAGGGTCCTGAACTGTTTTCCAGGTGTCCTCATCACAGGAAGCACCTGCCTTCTTGACTCTGGTGTGGTGGATCCAAGGGATGACGCCTATAACTTCAACAGCAGTAGGGATTGCCAGGACAACCATGTGAGGGCCTGTCCCAACTGGCTGACATGGTTCTTTTTTCCAATCTTCAACTCATACCTCATCCCCTGGCTGATAGGGATGAACCCAATTGCCCAAAGGAATGGGTGTCCTTTCAAAGGTTTCTCAGGTGATATGATGGAAGACTTTTCCCAGGACCTGGAGGTGTCGGGACATCTCCAGGTCAGCTAGTTGTTGGTGGTTTCCCTTGAGTTTTCCTATCACTAGGGGTTTTCTCCCATATAAGATCTCAAAGGGAGAATAGCCTGAGGACTCAGGGTGCATTGGGCTTGGAGTAAAGCTAGGGAGTACCATGTCGACCCAAGATAACTGGGTCTCCTGACAGAGTTAAACTAATGTAGTCCTGAGGGTACATTTCATGCGTTCAATTTTCCCTGATCTTTGTGGCTTGTAAATGGTGTGAAGCTTCCATTTGATTCCCAGTGTCCTGGATAGAGTTTGGATTATCCCAGACACAAAAACTGGCCCATTGTCAGACCCTATGGAGAGAGAGGTAGCCCATATCTCGGGATTATGTCTCTTAGTAAGGCCTTGTTTACTTCTCATGCCTGTTCAGAGCATGTGGGGTAGGCTTCAGCCCATCCTGAGTAGGTGTAACTACCACAAGGAAATACTTATAGCCCCTATAGAGTTTAACTTCAGTAAAGTCCACTTCTAGATCTTCAAAGGGCAGTGTCCCAACTGTCTACACTCTCAGGTTGGGTCTTCGTTGTTGCCTGGTGTTGTTTTGCACACAAGTCACGTATCTAGCACTGACCTGGGCACACAGCATTGGGAGCTTAAGAAAGAAATAGTAGCAACTCAGTAAGCTCTCCAGCGCAGTTTTTCCTAGAGTTTTCTCATGATGTTGTTTCACCAGCTGGATTTCTGTATTGCTGGGGACAAATAGTCTTTCGTCTGGGAGCTTCCAGCAGCTCTCCTTTTCTTTTATTCCTCCCTCATTTAGAGCCCATTGATCTTCTTCCTTGGTATACCTCGGGGACAGAGGCCAATTCTGGTGCCAAGAGGACCTTAAAGATTGACTCAGGGCCCACTGTGGGGCTTGGATGGGTTGCTGCCTCCCTGGCTGCCTGGTCAGCCAACTGATTTCCCTTGCTGATTGGATCAGTCCGTCACGATGGCCTTTACAATGGATGACTGCCACTTGGGAAGGCTTTCAGACTGCTTCTAACAGCTGAAGGATTTCTTTTTTGTTTTTAATCTCCTTTCCTCCCACTGTCAATAGTCCCCTTTCTTTATAAATAGCTCCATGTACATGTAAAGTAGCAAAGACATACCTTGAATCAGTTGACTTTTTTCCCTTCGATGTGTCTTAGCACCTGGGCGAGTGCCCATACCTCAGCCTGTATTGCTGACGACCCCGTGGCAAGGCCTCGGCCTTCACTATCTCATCAGTTGTTATCGCAGGGCCTGCTTTGTGCTGCATGTCATGGATGCAGAAGCTTTGTGCTTCTGTCAGTGAACTGTTCCAGCTCTGGGTTCAGGAGGGGAGTGTCCAGCAGGTCTGGCCTGCTTGAGGAAATCTCATCTACGAGCTCCTCACAGTTATGATTGGGGGTTCCTGCTTCTGTAGGTAAAAAGGTGGTGGGGTTCAGTGTCTGCACAGTCTCGAGCTGGACCTGTGGGTTTTTGCAAAGCAGTTCTTGATAGTGAGTCATCCTGGAGTTGGTCAACCACTTATGCCCCTGGCTGTTCATCAGGGCAGTAACAGCATGCGGAACCTTTATATTTTGTCCTAGAGTAAGCTTATCTGCTTCTCTAACCAAAATCACAGTTGACAGCTAATGCCCAGAGGCATAGCAGCCATCGTGTGGCCACTGGATCCAGTCATTTGGACAGGTATGCGACTGGGTGCTGCCATGGCCCAACTGTTTGTGTGACGACCCCAGTGCAGTGTGATTTTTTTTATGTACAAAGAGGTTAAAAGTCCCGTGTCCCATCCGGCAGTCCTAATGCTGGAGCACTGGTCAAGACTTTTTTTTATCTCCTTAAAGGTCTTTTCCTGTTCAGGTCCCCACTCTAGGGGGTCCTTATCAGATCCTGCTGTGGCTTTAAACAAAGGCGTGGCAATTTCAGAGAAACCCAATATCCAGACCTGGCAGAATCCAGCAGCCCCAAGGAACTCAGTGATTTCTTTCTTGGTGTTCAGCCGAGCTACTGAACAAATGGCTTGCTTTCTCTCATGTCCAAGTGCCTGATGCCCTTTTTCAATGACACCTTGTGCCCTGTGGTAAAGAGTAGACCCAGCAGGGCTTTGGTGCCTCCAGAGGTTCCCTGGGTGGGACTGACTAGTAGGGTGCAGGTGAAAGTCTCTCCAGGAAATGCAGCAAGGTCCACAGTCAGGGCTTCACCAAACAGGGTAGGTGAGTTTCTGAAACCTTGTGGCAGTCTGGTCCAAGTCAGCTGTGTCTTTCTCCCCATGTGTGGATCTTCCCATTCAAAGGCAAACAAGGGTTTTCATCATAAATGGATATTGAATTTTGTCAAAGGCTTTCTCTGCATCTATTGAGATAATCATGTGGTTTTTATTTTTCAATTTGTTAATGTGGTGTATTACATTGATTGATTTGC
>SRVM01037733.1:0-11974 GCA_007570785.1 Antilocapra americana | reverse complement strand
TTCTACTCAGATGGACGAAACTGGAGCCCATTATCCAGAGTGAAGTAAGCCAGAAGCAAAAACAACAATATAGTATATTAACGCATATATATGGAATTTAGAAAGACGGTAACGAAAATCCAACATGCGAGACAACAAAAGGAACGCAGATGTATAGAATAGACTCGTGGACTTTGTGGATGAGGGTAAGGGTGGGATGATATGGGAGAAGGGCATTGAAGCATGTTAATTGTCATGTGTCTAATCAATCGCCAGCCCAGGATTGATGCTCGGGACTGGTGCAGCGAGATTTCCTGGGGGGAAGGGAGGAGGGAGGGAGGTTCCGGAGGGGAAGCATATGTAAACCCATGGTGATATCATGACAATGTATGGCAAAAACAATAAAAAAAAAAAGAAATGAGGCAGAGAATGGTGTGGCACTGCAGCACAAACTATCTGAACATGTATGTCTTGTCTGAAATGTTTATTCTTTACAATGCACTCTTGCCTGTAATGTATTCCCCAAAAATCACATAAAATATCAAGTAATGAGCAACTTTTCTGAAGAGAGACCCGGATCAAAATACTTATTCCACTGGCTCTCCATAAAACAGTTCATGGTCCAAAAAAAAAATGCACATACAGAGTTGAAGATCTGTTTGGTAACTGTCAGTAAATCAGAAACTCGTGCAATTTTCAATTTAACACTTTGTGGCTTTTATCCTCTTCAACAGGTCATTACTAAGTTCAATTGCAAGCCTAATTTTAGATAATCAAACCCAAAACCAAACCAGTGCTTAGACTCACATTTTTTAAAACTTGGAGTGAGTCTCCAAGACTTCCCTCCTTATGCTAAGAAAACAGGAAAAAAAGAGCCCCCTAGACTTCAGCTGGGCATGGTTCCTGGGTTTGTAACTGTGCTGATTTCCCCATGAGTCACACTTGTTCCTAGTAAATGCCAGATTTTCCCCTTTTGGATGCCTGAAGAGAAACTTCTATTCAACAATGGAACACTGAAAGTGATGAGGAAACCATACAATTGTGTCCAGCTCAATATAACACACAACAGCCTGGGGTTTCACAGCAGAGCTTGTCCCATTTGTGTATGCAAGAATGATGGAGAAGGTGTGTTGAAACACATACTCCTGGACCCCAGTTCTGGAGCTTTCTGTTCACTAGTTCTAGTATGGGGCCTGTGATTCTGCATTTCTAACAAGCTTCTAAGTGATTCAGAAGCTGTTGGTCCAAGAACCACATTTTGTGTAGCATTAGTTTAAGGCAAGTTTCCTCTGCCTCAGCACTATCTACCTTTGGAGCCAGATAATTCTATGTTGTGAGGGCCATTGTGTGCATTATACAATGCTTAGCAACATCTCTGGTCTCTACCCACTAGATGCCAGTACCTCCTCCACAGGTATGACAACCAAAATTGTCCACAGACACTGCCAAATGTCCTTAGGGGCCAAATTGCCCCCACTGAGAACCACTGGCTTAGAGAATGAGTTCTGAATAAAAAAAGATCTGAGTTAGGGGTGGAGGAGGGATAGAGCAGAGTCTGGGATTAGGAGATATAAACTACTATATATAGGATGGATAAACAAGGTCCTACTGTGGAGTACAGGGAACTACATTCAATATCCTGTGATAAACCCTAGTGGAAAATATATATACACGTATAGGGCTTCCCAGGTGGCGCAAGTGGTAAAGAATCTGCCTGCCAGTGCACGAGACATAAGAGATACAGGTTCTATCCCTGTGTCACGAAGATTCCCCAGAGAAGGAAATGGCAACCCACTCTAGTATTCTTGCCTGGAGAACCCCATAGACAGAAGAGCCTGATGGGCTACAGTCCATGGAGTTGCAAAGAATCAGACACAACTGAGCACATACATGCCATGTCATATATGTATAACTGAATTACTGTGCTGTACAGTGGAAATTAACACAATATTGTAAATCTACTATATACTTCAATTTAAAAAAAAAGACCTGAGTTGAAGTCTGGCTGAACCATTTTCCTATCTATGTGACTCAGTGTAGCAGTGTTCAGATTGTTAAATCAAGAGTGGGATTTTCTGACCCCTAAGAGTTGTTACAAGGACTGATTGACCCAGGATGTATGTGATCATGTAGCATGCAGCCTGGCCCTCAAGCAGGGCTCAACAAGGGCTGGTGGGTGTGTTGTTGTGGTTTTTTTTAAAAGACAGTGTTTGTGTGAGCTGACATTCTCCAAACTCTGTTTATCACAGAAGGGTAAATTTCTGTCTACTGAGTTAGAGAAGTTAGCGTCCAGAGGCAAAAACAATAAAATAAGCCCAACATCTATTTCTATAGTCATGAGGCCTAAAAGCTAGCACTGTGACTAATATGCTGAACACAGTGTTGTGATCCTGAAATTATCTTGATTTAAGACACAGTTGGGTTTCTCAAGTTCTCTCTAAAGCAAAATGGTACGCCCCTTTGTCAAATCTCTTTCATCCCAATGACCTTAGAAGATAAAGAAGGTTGTTGTCCAAAAAGCAAAAACAACCAAAGGGGTTGAGACAAGAATTTCACAAGAAACTGGCTAAAGGGTATGGCAACATTTACAAATCTCGTAAGCTATCAACACTCTCCGAAGAACTCGATTGTTAGTTTTTCTCTTTCGCCACCAGGAGGAGTACAGAACTTTCTCACAGGGTCACAAGCATGTGTCAGATATGCATTACAGAGGCTGGTGGAGTTGAGTAAAGCTTTTAGTTACTTCCTAACAGGATAAAAATATCTCCTGGCATGAAATCAGCAGGGAAGGCTGTACAAACCAATTCTGTATATAAGGTTCTTTAAAGTTTTTCTATTCCAAACACTGAAACAACAGCTATTTTTGATCCTGGGAGGCAAGAGATGACAAAGTTAACCATCTCCTGGTGCTCTTTCTTTCTTTATATTTAAGATGAAGAATTAGGAATTAGACAAGTAAAAAAATAATGTTACATAAAAGAAAGTTCTGCAATTTATAGATAAGAAAAGTGTGTGGCCAGTGGCCAACAATTTATTATGAAGAAGAGTATAGAAAGAGGTGCACTTAAAGAATGTAGGCAGAAATGGCCACTTGGCTCCCTTTAGCATCTCTGAAACAAGTATTAAGATGATGCTATTCACATCCCTACCCAATTCTTTCCATTTTTATCTATTCCGTCAGCCAGTAGCGGACATGTTACCAATATCTTGGTAATTCTGTGAGCAAAATTTCTTAAGGCTTTTATTTTTATAGTGTGTTTTAATATCCCAGTACAGTAATTGGTATGGCTTTTCAATGAATAATGAAATCCTCCAAGATAGAACAACAGCATTTAGGCAGAGGAACCACAATGGTTTTCAGATAATCCTTATGTTCATGGAATAATTTGAAGTGGCTTTGAATGTCTCTATCTATACAAGGTAAAATAGTAAGATTGATGATAGTGGAGACGATGGTGTGATCATGTTGGTTGTTGTAGTGATGGTGGTAATGATAAAGAAGATGATGTTGGTGATGAAGGTGCTAATGACTTTAGCTCCATTTCCTGAAAGCCTATCACCATAAGTGCAGGTACTGGGCTAAGCAATTAACATCAATAGCAAATTAAAACTTCTCCCAACCCGAGACTTCCCTGATGGTCCAGTGGTGACACTCTGCACTCTCAACGCAGGGGCTCTAGGTTCAATCCCTGGTCAGGGAACTAGATTCCACATGCAAAACAACTAATAGTTTGCATGCCGAGAACCCACAGGCCAAGAAAAGAGCTAATCCAGCCAGATAAATAAATAAATATTTACAAAACTTCTCCCAACCTTAGGAGGAAAGTATAGAGCTGTCTTCATTTACTTGTTTTATTTTTATTTATTTTTTATTGTTTTTGCCATACAAAAAATATGGAACGCTTCACGAATTTGCGTGTCATCCTTGCGCAGGGGCCATGCTAATCTTCTCTGTATCGTTCCAATTTTAGTATATGTGCTGCTGAACCGAACACCATTTACTTGTTTTAAAGCTAGGGTATCCAGATCATTCTCAGAAACTTTTCAATGCCCTCAAACACAAGTAAGTAAGCAAACAGAGAGATATAAAGGTTTTTGTTA
The DNA here is from genome assembly GCA_007570785.1 of Antilocapra americana. Taxonomy (NCBI): domain Eukaryota; kingdom Metazoa; phylum Chordata; class Mammalia; order Artiodactyla; family Antilocapridae; genus Antilocapra; species Antilocapra americana. The sequence goes on along the minus strand of SRVM01037733.1, from coordinate 7,894 downwards.
ACTTAATACTAAATTGAGCTTCCCAGGTAGTGCTAGTGGTGAAGAATCCACTTGCAATGCAGGAGACATAGCTTTGATCCCTGGGTGGGGAAGCCCCCCTGGAGAAGGAAATGGCAACCCACTCTAGTATTCTTGCCTGGAGTATCCAATGGACAGAGGAACCTGGCGAGCTACGGTCCATGGGGTCACAAAGAGTCAGACATAATTAAATCGACTTAGCACAAACACACACATACACACACACACAAATACTAAATTAATGATAATTATATAGAGAATGCTTTTATGTTCAAGCAAAATTCCATAAAGCTGTGTTTGTGAAGGCTGGCTCTGCTCTGGTGAGTTACTGGCCCATTTTCATTGATGTGTATGTAAAGTGAGGCAGGAATATACATATCATATGGATCCTACATAGAATTTTTTCTTACTATGATGCAGTCTTTATAATTTTCTTGATAGTTGTAACATTTTTACAATGAGCATGTGTTATATGTACAACCAAAACAAATACAGCTTTGTTATCTTAGAACAAACAAAACATGTAGCTTCCAAGGATATTCTCAGAAATAATCACTTGTAGTTACAAGTCTGAAACATGCATGTACATATTTATTAAGCTGTTTCCAAAGTTATTAAAGAGTCACTGAGTTTTTACCAAAACAAGTAAAAGTACAAGTGAAACTAACAAAAATACTAATGAAAATGCGCCTGTAACAAAAGTCAAAAATATTAAGTCCAAAGAAGCCTATACTTATATCAAATTTCACTTGGATTTATCTATTAGGAATTTACCTAAATAGAGAGGTGGGTGTGGCATCTGTAGTCATATTATTAGCAGCAATAATTATTATTTTGTATCTGGATATGTAAACTCTGTATTATTTATTAGATTCTCTATTTCCTCTTGTCTAAAATGAATTTGGGGCTTGAGCCAAAGCCACCACTAAGTAAAAGCCATGAGTCAGATTAGCATTTACCAGAACATTCCAAAATCAATAAAGCATGTATTTTTAAGAGCCTTTTTCTTTGCTAGCTATCTTTAGGTCAGTGAAGGAAAGAGTTTAAAGAACTAGGACTAGGAGTTCCACAAATAAACAGTCTACTTCATGGTTCCTTGTGGAGAAAAATCTGGAAATTCTCAAGGGGATTTTATCGCTGATCTTAAGTGACTTGACGAAACTCAAGATCTCAAATGGGGGAAATCCTTTGGATGGTGAGGGGTTGCCTACTGTCTTCTCAGAGTGAATTCTAAAACTAAGATTTATTCTAGATTTACTGTATAGCATAGTGAACTATGCTCAATATCTTATAATAAACTATAATGGAAAAGAACTGAAAAAAATAATATATGTGTGTGTGTATAACTGAATCATTCTGCTATATACCTGAAACTAACACAGTATTGTAAATCAACTATACTCTAATTTAAAAAAAAAGGCTTATTTTAATAACAAGTCAATAAGATTACAAAAGGATTTTGCTGGATATTACCTCTTTCTTCCTATACCTTCTCTACAAAACAATACAAGGTAAGTTTGAAGCTAATGAAAAATATCATTGATGTGGTTTTATTACTGATTCTTGTTTGTGGTCCCTGCCATTAGTGGCTGTGCTGTTCTGATCCCAAATTTCTGACCCATATCCTGAATCTGTAATTTCAGACACAAATGATAAGCCTGAGATATGACTGAGAGGGTAAATCTGCTCGTTCATCACCTCTCTTAAAACAGTAACAAAGTAGTTACTTCCCATCATCTCAGGGGAAGGTCCACTCTCCACTTTGTGAATAAAACTCAGTTGGCTATGGCTTATGAAGAAATAGGCTGAGGAGTGATGGCACTTGAGAAAATATGAGGACTGCAGAAATTAGCAAAACTATAAAAGGAGTTTGGGCCTAGAAGAGAGCAGGGTGTTTCCCTCTGTCTCTGAGTATAAATTAGAAAATACTCGAACTCTATTCACATATTTCTCTGATTCATAGTTGAAACTTGAAGAGATAGTAAATAAAGGAGTGATAGAATTTTAATGCTTGAAAAAAAGGGCAAAGAACATTGTAATATCAGATTGTAGGGGAAAAATACATAATAAGGGAAAAAACTCATAGGATCGCCAATGAGATACACAAAAAGCATATGAAAGAATTAAGGATTTATTCTTTTTAATTACTTTTTATTGGGGTGGAGCTGCTTTACAATGTTGTGTTAGTTTCTGCTACGCAGCAAAGTGAATCAGTTACACACATACACATATTCCCTCTTTTTAAGATCTCCTTCACATTTAGGTCACCACAGAGCTCTGAGGAGAATGGATTTCAACTGCAGAAATGGTCATGGATCCAAGATCTAGCTGCTATTAGTACTCTGGTAAAACAACCTGATTTTCACTCCTAGAGCCAAGATTTTATCTTGAAAACTTTCCCCACTCAAAAGAACCAGGGATCCTTGGAGAGTAGTTGAGTCTATGACATGAAGGAAGAAAAATCAGGATGGATTTGTTATACTTTGTTGTCACCAGGAAACATGAATGCTTTCAAGGATGGTGCTACTGTTTACAATAGCTAGGACATGGAAGCAACCTAGATGTCCATCTGCAGATGAATGGATAAGAAAGCTGTGATACATATACACAATGGAATATTACTCAGCTGTTTAAAAAGAATGTGTTTGAATCAGTTCTAATGAGGTGGATGAAACTGGAGCCTATTATACAGAGTGAAGTAAGCCATAAAGAAAAACACCAATACAGTATACTAACTCATATATATGGAATTTAGAAAGATGGTAACGATGACCCTTTATGTGAGATAGCAAAAGAGACAGATATGAAGAACAGACTTTTGTACTCTGTGGGAGAAGGTGAGGGTGCAATGATTTGAGAATAGCATTGAAACATGTACATTATCATATGTGCAATAGATGACCAGTCCAAGTTCAATGAATGAAACTGGGCATTCAAAGCCAGTGCACTGGGACAACCCAGAGGGATGGAATGGGGAGGGAGATGGGAGGGTGGTTTGGGATGGGAGAACACATGTACACCCATGGCTGATTCATGTCAATGTAGTGCAAAAATTACCTCAATATTGTAAAGTAATTAGCCTCCAAATATAATAAATAAAATAATTTAAAAATAATTAAAGTTAAGTAAGAGGATGGTGCTAAATGGACAAATGGGGCAGCTGTGAGGAGTTCTCACTGATGAAGGTATGACAATTTAAGCAACAAAACAAAAACATAATAATTTCATGAAAACATAAAATTTTATGTTCTCATGAGAACACATGAGGAAGCAGCTGCAGAGGAGGAAGAAGAAGAGCTGGAAAAGGCGGGAGCCATAGGTGGGATCCTTGCCATGGGTCCGCAGACCTAGAACGGTAGAAGGTACCAGCCGGAACCGAGCTGGCCACTGTTTCTTCCCATGGTCCCTGTGGCTGAGGACTGGCTGGACTGCTGGGCCCTGCATCCACTTGGAAGCACCATGAGGTTTTTCGCAAGTCAAGTGCCACCTGTGGATGCTCAAACACCTACTACTAGAGTCCTTACACTGGATGGCTTCCCTGGTGGCTCAGACGGTAAAGAATCTGCCTGCAATGCAGGAGACCCAGGTTCAATCCCTGGGTTGGGAAGATCCCCTGGAGAAGGAAATGGCAACCCACTTCAGTATTCTTGCTTGGAGAATTTAATGGACAGAAGAGCCTGGTGGGCTATAGTCCATGGGGTCACAAACAGTTGGACACGACTGAGCAACTAACACTTTCACTTTCATGAGAACACACTGATACTCAAAAACAAGTGACATGATATGCAAGAAAGGTGTACATTACTGGTGGTTTGGTTGCTACGTCCTGTCCAGCTCTTGTGTTCTCAAGGACTGCAGCCTGCCAGGCTCCTTTATCTACAGGATTTTCCAGGCAGGAATACTGGAGTGTGTTACCATTTCCTTCTCCAGGGGATCTTCTAGATCCAGGGATTGAACCTGGGTCTCCTGCATTGCAGGTGGATTCTCTACCAGCTGAGCCACCAGGGAAGCCCTAATTGCCCCCAGGAATATTTCCTGGAAATGCTGTACACTATGAACCCACACACATGCTTTTCCAGTTCAAGATTTGCTGAATCCCATTAGGTGAAGGTGAGGAATGAGATGTTGCACAAGGTGTTTCTAACTAGATAGGGAGTGCAGAACAGCGGTTCTCAACCCTGGCTACACATGAAATCACTTGGGGAGATCTTTTTAATTATCAGTGCTGGGGCACTAGCTCCAGATCAATTCAGTCAGAATCTCTGGAGGTGGGACTTGGGCTCTGACATGTTTGAAAGTTTCCCAGCCCAGTCTAGAGAGGCCAGAGAGCCACTAGTCTAGAATCTAGGATGACCAGCCAGCTGGACTTGCCTAGTTTTAGCCCTGAAAGTCCTATGTCCCAGAAAACCCCTCAGTCCTGGGCAAACAAGGATGATAGATCGCTTTCTCCAACCAGGCAATAAAAAGTTGTCACAGAAATTTTCAATGAAAATCAAATAAGAAACACTGATGTGAAGTAAAATTCTTGGATATAGGTAACCACAATTCACCAGATCACAGGAGAAGGTCGAGACTCAGAAATTACTACTGCTCTATGAATGACTGTAGCTCAACAAAGGCCATTGAGGTTGTAGCGCCAGGTTGACAAACTCCAGTTTTTGGTGTCTTGGTCCAGAAATTGCTGACTGAAACAGCTGAATTTTAACTTGGGAGCCACATTCTCAACCAATAACTCTGTACCCACAATCTCTGTTTTCCTCATTTGGGTCAGTACCCTTGGGTCAGAAACTCTGCAAAGCATACTAGTCACTAATTCTAAGGCTAAAGCTAATGCTAACGATAATGCAGGTGCTGGTACAACTAGTAATGGTAATTCTATTAGTAGCAGTAACATGGATATTAACACTGATGCTGGTACTAGAACAAACATGAACACAAGCACTAGTATTGATGTTAAAACTGATATCAATGTCAATATTAATACTAAGTAGTAACATCACTAGCAATGCCACTACTAGTAGTACTACTAATACTAACACTAGTGCTGAGCCTAGTATAATACAAAAACTCTAATATTAGTCTGAATACTAGTATTAGTGCTAATAATGACACAAATACTAAAGTTTGTGCTGGTACTACTATAATAATAATGCTAGTACCAATGCTAGCACTAATATAAGCATTAACAATAATTAACAAAAATAATATTAATGATGGTACTAGTACTTATACTAGCACTACCATCAGCACTACTTACACTAGCACTAACATCAGTACTCCTATGAGCACTAATACTTGTGCCAGGATTAACTTAACTTAATATTATTGCTATTGCTAGTGTTGGTATTGATAGTAGTACCAACACCAATATAGGCCCTAGTCCTAATGCTAATAAAATACACGGGGCTAATAAAGAGATTAATAAAACTTTCATTTAAATACTATTGAGCTGACTTTGATAACTTCTGGGGTCAACATGTTAAGATATGCATTTGTGCTTTGCAGTCTTTGAATTGTTTGGGAGAATCTGACATATTAAACTTATGATTTTAATTAAAATACTTGGGTTTAATGACTTAAGTTTGTAATCACTGTTCAAATATTTGAGAGAAATCAAACGTATCAAATCTGGAAATTTAGACCTCATAAGGATTATTTAGTTGCTCAGTGAAATTTTAAGGGTTAAATTTGAAAATCTCACTGGCTGATATTTAAAGGATCAACAGAAAAGCAGTATTTCCTTTTACATTAATGCAAACCTATTAAGATTTACAAGTAGAATGAGATTTGTAAATTAAGCTTAGAGGCTTTAAAATGATGCTTTGAAAAGTACAACTGGGTATGGATATACTAGGTCTCGCATGAAGCTGGAGTCAGTGTTAACATTCTTATACCTGGGCACACACAAACAAAAGCTGAGGCTTTGAAAATCACAGGTTAGGTGATATTTCTGGAACAGGTGTGGTGTTGTGGTCTCAGAGGGGACAAGAAAGCAAGACTATGTGTAATACTAGAAGAGGGAAAGGGCCATAGCAGGCACAATGAATCCTTAAGTTTGAATGAAAAGGCCAAAGGGAGCCCACACATATTATTGTGTTGTGGGAGCCTCCACCGCACCATCACTGGGATGAATCCAAGGGGTCTTTTTCTGCTGTGATTCAGATACTAGAATTGAGAGCATGTGGCATACATTTTAGCAACAAGGCAAGTTATGAATTATTTTGGAAGAACTAGCAGAAGGAATAAGATGACAGTTGCTGGTGGGGTTTAGCAGAAATACCCTCAAGCAAGCCAAGGAGAAAGACTGTTAAGATATTATTTAGAAGTGCAATAGCGACAACAGGGTTTAAGGAAAGGCTGGCTCCTGGGTTATAATGCAGGTGAGTTTGTCTTGCGGGAAGGGGAGAGGTGAATCCAGACGTGACGAGATGCCTGAGGCCTGGGTTGGTTTCCCTGGCCTAGAGCCACCAGCCATAATAGGAACCTGGGAGCCCTGCAGACATGAGGTGTCACACTGATATGCTCAGGTGGGGCAAACAGGGACATAGAGCATCTATTTGAAATAACCAATGCACAAACAAAACACAGTAGTCTCAAGTTAAAAATAACAGGCAGGTGAGGATCAAAAAGGCAAAGAGATCAGCGTCAAGTGAAACATACTCTCCTAGCATTTTAAAACACACTTAAGAATCCACAAAATGTGAGCATGTCATTTAAGGATGGAAAAGTGAGTAAGAGGGAGCACAAAAGAAAGAAAGAAAATTAAGCTGTAAGGAGGAAAAAGAGGCAAGTAATAGGGAAAAATAAATGGGGATTGGGGATAATGATCTGCTGGCAAAAGAAGAAATACCCGTTTTAAAACAATAAAGGGTTTTCAGGTGGAATGAGGTTAACAGTTGAAATGAAGGCAGCAGTCAAAAGAAGGTCATGAATTAAGTGGACTAGACTGGGCCAGTTGTTTCCTTACAAGTCCAGGTCTGAGCAAAGGAAAAACACTGGGCAAAAATCATTTGGTTAAAAAATAATAATCAAGGATAGGCAAAACAGTTTGGTCAGCACTGTGTAGATAGGAAGAAAGCGGGCCACAGGTAAATGTGGGGAAGTGATGGGTGAAGGATAAAGGCAGTGGAGCTGTATCCCCTTACATCAGCAGATGTTAACCCTGGCTGCACTCTAGGATTACCTGGGCAGCCTGAAAACACACTTATGCCCCTCTTGAGACAAGTGAGCTGGCATCTATGGGGGCTGGGGCCCAAGCACAACAACTCTTCTGCACCAGGGAGCGGCCACGGCAGAGACTCACCGCTTTGCCCACCCCGGTCCTGAGACTGGCAGGCCGAAATCAGACACTGGCACCCGGAGCGCTCCAAAAACTGTGGCCAAAGGCATGGGCTTATTTTAACTTGGCAGCTAAGCGGCTTGATTTTCCACTTGACTTAAAGAGCTTTACAATTCAGAAAGGAGAAGTTTTCTCAACTAATTATTGTAAATATTTGGAACCGTCTCTAAATAGAAATCCAGTGTAGTTGTGCTCTTCACACTGATATCACTTCACTCAGCCACAACATAGAACTAGCAACACTGAGAAATGAAGTGTCTTATTGAGATAATAAAATATCTGTCGATTCTTTTTTTTAAAGTGAAGCATGGTTGGTGTACAATGTTGTCTTAGTTTCTGGTGTACAGCAAAATAATTTCATTATATATATACAATTATACATATATATTAAATATATAATATATATTCTCTCACCACCACTTTTCAACATAGTTTTGGAAGTCTTGGCCACAGCAATCAGAGCAGATAAAGAAATTAAAGGAATCCAGACTGGAAAAGAAGAAGTAAAACTCTCTCTGTTTGCAGATGACATGATCC
>SRVM01037709.1:0-16586 GCA_007570785.1 Antilocapra americana | reverse complement strand
GGTCTGTCTAGTCAAAGCTATGATTTTTCCAGTAGTCATATATGGATGTGAGAGCTGGACCATAAAGAAAGTTGAGCACTGAAGAACTAATGCTTTTGAACTGTGGTGTTGGAGAAGACTCTTCAGAGCCCCTTGGACTGCAAGGAGATCCAACCAGTCCATCCTAAAGGAAACCAGTCCTGAATATTCATTGGAAGGACTGATGCTGAAGCTGAAACTCCAATACTTTGGCCATCTGATGCAAAGAACTGACTCATCATAAAAGACCCTAATTCTGGCAAAGATTGAAAGCAGAAGGAGAAGTGGTTGATAGAGGATGAGATGGTTGGATGGCATCACTGACTCGATGGACATGAATTTGAACAAGCTCGGGGAGTTGGTGATGGACAGGGAGGCCTACAGTGCTGAAGTCCATGGGGTTGCAAAGAGTCAGACACGACTGAGCAATTGAACTGAACTGAATCATACTAATCTCCATTCATCTTAATACCCCTGTCAAAATGCTGGCTGTCCCGGGCTTCCCTGATGGCTCAGGGGTAAAGAATACACCTTCCAATGCAGCAGACATGGGTTTGATCCCTAGTCCAGAAGATCTCACATGCCACAGAGCAACTAAGCCCATGACACAACTGTTGAGCCTGTGCTCTAGGGCCCATGAGCCCCAACTACTGAAGCTCATGTGCCCTAGGGACCATGCTCCACACCGAGAGAAGCCACTTCAATGAGAAATCTGAGCACTGCATCTAGAAGAGTAGCTCCCACTCATTGCATCTAGAGACAGCCTGGGCCCAGCAGTGAAGACCCAGCTCAACCAAAAATAACTAAATAATTTTTTATGCTGCTGTATAACAGGATTCGGTAAATCTTTTCTAAATAAATCTTCAAATACACAAATGTAAAAAAAAAGGTAGTGGACTGGAAGTCCAAAGACCCGGTTTCTCTACCAACTCTGCCACTAACTAGTTTTGTGCCTTGATAACAGCTGGTTAACTTCCCTGGGTATAACTTTCTTCATCCATACAGTAGGAATAGCAATGCCTGTCTTAATCACCTCAGAGGGTTGTTATGAGGATCAAATGACCAAATACATGGGATAATTATTTCCAAACATTGTGGCAGAACACACACAACAGTGGGGCAAGGCAACTAAGGTGGGAGGTAGGACCAATAGAACACTAGCATTGCATCAGGATCTGTGATGGTGTGCATAGAGCACAGAACCGTCATTACTCCAGAAAGTCTAGAAGTCAGAAACAAGGGTGAAGAGATGCATCATTTCAGGCCCAAGTTTTAGGAATCCCTTTCACTCTCCCCCTATTTTTTAACTGGAGTATAATTGCTTTATAAAGCTATATTTTTTGCTGTACAACAATGTGAATCAGCTATATGTATACATATATCCCCTCCCTCTTGAGCCTCCTTCCCACTCCTGCATCTCATCCCTCTGGGTCATCATAAAGCACCAGGCTGAGTTCCCTGTGCTGTACAGCAGCATCCCACTAGCTGTTTTCAACATGGTAGTGTGTATACGTCAGTGCTGCTCTATCAATCTGTCTCACCTACCCCCTCCTCCATTTCGATAGCTCAGACATGTCAGAACTGAGTATGGCTGGAGCACTGGTAGTGGAAGCACATGGGTGATGTCTTAGCTGTGACTTTCATCCTGCCCCATCTCACCCCACAACGTCTGTCCCAGAAAACAATGAAGTAGTTTCAGTGGCTATTTATAGGTGACTCTTCCTTCCTCTAACCATCCTGCTCAGGTTAATAGTGCCTCCTCCACCTTGCAGTTGACTTAGGTCTCTGATAAAGATAGATGCCTGGGCTGACTAGATTATGAGAGTGACCCAGGGTGTAAATTCTTCTGGGCTTCTGAACTCTGGCTCTTAGTTCGAAACTTCCTTTTCTGAATCCTTGATTCTGCTTCCATTATGTGTCACTGGTAACAGTAGGACAGGTGGACTTTTCTAGGATATTATTTCTCAAACAGTTTCTTCTCCTGCTGCCTTGTATTAATCAGTACAGTGACCTAATGTTTGTTGTTGATCAGTCATCCAGTCGTGTCCAACTCTGTGACCCCATGAACTGCAGCACAACAGGCTTCCTTGTCCTTCACCATCTCCCAGAGTTTGCTCAAACTCATGTCCATTGAGTCAGTAATGCCATCCAACCATCTTATCATCTGTTGTCCCCTTCTCCTCCTGCCCTCAATCTTTCCCAGCATCAGGGTCTTTTCCAATGAGTTGGCTTTTCCATCAAGTGGCCAAAGTATTGGAGCTTCAGGTTCAGTATCAGTCCTTCCAATGAGTATTCAGGACTGATTTCCTTTAGGATTAACTGGTTTGATTTCCTTGAAATCCAAGGGGCTCTCAAGACTCTTCTTCAGCACCATAGTTCAAAAGCATCAATTCTTTGGTGCACAGCCTTTTTTATGGTTGAACTCTCACATCCATATATGATTACTGTAAAAACCAGAGCTTTGACTATATGGATCTTTTTCAGCAAAGTAATAATGTCTCTCCTTTTTAATATGCTGTCTAGGTTGGTCATAGCTTTTCTTCCAAGGAGCAAAACGTGTTTCAATTTCATAACTGCAGTCACCATTTGCATTGATTTTGGAGCCCAAGAAAATAAAATCTGACACTGTTTGCATTTTATCCCCATCCATCTAATGTTTGCTGCCACTTATTTTCTCAAAATGTTATAGAGGCCACTTCATCTTTTGCCTTTGGTGCATGAGCTCAGAAGCTGCTTTCCTTGTTGTATTAGCTATTCATTGCTGCATAACAAATGACCCCAAATGTTAGCAGCTTCCAATGTCACATATTTATTACTCCAACTTATCTGTGGATCAGGAATCTATGGATAATTTAGCTTGGTTCTCTGGCTCAGAGTATCTTACCAGTCAGCAAACAAGGTGACTTGTCCCCAAGGTCAAAGTCACCTCCAGGTTCCACTGGGACAGGATGTATTTCCAGGCTTACCTAGGGGTTGTTGGCAGGATTCAGCTATTTAAGGACTATTGGACTAAAGGCCTCAGTTCCTCTCTAGCTGTTGACCAGAGAATGCTCTCTCCTCCTTGCCACATGGGCTTCTCCATAGACCAGCTCACAATATGGAAGCTGCCTTCATCAGAGTGAGAAAGTGAAAGAGAGCAAGAGAAATGGAGTGTGTAAACATAATAGAAGTCACAATGTTTTATGACCTAATCTCAGAAGTGACATTTCTTTTTTTTCTTGTTTTCTGTTGGTTAGAAGCAGATCACTAGATCCAGTCCACAAACTAAGGGAGTGGAATATACAGGGAAGGAAATTCCACAAGGGTATGAATACCAGAAAGTAGCTATCATCGGAGAGAGTGGGGGAATCTTACACGGCAACATAACACAACTGTCCTGTATTGGGTATGTAGAAAATTCTGGGCTTTGAGCTCCTCTTCCTGGAACATTCCAACTCAATGTAGTTTCTGCTCATTGTCTCTTAAGACTTCTGTTTCTTCTCCCACCAGCAATTTCCTCTTTAGATCAATAATACAATAGTTCAACTCATCCCATCCCCAGATATCTTAGGTTCTTAAATCTGGCAGGATTTCTGATCCTTCTCTTCACAACTTTTATTTTCTGGGCTCCAATTCCCTTGCAGGATTTTTTCTAATCCCACTTTTGATCAGCTGCTCTCTTAGAATGACCTATTCCCTTTACTTGCTAACATTTAGTACTTCATCCCTCTATGGCCTCTGACTATTCTTTGAAGTAAGCCATATTTCTCTTATTATTGTTTAGCAACAAAAAACATTGGACCTAAAGTTCCTTCATAACTTTTAATCCTTTTCTCTTGATTAAAGAGAAAACACAAACCATTAGTCATCTCACTGAGGAGCTTTATGTCATTTATACCAATTTCCTGCAATAGAGGTAGGTACACTTTCTATTCTTTAATCATAACAGACTTGCTGTTCCACCAGGCAGTGAAACACAATCTCTAAAGGGAAACATGCCCATTTGGCATGAGATGAACCTAGCTTTGTATTTAATGAAGCCAAATGAAATCTGTTTCTACAGGAGAGGGACCATCTCCAGTTTTCTGCAGGATTTGTTTTCTATTCACCATAAAGCAGGCAATCAACAAATATTTGTTAAGTGTCTATCATGGGCCCAACATTATTCTAAGTACTGAGAGGATCCAGAAGAGAAACATAAGACTTGGTGATTGCCATAAATGAGCTGATACCTGTGGTTACCCCAAAGTAGGTCTCATGTGGATTGAGACCAGACACATAACATGAATTTCAACAATTTTGTGGAGATATGTGGAAATGGGCCTTAGAATATGGATAGAATTTCATAGGCAGTGGGAAGAGGGGAAAACAGCATGAAAGCATATGCAGAACCAAGCAAGGGTGAGATGATATCTTCCTTTTCATTGTGTTTATCTTCATGAATGTCTTCCCATTAAAAAAACAATCTTATTGGTAGGCCACAGGAGTGGTTTGAGTTTTCTTGTGATTCTTACTGGGTGGGGCAAGACCACTTTTAACTCATATGCTGGGCAAAGCTGTAGTTTGCCCATTTTTATACTTTTTTATTTCCATTTGTTCTTCTGTACAACTGCTTTTATCTGGTTTGGGCTCAACTGCTGATGACGACCCCATGGACTGTAGCCCATCAGGCTCCTCTGTCCATGGAATTCTCCAGGCAAGAAAGCTGGAGTGGGTAGCCATTGCCTTCTCCAGGGGATCATCCCAGATAAGGGATTGAACCTGGGTCTCATGCACTGAAGGCAGATTCTTTACCATCTGAGCTCCCAGGGAAGCCCTCAACTGCTGATACTTGGTCAAAGTTTGAAAGTTCTCCTGCATCCCTCTTCTGTTGCTCATCTTTCTATATTCTGCTGTAAACCAGGCTTTGTGCTATGTGCTACAAGTAAATAACAGAAATGAATAAGACATGGCCCCTAGCCTCCAGGAGCTCTTAGTCCAGTGGAATATGGGGACCGCTAAGATGACACCAATGACTCTCAGTGAAGACAAATTGGCCACTGCTGTTGGAAATGCTAAAGCACTTTACTATAAGGAATGTGAGTTCTGACTTCCTCAGCTGGGCATATGTTATTTGTTTTCATCTATGCATTTTGTAAACCTCAATTCTGCCACATGTTTTGAAATACAAAGTGTATGTGTGTGTTTTTCCTGAATGGCTATTGTGTGGTCCCTATTGTCTCCTACCAGCAGCCAATTCATCTTTGGAATGACTGGAATGTCATTTCACAATAAACTGAAGCTAAACACTCTGGCTGATTCTCCATCAAAGGATTTTGCTGGTTTGGGGAGCAGGAGAGGAGGGAGGAAGCAAAGACAAAGCTGTTCTTGGCCAGGAAGCATCCTTTTGACACTGCACCTGGGATTGATGGGAGGAATTAGCACATGAACCAAGGCACTGGCACCAGCATTCAGTCAGGCCTTCCCATGCAAAGGTGTCCCTTTCATCCTTGCAGAACTGAGGAGAACTAGTCTCATCAGAATAAGTAGTTTCTGACATTTGAGTCAGAATGAGAGTGTGATAAGATAGTAGGCAGGAGGTAGAGTCTGGCTGTGCTGGGCTGATAACAGCCCCAAGCAAGACTGCTGTGTGGCTCTGGGAAACAAGACCTGTAAACACAGCCCACGTTTGACATGATGGCAGTAGGGGAATTTTCAGAATATATTTCTGTCAGGAAAACTGACGCGGCTCTCCACCCAGTCTCCTCAGAGTGGGAAGCATTATTGAACATTAGTGCCTGCTGAGGCCTTGGCAATAGCCATGGTGAAAGGAAATGACCACAGTGGTACAGGGGTTCATAGAGTTGCTACCACTGATGAAAATGGAGGGAAGAGTCTGTAGGAGAGGAGTGGAAAGAGGCTGGCTAGGTTGTAGTGAAGAAACCTATTATCTGCTGAATCAGGGTAGAGACAACAAGAAACAGTAGGAACATTTTATAACGGCCTATCTTTCTGTTCTATTTGCAGTTTGAAATTCTGTGATAGTAGTTCCCATTATGAGGGTGAAGGGGGCTAGAGTAGGCCATCCCCAAATATGCCATTTTGTATAAGGATTATTTTGTGCTGAAGGCAGTTAAGAAGCAGCAAACACAGGAAGAATTCTTTACCCTCCCCCACCTGCCTAAAAGAAGGACATCGATTTCCCTTTAGGAAGGGGTTCCTCCTCCTCCTTCCATACTAATAGAACAAACCTTATCACCAGAGACTTTAACAAAGAAATTGCTAAAAAAAATCCATTGTCTTCTATTAGTGTCTCCCACGCTTCCCTGGTGGCTCAGATGGTAAAGAATCTGCCTATGATATGTGAGACCTGGGTTCGATCACTGGGTCGGGAAGATCCCTTGGAGAAGGGAATGGCTATCCACTCCAGTATTCTTGCCTGGAGAATCCCATGGACAGAGGAGCATCTTCCATGTATTGGATCAGTCAAAAAGCTCATTTAGGGGTTTAAAAATCCAAAAAGAAAGTTTGGCCAACCCAATATATACCTTCCCAAAATTTCCCATGCCTGGAAGCCCAACACTTTGACCTTTCTCTTGTCACTTCTTCACAGTTTGCAGTCCCCCGGTACAGAATCTAAAAGAGTAGAGGAAAAGATTTTTCTCTCCCCTAAAGGGGCAGGGAAGTGGTATTGGAGATATATTCAGATGCTTTGGAAAGTCGTTCACCCCTGACTTTCTACTAATGAGAATCATTGCTCTAGGAAAACCCCAAAACTTGGGGCCAATTTAAAGAATTTTGGTTGAATGACTGAAGTCACTTGCCTTTGTCTTCCTGAATGACCCTGCTTCTGCCCCAGAGCTAGTGCATGAGGCACTCTATTTTTTCTCTTTGACCAATCCCCTGCTTCATACATCTTCAGTAACTGGGTTCTTTTGCAGTATCCCTGACAAAAGCTCTTGGAAAGACTTCTAAGAACCCACATTTCTCTAAAGGGTGGGTCCTCTAATTTTAGAGTATATTGAAATTAGATATATATTCTGCCAGAGAAAATTCAGATTTTGGATAAACAACAAACAACTTTCAGTATGTGTTGTATGCAGAATTGGGGATGTATTTGTAAGAAAAATGATTTGTTGTTGGTCGGAACTTCAAATTTCACTGGGCTTCCTGAATTTTTATTTTCTAAATCTTACAATTAATAATAATCTGGGAACTTTATTAAAGTGTAGATTTCTGGTTCCCACTCCCAGAATTCTAATTTGACATGACTGTGGTAGGGAATTTATTAACAGGTCCATTAAGAAAGCTAGTCAAAGAACACACTTTCGGAAACCCTAACCTGTACTACAGATCTGTGTGCAGCCCCTGAAGAAAAAAAAGTGAAAATGAAAGTTAGTTTCTCAATCATGTCTGACTCTTTGTGACCTCATGGACTGTGGCCCACCAGACTCCTCTGTCCATGGGATTCTCCAGGCAAGAATACTGGAGTGGGTTGCCAATTCCTTCTCCAGGGGATCTTGCCCCTGCTCCCCAGTTAATTCTGGAACCTGGGTTCTTTCCGCATGACCTCAGTCCTGTACCTGGGTTCTGCTCCAATTCCAGACAGCACAAATACCTAGCATTGTTGAAAATAAAAGTGTCAGTTGCTCAGTCATGTCTGACTTTATGAACCCATGGACTGTAGACTGCCAGGCTCCTCTATCTATGGGATTTTCCCAGACAAGAGTACTGGAGTAGATTGCCATTCCCTTCTCCAGGGGATCTTCCCAATTTAGGGATTGAACCTGGGTCTCTTGCATTGTAGGTAGATTCTTTACCATCTGAGCCACGGGGCTTTGCATTGTTATGTTTATGCAAAGAAGCAACTAACTATGGGAACATTTTTCAAGGCCCATGGCTCTGGAGTGTAGAGCATGATTCAGGATAGTCTCAACTGAAAATAATAATTATAGAAACAACAGCAACAATATCTATCACTTATACAGCACCTACTATGTGCCGGACGCTATTTTAAGTGCTTTTACATGAGTTAACTCTTTCAATTTTCACAATAACTTAATAGCATAGGGACTATTATTATTCCTATTTTAAAATGAAGAAACTAAAATACAGAGATTCTAAGTGATGTGCCCAAGGTCTCACAGCAATTAAGTGACAGAGCCAGGCAGTTGGATCTATGTGAAGTCACCTTAAATCAGATTCTTGGAGGGCAGTATCCAGTACCGGCCCTTAACAAAATTGTAAAATGGGTGGTCTGCTTTCCTTACTCCCACCTCTCTTCTGGTCACCTTTTCTTCAGTCCATAGTCATTTTTCATTTTTGTATGTTCTCTAATTTCCTCTTCATGTCCAACAACCTAACTCAGCTCTCTGTTTTCCCCAAGTGTCACTAAAAAAAAAAAGAAGAAAAAGAAAGAAAGAAAGAAAAATAAAAACAGGAAATATTTACTAATAAGGCCCTTTTGAATCCGAAAACTCCTTCAACAATGACACCTTCCTGATCAAGAGATAGGGAAGGGGGGTCTGTGTTCATGGCAGTTTGAGAGGTCTTACCCAAGTAAAAGTTTCTAGGTAAATGTAGGCAAAAAAAAGAGTAAGAATGGCCTTTCATCCCTGAAATATTTGGAACTGATGCTTTGTCTTTTTGACATGATCCTTGACACAGTGACCCATGTTCCTGTGATTCTTTGCTGTGACTATCTCTGGATATCATTAGCTTCTCATGTGAGTAAAGAATTGTGAAGGGTAGTTACTCCAGATCTAAGTCCTTGAGTTCCAATATTCTTTTGAACTGAGAACTCTCCATCTCAGCAAGAATTTTCTGCTGTGTCAGAAACAGAGTAGAAGAGGCACTTATTCTTTTGAGCAAATGCTCACCATTTCATTATTTAAAGTTTAACTACATAAATACACAAATATTTGTTGAATGAATGAAATTTGAAGCATGAAATTGTTTGAATGTATTAAACATGGTCTTGAAAGGACAGATCTTTTCTTAGGGCAAAATGGCAAAAGAATCTTCTTTGTTTCTTCCAGTGAGAGAATGGAGTGTGGTGGACTCACCCTTGATAGAGATAGGTTGGTCACTTAGAAATGAATCAGGGGCCATGGGGAAGAGATGGTTGTACTATAAAATACCAATGTGAGGCTCCTTGTTCAAAAGACAAGAACAAAGGGCACTAAAGGTAGTAAAATATAGAATGTTTTCCTTTCAAAAAATAAATGTAGGCAGCTCTAAACTATTGTTCAGCTATTATTGTCACAGTGAAGTACATCTGACTGCTAAGTGGAGTAAACAGGAGGCTTGTTCCTCTTTTAAAAATGGAGGTAAAATTGTCTGTGACTATAGAATCAAGTCTGATGCTATTAATCTGAACTATATCTCTTCTCTTGTCCCTGGAAACAGTCCCTGATGCAGAGAAAACCTGCCCTGTTAACTGCAGATCTTTGAATGGAATATAACCTGTCTGTGTCCTAATTAATACCTCAGTTCTGCAGAGTGTAATTGGCCTGGAATGTAGAGCCGTGTTAAGTGTCTCTTGGGCTGGTTGCACAATAAGAGTTGAAATGAAGCTACAGAAGAACTTGTCATCAGCAAGCTGGGAGCCTAGGAGATGAAGCTATTTCACAAAGGGTAGGAGAGCAATAGAGTACTTTTGGAAGAGGCAGAGCAAGAGAAAAATTAATTTGGTGAAGCTAGGCAGGTTTTATTTTTTATTTTTTGTTGTTTTCCAGAAGGAGAGAGTGTTGGAAAAGATTAATTCATTTATTCATCCACATATTCAGCCATTCATTCAACAAATATTTAATATGGGTCTACTTCCCTGGTGGCTCAGATGATAAAGTGTCTGCCTACAATGCGGGAGACCTGGGTTCAATCCCTGGGTTGGGAAGATCCCCTGGAGAAGGAAATGGCAACCCACTCCAGTATTCTTGTCTGGAAAATCCCATGGACAGAAGAGCCTGGTAGGCTACAGTCCACGGGGTCACAAAGAGTTGGACACAACTAAGCAACTTCACTTTCACTTTTCACTACGCATTAACCACCATTTAACAAACTAGTGATACAAGCTTTAAAAGGGAAAAATTTCCAGCTTTTATGGAGCTTACATTCTAGTGATGAAAGATCTAGTGCAGAATTCTGCAGTTTGGATTCAGTAACATGGATCAAGATGATGGTCTATTGATTCATTGAGGTTACCACAAGCAGTGAGCCTAAGGTCATGAGTGGCTAAAGTTCAAAACTAGGAGGCTAAGCTGTCACCATTTGGATGTCCTTCTCCCTCATTGCTTCCAGATCAAAACCTACTTGTCCCTCAAGGTCCCCTTTTCCACTGCCTCCATAAAGCCTTCTATAATGACTGCTACTGCTGACAAGTGTTTAGTCATGTCTGACTCTTTGCAACCCTGTAGACTGTAGCCCACCAGGCTCCTCTGCCCATGGGATTTTTCCAGGCAAGAATACTGGAGTGGGTTTCCATTTTCTTCTCCAGGGGATCTACCTGGCCCAGAGATTGAACCCACGTCTCATGTCTCCTATATTGACAGGCAGATTCATTAGCACCACTTGGGACCCCCTCTATAATGACAATAGCCCACAATAGTCTCCTTTCCTTGCTTTCCACATCTGCACTCTTATACTTGATTATGTAAGATTCATTTCCTAGCCACTTTTTGTGTGTTCTTACCTTGCTGGTGGTAGGTGTAGGGTGATGGAGTTGTAGCTGATAAAAGAAGACAGAGCTTGATTTTTCCCGGATCCCTCAAAGTCTTCCTCTGTCAGCTTCCCAGCAGTATCGAGGGAGTCAGAAAGACAATCCACTCTTCCAAAGGAGCCAGGAATTCCTTATCGACTTGTTTTCTTTCTGTCCTAATCGGAGGCGCTGATCTCTGTAGTCCTGGGAGCTAGGGAGAGGGGTGGAGGATATGCATATCAGTTGGGGTTCTTAGTTGTAAAGAGCTAAAACCTAAATGTGACTACTTTAGGCAAGGAAAAATTATTCGAGGCTTGTTAGAAATTTATACAATCCCAGAGAAAGCCCAAGAGCCAACTTGGAGGCAAGGGAGTAAAAATTAACACTCAAAATCACAAAGCAAAAATGGAGATCCCCCTGCCACTACTGCTGGGCACAAATACCATAGCTTGAACTTTGAGAAAGAGAAAGGCAGACCTTGATATGAAGAAGCTGGCCTGATGTTATCCCCCAAGCCTTGGTGTTGCTAGGAGCTGGCCTGGAACTCACAGTTGGGTCTTGGTATTTTCCTGTTAAACAACAATTTCATAAGACAGCCACATCAGACAGGTTCACCCTGTGATGGTGATGGATCAAGACAAATGTAAACATTGCCCAAAGCACAGAAGTGACCATACATCCCCCTCCACTGGCTAATGGAACGACTGCTGTTTCTTTACCAATTACAGCTTTAACTTTGGGTCAGCACTCCCTCCTCCTAGGTAAGATTTATTAAGATGCCCAATCATAGAATAGCCTCTGCTTCCTAGTAGCATCCAATTCAGAACAAAGTCCTACTTCCTCAACAAGCCCCCACCTAAAATCTAGTGTAGTGTTAGTCTCTCAGTCATGTCTGACTCTTTGTGATCCCATGGACTGTAGCTCACCAGGCCCCTCTGTCTATGAAATTCCCCAGGCAAGAATACTGGAGTGGGTGGCCATTCCCTTCTCCAGGGGATCTTCCTGACCCAGGGAACAAACCCAGGTCTTGTGCATTGCAAGTAGATTCTTTGCCACTGAACCACTGAATCACCTAACACAAGTCCAAATCCTAAAATATGTCCTCTCTAATATTCTCCCTGTGGTATGCATTTTCTCTTTTGACAATGAGTGATAAACTCTACTTGCTAAACTATGAGATGTGCTCCTGGTAGTCTTTGTCTGGAGGGCATTGACAACTGACCTTATCATTCACTGTGGGCACCAGACCCTTCTGGAACCTTTGCAACTGCAGCCTCTGAAAATGAAATGGATCTGCCCCTGCCTTAGCCAGAATGCAGTCCGTATAATATCTGCTGCTCTGCATCACTAGCTTCCAATTCTAGGTCTGAGTAGGAAAATGTGATTGAAAGAGCCTGTCCTGGAGCAATAGGGAGGCTTAGAAAGCAAGTGTCTTCTTTGAGGGAGTCTGGGACTTCTAAGGTGAGGAATTCTCAAAACATAGGAAGGGTATTCAAAAGTGGTGACTACTTGTTGCAGACACTGTAAGTTCTCCATTCAGATCCCCAGGGATTCTTTTTGATGGTTTGGTGCATCCAGGTACCAGCTACTGTGAGTGCTTCTGCAAGCTCACATGTATAACCTTCTCTGTGGGACTGCCCCTGGGCAACCAAAACCACCTCGCCTAGGAGTTCTCTGTCTCCCAAGACTGACCATAGCCAATGACTGATTGGGGCAGCAGTATGAAATCCCTACCCCCTTTGTCTCAAGATAGGAAAGACCCTTTTGAGCCATTTATACATACCCAGAGCTACCTGTGTGATCAGGTAATGCTAGATTTCATGTGAAGTAACATCCTTGCTTAGCTTTATTCCTCACTCTCCCGTTTTCCCTTCACAGTTTTCTCCTGAAAACATTCTCCTAAAAAATTCACTTGCACAGGGATCCATTCTGATGAATCAATCTTAAAATGACTTCTAATGTCCATACCTTTGGCTGCCCAATATCGACATATGTCCTTTTCCATACATAAACTTCACAACAAAGGCCTGTGTGTACTAGAACTATTTCTGATATAAATGAAAGCATGACAGAGTGGCATCTCAAATTCTGATTAGTTACTGTATACTCAGATCTCAATCCAGGGTCTTTAGGTGATGTGCATTTATCCTCTGGTTCCGTCACATCTTGATATTCTACAAATGAGGGACTCTATAACATTAACCACTATGTGTAGTAGAATTGGAGGGGGAGATGAAATAGGTCACTGGAAGGAAGAAACGCTGGGTATATATTACAGTCTACTTTCTGAAACTTTACCTGTTCTACTCAGTCTATATTTCTCTTGCCCCTCCTTAGTCAGGAGCTAAGCTGATAAAGTTTCTTTACCTCAGGCATAACCTAAACCTTCATTGCTGAGGTGTCATCGTGTTTTGGGGCCTGCCTGTATGTGATTGTCTAAGTCTCCCTTTTTAACTTTGGCATTGAAATGGCAGCAAAAGTGCCTCAAATGATCCTCTGTGTGTCCCAGAGATATTCCTGCCCACTTTCACTCTACAGTGGCAACCCTACATTATACTATCTAGCTTGGAAACTCCCATCTTGGGTGTTATTTTGGTGACACAAACAGCCTAAAATATCCAGATGGCTGTCTCTTCTTTTATGTAACAAACATACCATTGTGTGTCTGTCTAGAAGAAGTATATCTTTCTCAAGTTCTGAAACTTCTAAACCAGCAGAACCATACAATTTTGTGAGGAGACTAGCAGATGTCATAGTGGGATGAGCCACTCCAACTTCCAGCCTTTGGTTCCTAGGGTACTGGATCTAACAGCAGCACTGTCTACTGGTCACTAGTTCAGAGCATATGCCACATCCTATAGAATAACATTTCCAGTGTTTGAGTAGTCAGACCCTGTGATTGAGTTTTTAATAGACCTCTGCACTGGTCTACCAGGATAACTGCTCCTGGCTTATGATGTTTCTGGTAAGATCAGTGAGTCTTGTATTGGTCCATTGTTTTCATTCTTTCTCCATAAAATGAGTTTCTTATGAGCAATGCAATGGCAGTGAAAAGAACGTTCAATAAATCTATTAGTAGTAGAGCTGACCGAACCATTGCCAGCTGGAAAAGCAAATCCATGTCAGAGTAACTATCATTTCCAGACAGGGCAAACAGCTTTCTCTTTTCTAATGGAGAAAAGCTAAAGTAACTGACCTGCTACCAGATCTCTCTGTGGAATGGGATTCAATCAGGCGCTTAACCTGGGCCTCTGCTGCTGACAGTTTGGGTACTCAGCAGATACGGTAGCCCAGTCAGCATTGGTGAGGGGGAATCCATGGGATTGATGCCATGTATCACCTCTATCTCTACCTTCATGGAGCTCACCACTTTATGTGAGCCCTGGAGGGATGGGCAAAAGAGGCTGACTGACATCCATATGATAGGGACGTTTTGTTCACTTGATCATTGAGAGATTTCTGCAGAGTGGTGGGCTTTTGGTGAGCCATCATATAGGATGTAAATACTCTCATGAACTAGAACTAATACTGGTACTGTAAAGTTGAGATGATGCTGGGGATCAGGAGGCACAAAATGAAACAGTACAGGAGAAACCTCCAAATGAATTTTAAAGTATGGTTAGGACATCTGTACTTAGCCCCTTGTGAATGGTTAAGCCAGGAAGCTTTTGAGTGGTGAGTGAGGTCTAGCACCTGACTGATGAGGTTATACCTCTGAAGAGAGGAAGCTTCTGAGAGGCATTTCATTGACAGAGAGGTAGAAAGAGCCTAGGACCTAGAATCTGAAAACCTGACTTTGACTTTCAGCTCTGTCATTTAAGCTGTATGACCATGGGCAACATGCTTTGCCTCTCTTGGTTTAACTTCCTTTTCTATAAAACAGGGTTAATGATAGTTTCTTTGCCAACCTCATGGGATTCTAAGGTCCAAAATATTATGATTCATTCAGAAGTGCTTAACAAACTATGAAGTTCCGTACAAGTATAAAATGAATTTTTCCCATAAAGGAAGGACTTCCAAGAATTCTGTTGAACTTGGAGGAGAAAACACAAGGACCAGGTCAGATGCTGTGACTTCCTGGGAGCATGGGCCAGGCTCATGGACAGGTCCATAATTGCCAATCTCATTGGCCCTCTGCTTTAGATCAAGAGGCCTGTGGAGCAGGGAGAAGTACCATAATCTGGAAGATCCCATCTGAGAAAAGGCTTAAAGTTGATTTCCAGCTGTGCCTTTTGATTCTGTCTCAGAAACAGAAAATCAACATGTATGTACATGTTCTAAGCTAATAACTCCCTCGATGGTTGACTTTGAAAACCATGGGAACAGATACAAAGGAAGCCACAGAGAGTTTTTATTGGCTCAGGAGCCAAAGGAATTACTTCTGGGGAAAAAAAAGCCAGTGATGTTTTGAAACAAATCCCCTTTCTTCCCTACCTAAACCTTGGAATATTTCTCCAGAGTACAGAATGAAATGGGTAAATGATGAGTCTGTTTCCTTGGATTCATATAGATGATCCATTTAAGTAATCCACAAAAATAGTCCACTTTAGGGCTCAATGTATGCGTGTGTGTTTGTAAGTAATCCACACTCCATGTGCATTCCCCCTCCCTAAAACAAAACACAGACTGCTATACCCTTGTCGTGGTACGTTAATTGTTAGATGAGAAAGCAGCAGGCTCCAGGGAACAACGGGAATGAGTGATTCTGCAGAAGAAGGGAGGCTTGATCAGAGATGCATAGAGCCTGTAATGTGTTAGTCACTCAGTCGTGTCTGGCTCTTTGTGACTCCATGGACTGTAGTCTTCCAGGCTCCCATGTCCCTGGGATTCTCCAGGCAAGGATACTGGAGTGGGTTGCCTTTTCCTTCTCCAGATCTTCCTGACCCAGGGATTGAACCCATGTCTCTTGCATCTCTTCCATCTCCTGCATTGGCAGGCAGGTTCTTTACCACTAATGCTACCTGGGAAGCCCTGTGTGAGCCTACAGGACAAAAATACTTTTGGTTAAGACTGTAGGGTTTGCTGTTATGTTGGTAGCTATAGATAATCTTCCTAATAATGCAACGCTGAATTCTGCACAGCTACAAAATTTGAGAGGAGAACACTTGTTTTGGCACTTTATCACATGTCCTTGACATCCCTTTCTCAAGGTCTTGGCTCCCCAGCAGCTTACAGTGAGAGCAGCAGATGACATTGTTATACATCTCAGATAACAGAGGCTATTGAGCCAAAGCCCTCCGTGTTCTTAATGTTAGCATCTGCTTTCTGATTCTTCATCTCTTCTTTCCAAAAGAAAGATCACATAATTATCAAGTGGCAGAGCCAGGATTCACACACTGGCTGTCTAGTTTCAGAACTTGAATTTAGATGATGACACACTCTCTGCTCGTTGGGATTGGTGGCATGGTAGGGACTGGCAACCTCCTCCATTTGGCAAACCTCGCCACCCAGGCTTAGTAAAAAGCCTGAAACATATTTTTCCAAAATAGGCCATCCCTTATTACTTACCCCCAACCAACCCTATTCCCTCCCATCTCCTATACCCAAATCCTGACTCCTATATCCAAATCCTGAGGTGTTTCCATCTGTTTTTAAACTCCTGGAATTACGTTTCAGAGAAACCTTGTAGATCTAGCTAAGGGTCATTGGAGTCTAGACGTGTAGGTTTTGTGTGCAGAAGATTGAATTCTCAATTACATTCTGTTACCTGAATACTGAAGAATCATGAAGCACAGGCCATGAAGCAAGCCACAGAGCTCCTGGGGATTTGGTTATTAGTTGTCAGGGCTGGAAGCTTTAATACGACTCTCTGTAGAGCAATGGGGGTTGGTGAAGACCTTAAGTAATTTTAAAAGATGCTAAGGATCCTTTCTTACTTCTATTGCCTGAGGCTAGTGTGCAGTTTTTTTTTTTT
>SRVM01037623.1:0-33982 GCA_007570785.1 Antilocapra americana | reverse complement strand
ATTTTTTATTAATATCCCTCACTCCCTTCTTTTCTCCTAACTCTTCCTTTCAACATGGAATATTTTATTATACCAGAAAGCAAAAGAAATGATGCAATGAATCTACTGAAGTTTGAAAAAAAAACTCTTAAATTTAAGAAAAAATAAGCTTCTGCAAAGAGAGAACTCCATGAGCATTATATATTTTCAGGCAAAGCATCTTCATAAGATATGGAGTGACCACTTGAAAGTATAATAGATATAACACATCATTCACCTCACAAGAAAAAAATGATGACCCTGTGAGATTTTTCTTATTAGATTATATTTAGGATCAAAACTGGTTTTGACACGGGACAGAAATGTACATAGAAGGAATAAAAGTATATAACTGTTCTCAAAAAACAATGAGCATTATTTTTTCAAAACGTGGGATTTCTGCCTGATGGTAATAATTTTACTGATACAAGTTAGTGAAAAATACATTGTTACTTATACAGATACCATTTCTTATTGTCACTATTTGGTGAATAATTATATATTTATATAAATAAAAAACAAGGTGCAGTTAGCTTTCTTTTTAATAATATGTGATGCCTAACTAGAAATAGACGTAAATTATTATAAATTTTAAACTATCTGTAAGAACATTACTTATCATTTTATTACCTTCATTGCAGACAAAGGTTTGCAAGAGGGAAACGTAAATTTAAAATAATTTGAAATATGCCTGTGTGCACCAACCCGGGAGAGTGCTCTCACCAAGCACCTGGTCGCCTGAGATGCTCAGACCTGCTAAGGGCACAAAATGCAGATCAAACTGAGTCTGTGCCTTTGCAGAGTACCCGAGAACCTGTACCTGAACAACTTAGACCTGAGAAGTGCATACAACCCAGGGGCTGCTTTAGACAGTTCTGCAGAGCAACCTGTAGCCTGAGCAGTGTGGACCGGAAAAGCACACATGCCCTAAGTGAGCAGGGACAAACCCAGTATGGCCCAGACACTGCGAGCACTCCCCAAACACGCCAGTGATATTTGTTTTCAGTGTTCCTCCCTTCTCACATCACAACTGAACAAGTGAGCCTAAATAAGTGACCACCTCTGCCCTCTGGTATCAGGGTGGAAATTAGACACTAAAGAGACTTGCAAACAGAGGAAACCAAAATCAACAAAGATGAGGGAACCACTTTGGAAGTGACAGGTGTAATAGATTAAAACCCTGTAGTTAGCATTGACTACATTGGAAGGGGCCTATAGAACTTGAGAAGAAGTATAAGCTGGAACAAGGAACTATCTGAAACTGAACTGACCTCACACTGCCCTCAACAGCTCCAGAGAAATTTCTAGATATATTTTACTATCGTCAGTTTTTAACTTTTTTACTTTTAAGTTCTTTCAGTTCAGTTCAGTCACTCAGTCATGTCTAACTCTTTGCAACCCCATGAGCCACAGCATGCCAGGCCTCCCTGTCCATCACCAACTCCCAGAGACCACCCAAACTTATGTCCATTGAGTCGGTGATGCCATCCAACCATCTTATCCTCGGTCATCCCCTTCTCCTCCTGCCCTCAATCTTTTCCAGCATCAGGGTCTTTTCAAATGAGTCAGCTCTTTGCGTCAGGGAGCCAAAGTATTGGAGTTTCAGCTTCAGCATCAGACCTTCCAATGAACATGCAGGACTGATTTCCTTTAGGATGCACTGCTTGAATCTCCTTGCAGTACAAAGGACTCTCAAGAGTCTTCTCCAACACCACGGTTCAAAAGCATCAATTCTTGAAATTCATCACTTTCCTTCTGCACTCAGCTTTCTTCATAGTCCAACTCTCACATCCATACATGACTACTGGAAACAGCATCGCCTTGACTAGATGGACTTTTGAGGACAAAGTAATGTCTCTGCTTTTTAATATGCTGTCTAGGTTGGTCATAACATTCCTTCCAAGGAGTAAGCATCTTTTAATTTCATGGCTGCAGTCAAAATCTGCACTGATTTTGGAGCCCAGAAAAATAATGTCAGCCACTGTTTCCACTGTTTCCTCATCTATTTCCCATGAAGTGATAGGACCAGATGCTATGATCTTAGTTTTTTGAGTGTTAAGCTTTAAGCCAACTTTTTCACTCTCTTTTAATTTTATCCAGAGGCTCTTTAGTTCTTCTTCATTTTCTTCCATAAGGATGGTGTCATCTGCATATCTGAGGTTACTGATATTTCTCCCAGCAATCTTGATTCCAGCTTGTGGTTCTTCCAGCCCAGCGTTTCTCATGATGTACTCTGCATATAAGTTAAATAAGCAGTGTGACAATATACAGCCTTGATGTATTCCTTTTCCTATTTGGAACCAGTCTGTTGTTTCATGTCCAGTTCTAACTGTTGCTTCCTGACCTGCATACTTGTTTCTCAAGAGACAGGTCAGATGGTCTGGTATTCCCATCTCTTTCAGAATTTTCCACAGTTCATTGTGATCCACACAGTCAAAGGCTTTGACATAGGCAATAAAGCAGAAATAAATGTTTTTTCTTGGACTCTCTTGCTTTTTCGATGATCGAGCAGATGTTGGCAATTTGATCTCTGGTTCCTCTGCATTTTGTAAAACCAGCTTGAACATCTGGAAGTTCACAGGTTATGTATTGCTGAAGCCTGTCTTGGAGAATTTTGAGCTTTACTTTACTAGCGTGTGAGATGAGTGCATTTGTGCGGTAGTTTGAGTATTCTTTGGCATTGCCTTTACTTAGGATTGAAATGAAAACTGACCTTTTCCATTCCTGTGGCCACTACCAACTTTTCCAAACTTGCTGGCATATTGAGTGCAGCACTTTCACAGCATCATCTTTCAAGATTTGAAATAGCTCAACTTGAATTCCATCATCTCCACTAGCTTTGTTCATAGTGATGCTTCCTATTGCCCATTTGACTTCACATTCCAGGATGTCTGGCTCTAGGTCACGATCACATCATCGTGATTATCTGGGTCATGAAGATTTTTTTATGTACAGTTCTTTTGTGTATTCTTGCCACTTATTTTAATATCTTCTGCTTCTTTTAGGTCCCTACCATTTTTGTCTTTTATTGTGCCCATCTTTGCATGAAATGTTCCCTTGGTATCTCTAATTTTCTTGAAGTTTAAGTTCTTTATTACTCCTTTCATTTTCATTTTTATAAACTACTATTACCTTGCAAAAGAGAAAGATCCTATTTTTAAAGCAAATTTCATATACATATATATTTATAATATTTGTGATTTTTTGTTTTTAATATTGCATTTTTGAGAGTCTAACTTCACTAGAATTTTAATATTTGCTCTTTGCTATTTGTTATCAATTTTGTACCTTTAAGAATCCAATCTTCAGTGCCCAGTTTTACTTAGGATTGTGATTACTAGCTTGATTGCTTTCTCCCCTTTCGACTATCCTTTTTTTCTCCCTGGTCACCTCTATATCCTCCCTCACGCTTCTCTTCTCTACCTAACTCTGTGAATCTCTTTGGGTGTCCTGGGCTGTTGAGAACACTTAGGGTACTGATTACTGACTAGATTGGTCTCTCTCCTTTTGACTCCCATCTTCTCTGCCTGGCCACCTCATTCTCCTTCCTCCCTCTTCTCTACTCCATGTAACTCTGTGAACCTCTCTGGGTGTTCCTCACTGTGGAGAATCTTTTCACCATTATGGTAGACTTTTCTTTTTTTAATCATTGGTGCTGTATGGATGGAGAAGTCTTGAGGCTACTGTAAGAATAAGTCCGAAAGCCAGAGGCAGGAGGCTTAAACCAAAACTTGAGAACACCAGAAAACTCCTGATTTCAGGCAACTTTAATCAGCAAGAACTCATCTGAAAGCCTCCATACCTACACTGAAACCAAGCTGCACCCAAGAGCCAACACGTTTCAGATCATAACATATCAAGCTAATTACCAACAATGCAGGAACATAACCCTGAGCATTAAAATACAGGTGGCCAAAAGTGACACTAAACCCACAGACACTTCAAAACTCACTACTGGACACTTCACTGCATTCCAGAGAGAAGAGATCCGGCTCCACACACCCCCACCCCCGCCAGAACACCAACGCAAGCTTCCCTAACCAGGAAACCTTGACAAGCCACTAGTCCAACCCCACCCACAGGGAAGAACCTCCACAATAAAGAGGAACCACAAACTTCCACCATACAGAAAGGCCACCTCAAAAAGGGAAATCTAAACAAAATGAAATGGCAGAAAAATATTCAGCAGGTAAAGGAACATGATAAATTCCAAACCAAACCAAACAAAATAGGAGGAGATATGGAGTCTAACTGAAAAAGAATTCAGAATAATGATAGTAAAAATGATCCAAAATCTTGAAAACAAAATGGAGTTATAGATAAATAGTCTAGAGACACGGAAGGAGAAGATGTAAGAAATGTTTAACAAGGACCTAGAAGAAATAAAACAGTCAATCAATAATGAATAATGCAATAACTGAGATCAAAAGTACTCTGGAGGGAACAAACAGAATAACAGGCAGAAAATAGGATAGGTGAAGTGGAAGGTAGAATGGTGGAAATAAATGAAACAACAAGGAAAAAATAATTTAAAAAAGAGGACAACCTCAGAGACCTCAGGGACAATGCTAAATGCCCCAACATTTGAATCATAGGAGTCCCAGAAGATGACAAAAAGAAAGGCCATGAGAAAATACTTGAGGAGATAATATTTGAAAACTTCCCTAAAGTGGGGAAGGAAATATCCACCCAACTCCAAGAAACCAAGAGAGTCCCAAACAGGATAAACCCAAACCAAAACACCCTTAGACACATATTAATCAAATTAACAAAGATTAAACACAAAGAACAAATATTAAAATCAGCAAGGGAAAATCAACAAATAACACACAACTGGATTCCCATAAGGAAAACAGCTGATCTTTCAATAGAAATTCTTCAGGCCAGAAGGGAATGGCAGTACATATTTAAGTGATGAAAGAGAAATACCTTCAACCCAGATTACTGTACCCAGCAAGGATCTCATTCAAACATGAAAGAGAAATAAAAAACTTTACAGACAAGCAAAAGCTGAGAGAATTCAGCACCACCAAACCAGCTCTTCAACAAATGTTAAAGGATCTTCTATAGACAGGAAACACAGAAAAGGTTTATAAACTCGAACCCAAAGCAACAAAGTAGATGGCAACAGATTCATACTTATCAATAATTACCTTAAATGTAAATGGATTGAATGCCCCCAACAAAGACTGGCTGATGGATACAAAAACAAGACCCCTATAAACGCTGTCTATAAAAGACCCACCTTAAAACAAGGGACACATACAGACTGAAACTGAAGGGCTGGAAAAAGATATTTCATGCAAATTGAGACCAAAAAAGAGCAGGAGTAACAACACTCATATTAGATAAAATAGATGTTGAAATAAAGGCCTTGAAAAGAGACAAAGAAGGACGCTACATAATGATCAAAGGATCAATCGAAGAACAAGATCTAACAGTTATAAATATGTATGCATCCAACATAGGAGCACCGCAATATGTAAGGCAAATGCTAATAAGTATGAAAGGGGAAATTAACAGTAACACAATAATAGTGGGAGAATTTAATATCCCACTCACTCCTATGTATAGGTCAACTAAACAGAAAATAAGCAAAGAAACACAAACTTTAAATGATATAATGAACCAGTTAGACCTAATTGATATCTATAGGACATTTCACCCCAAAACAATGACTTCCACCTTTTTCTCAAGTGCAGACAGAATATTTCCCCAGGATAGATCTACATCTTGGGCCATAAATCTAGCCTTGGTAAATTCAAAAAATGTGAAATAATTTCAAGCCTCTTTTCTGGTTACAATGAGGTAAGATTAGATGTCAACTACAGAAAAAAAAAACTATTAAAAATTCAAACATATGGAGGCTAAACAACATGTTTTTGAATAACCAACAAATCACAGAAGAAATAAAAAAGTAATAAAAAATATGTATAGAAATGAAGGAAAATGAAAACACAACAACTCAAAACCTATGGGACTCAGTAAAAGCAGTGCTAAGGGGAAGATTCATAGCGATAAAAGCTTACATCAAGAAACAAGAGAAAAATCAAATAAATAACCTAACTTTACATCTAAAGCAACTAGAAAAAGAAGAAATGAAGAACCCCAGGGTTAATAGAAAGAAAGAAATCTTAAAAAATTAGAGCAGAAATAAATGAAAAAGAAACAGAGGTGATCATAGCAATAATCAATAAAGGTAAAAGCTGGTTATTTGAGAACATAAATAAAATAGACAAACCATTAACCAGACTCATCAAGAAAAAAAAAATGGAGAAAAATCAAATCAACAAAATTCAAAATGAAAATGGAGAAATCACAACAGACAACACAGAAATACAAAGGATCATAAGAGACTACCATCAGAAACTATGTGCCAATAAAATGGACAACTGGAAGAAATGGACAAATTCTTAGAAAAGCATAACTTTCCAAAACTGAACCAGGAAGAAATAGAAAATTTTAACAGACACATCACAAGCACGGAAATCAAAACTGTAATCAGAAATATTCCAACAAACAAAAGTCCAGGAAAAGATGGATTCACAGCTGAATTCTACCAAAAATTTAGAGAAAAGCTGACATCTATCCTACTCAAACTTTCCCAGAAAATTGCAGAGGAAGATAAATTGCCAAACACATTCTATGAGGCCAACATTACCCTAATACCAAAACCAGTCAAACATGTCAAAAAAAGAGAAAACTATAGGCCAATATCACTAATGAACATAGATGCAAAAATCCTTAACAAAATTCTAGCAAACAGAATCCAACAATATATTAAAAAGCTCATACATCATGACAAAGTGGGCTTTATTGCAGGGATGCAAGGATTTTTCAATATTCACAAATTAATCAATGTGATATGTCACATTAATAAACTGAAAGGTAAAAACCATATGATTATCTCAATAGCTGCAGAGAATGCCTTTGACAAAATTCAACATCCATTTATGATAAAAAACCCTCCAGAAAGCAGACATAGAAGGAACATATCTCAACATAATAAAAGCCATATATGATAAACACACAGCAAACATTATCCTTAATGGTGAAAAATTGAAAGCATTTACCCTAAAGTCAGGAACAAGACAAGGATGCCCACTCTCACCATTACTATTCAATACAATTTTGGAAGTTTTAGCCAAAGCAATCAGAGAAGAAAAAGAAATAAAAGGAATCCAGATTGGAAAAGAAGTAAAACTCTCACTGTTCGCAGATGACATGATCCTCTACACGGAATACCCTACAGAATCCACCAGAAAATTACTAGAGCTAATCAATGAATACAGTAACTTGCAGAATATAAAATTAACAAACAGAAATCCCTTGCACTATATACTAACAATGTATATCTGAAATCCTATACACTCAAAATGAGAAAACAGAAAGAGAAGTTAAGGAAACAATTCCATTCACTACTGCAACAAAAATAATAAAATACTTAGGAATAAATCTACCTAAAGAAACAAAAGACCTATATATAGAAAACTATAAAACACTGATGAAAGAAATCAAAGAGGACACAAAGAGATGGAGAAATATACTGTGTTCATGAATTGGAAGAATCAATATACTGAAAATGAGTATACTACCCAGAGCAATCTATAGATTCAATGCAATTCCTATCAAGCTATGAACAGTATTTTTCAGAGAACTAGCACAAATAATTTCAAAATTTGTATGGAAATAAAAAACCCCTGAACAGCCAAAGCCATCTTGAGAAAGAAGAATGGAACTGGAGGAATCAACCTGCCTGACTTCAGACTATACTACAAAGCTACAATCATCAAGACAGTATGGTACTGGCACAAAGACAGAAATTTAGATCAGTGGAACAAAATAGAAAGCCCAGAGACAAATCCACGCATCTATGGACACCTTATATTTGAAAAAGGAGGCAAGAATACACAATGGAGAAGAGATGATCTCTTTAACAAGTGGTGCTGGGAAAACTGGTCAACCTCTTGTAAAAGGATGAAACTAGAACACTTTCTAACACCATACACAAAAATAAACTTAAAATGGATTAAAGATCTAAATGTAAGACCAGAAACTATAAAACTCCTAGAGGAAAACATAGGCAAAATATTCTCTGACACAAACCATAGCAGGATACGTTATGACCCACCTCCCAGAATATTGGAAATAAAAGCAAAGATAAACAAATGGGACTTTATTAAAATTAAAAGCTTTTTGCACAACAAAGGAAACTATAAGCAAGGTGAAAAGACAGCCTTCAGAATGGGAGAAAAATAATAGCAAATGAAGCAACTGACAATGAATTAATCTCAAAAATATAGAAGCAACTCCTGCAGCTCAATTACAAAAAAATAAACTACCCAATCAAAAAATGGGACAAAGAACTAAACAGACATTTCTCCAAAGAAGACATACAGATGGCTAACAAACACATGAAAAGATGCTCAACATCACTCGTTATCAGAGGAATGCAAATTAAAACCCACAATGAGGTACCATATAAGCCCGGTCAGAATGGCTGCTATCCAAAAGTCTACAAATAATAAATGCTCGAGAGGGTGTGGAGGAAAAGGAACCTTCTTATACTTTTGGTGGGAATGCAAACTAGTACAGCCACTATGGAGAACAGTGTGGAGATTCCTTAAGAAACTGGAAATAGACCTGCCATATGACCCAGCAATCCCACTGCTGGGCATACACACCAAAGAAACCAGAATTAAAAGAGACACAGGTACCTCAATGTTCATTTCAGGACTGTTTACAATAGCCAGGACATGGAAGCAACCTAGATGTCCATTGACAGA
This sequence comes from Antilocapra americana, assembly GCA_007570785.1. Taxonomy (NCBI): domain Eukaryota; kingdom Metazoa; phylum Chordata; class Mammalia; order Artiodactyla; family Antilocapridae; genus Antilocapra; species Antilocapra americana. Next base: position 25,178 of record SRVM01037623.1, on the reverse strand, counting down.
TGAATGGATAAAGCTGTTGTACATATATACAATGAAATATTACTCAGCTATTAAAAAGAATGCATTTGAATCAGTTCTAATAAGGTGGATGAAACCAGAGCCTATTATACGAAGTGAAGTAAGTCAGGAAGATAAACACCAATACAGTGTATTAACACATATATATGGAATTTAGAAAGATGGTAATGATGACCCTACATGTGAGACAGTAAAAGAGACACAGATGTAAAGAACAGACTTTTGGACTTTGTTGGGGAAGGCGAGGGTGGGATGATTTTAGAGAATAGCAATGAAACATCTATATTATGATATGGGAAACAGATCACCAGTCCAGGTTTGATGCATGAGACAGGGTGCTCAGGGCTGGTGCACTGGGATGATCCTGAGGGATGGGTTGGGGAGGGGGTTGGAGTGGGTTTCAGGATGGGGAACAAATGTACACGAATGGCTGATTCATGTCAATATATGGCAAAGAACACTATAATATTGTAAAGTAATTATCTTCCAATAAAAATAAATAAATTAATTTAAAATTAAATAAATAAATATGCATGCATGTGTGCATGCTAAGTCACTTCAGTTGTATCAGATTCTTTGTGACCCTATGGACTGTAACCCACAAGACACGTGGTATAATTAGAGGCATTGTTTACAAATATGGCACATAGATAAAACAGTTGTCTGAGATTATCAGTGCCAACTTCCTTGTGATTTAGAATAGCAGAATATTTTCTCTGACTGGACTTTCTGCAGATGATACAGAGGAGAAATAGGTTTATCCATTTATATATTCATTCCTTTAATTATTCTTATTGATGGTATGAACTGAACTCCCATACTGTCTTAGATGTCCCTGGTGGCTCAGACAGTATAGAATCTGCCTGCGATGCTGGAGACCAGAGTTCTGTCCCTGGGTCAGGAAGATCCCCTGGAGAAAGAAATGGCAACCTACTCCAATATTCTTGCCTGTCAAATTCCATGGTTAGAGGAGGTGCCAGGCTACAGTCCATGGAGTCCTCAGTCAGATATGACCGAGCACATGCGTGCGCACACACACACAAATGCTACAGTATAAACAGTATGGAATCTCTTTGATTGGGGTCTCAAAGAGTTGGACATGACTGAATGACTAGAATGACTAACACTTTTATTGTTCTAGGAATAGTGCAAGGCACTGGAATGCATATGTTATCAATCCTGTCCTCTAAGAATCAGATAGAAAGTGGAAATAGAAGGGCAAGAAATTTGTGGGAGAAAAGCACTAGGGAAAGACGAATGAGAAAGGATTCAGAAGGCAGGGAAAGTTTTCAATGTTTGACAAAGGTCTGGTATCTGTGAAAGAGGAAAGAATAAGGAGGAAAACGGAAGAATCAAAATGCAATGCAGTTCAGCTAAGAGAAAAAAAGAAAGAAATTCAGAAAGTTTTACAGCCTCAGAATGAAGACTGCCCATTAGAAGAACTTGCTCAGGTAGGTATGGCCTTGCTTTGGCACACATTGCAATTGGTCATGGAGGAGGAGAAGCCTGGGATAAAATGGCTTTGACATGGATGCTACATTGATCCCAGCGTCGCAGCAGTTGAAAGATTTATAGCAAGTACACAGCAGGTTCTCCTTTGATGGTGTATATAAAAGAAACCTCTCCATGGTTATCATGAATGTCAACAACACAATTTCAACTCATAAGTTTACAGTATAGTAAGGGCAGTAGATCCATAACTGTATTATAAACATATATATAATACGCATTATAGAAAGGATGCTGTGGGAGTAAACGGAAAGGATGCCTAAACAAGATGAAAGATGGGGGGATATTTTTGAAAGTCTTCTGCTGAGCAAAAGGAAAGACTTTGACAAGCAGCCTCAACAGTACGCATACAAAAAGAATACCATATATACCATAAAAAAGAATGAAATAATGCCATTTGCAGCTTTACAAATGAATATAGAGAAAATAACCCTAAACTTAAGTAAATCCAAAGACAAATATCATATGATATAATTTACATGTGGAATGTAAAATATGACACAAATGAACTAACCCACAATTCAGGAACAGGCTCACAGACAAAGCACAGACTTGTGGTTACTAAGGGGGATAGAGATGAGGAAGTGTTGAAATAGGAATTTGGAATTAGCGGATGCAAACTATTATCTAAAGAATGTGTAAACAACAGGGTCCTATTGTATAGCAGAGGGCACTATATTCAACATTCTGTAATTAACCATAATGGAAAAGAATATGAAAAATAATTATAATTTTGTTGTGTGTGTGTGTGTGTGTGTGTGTGTATAAAATAGCTGAATCACTTGGCTGTATACTAGAAACTCACATAGCATTGTAAATCAACTACATATTCTTCAATTAAAACAATTAAAAACTTAAAAAAGGTTGGATGCTTCCCTGGTGTCCAGTGATTAAGAATTGGCCTTCTACTGCCGGGGACCTGGGTTCAATCCCTGTTTTGGGAAAATCCCACATGCTGCAAGGAAGCTGAGCCAGTGCACTCTAATGTATTCTTCCAATAATAGTACCCTATTTCTATCTTCTATTCATCTCATTTAGGATTGTGAAAATGACATGTTTTACAACTGACTCTTTTACAACTCATTTCTCATTCAAGGGCATGCTAGTGATACATTAATATAAAACTAGAAGGAAACTTTTTGATTCATAAAATCACCCACCATTATGATTTGACCCTGAAGAAATATGAAATTTGTGGTTTCTTTGAAAATGCTCCACCACCTCCAAGTGCAAGTGAGAATATATCCTCAGAACTGTCAGCATGTTTCTGAGCACAAAGGTCTCAACTTGGAACACTGGATGCAAGTGCTGATTATATTGCCAAGTATCTAAATGTAAACATGTTAATTTTATACAAATCTACTATTATTTAGCATTTTTTAAGTATGAATCTTTGGCCCTTCTATCATTTAAGCAGCATGAAGCCTCTTTTATCATCTATCACACTAATACTGTTCTCAAAATATATATATATATATATATATATATATATATATACATCTACAGTATATTCACTTCAAGGAAAAAAGACAACTAAAATTCATGCTTTTAATTAATCTACATAAATATTTACCATCTTTATAATCTTATTGGCTTTTGTTCTACAGGTTTCAATAATGACTGCCTCTCCTAAGACATGGGCTTCCTAAGTAGCGCTAGTGTTAATGCAGAAGACATGAGATTCAGGTTTGATCCCTGAGTCAGGAAGATCCACTGGAGGAGGACATGGCAACTCACTCCAGTACTCATTCTTGGAGGATCCTCATGGACAGAGAATCCTGGCTATAGTCCATACGATTGCAAAGAGTTGGACATGACGGAAACAACTTAGCACACATACACTTTTAAGATATACACCATGATGTTCAAATTTATAAATATAATAAAAATGACAATTGCTCTTCCTCCTTATATTGAGACAAAAGATTTTATAATGACCCTTGTGTTCCCTACAGGACTGGGTTACATTATAAAGTCTTGACTCATTTTTAGACAAGGAAAATCCTGGCATAAATCTCATTCTGAAAGGGAGAAGTACAAAATAACATAAACCTGATTAATATTTGAAACAACAGTTCACAACGAAGTGTTGTTGGTTTTTGGTTGTTAATATGCAACTGCATAACACTAACTTCAGTGCCATTACAACTGCAAAATATCGAAATTCCTCTTTTTGTCTTTCATAGCCAATATGAAAGTAGAAGCTATAACAAGTTTTATAACAGTAGATTTAACAACAGGATCTTTGATTTGTAAGAAGGAATCACATTACCAAATTCAATGCAGCTGATCATTCCTTATCTTTACACGACGGTTGATAGCATCGCTGGTATGGTTACCAGTGTCAGCCTGCAATGTAGGAGACCTGGGTTCCATCTCTGGGTTGAGAAGATCCCCTGGGGATGGAAATGGCAATCCACTCCAACACTCTTACCTGGAAAATCCCATGTACAGAGAAGCCTGGTAGGCTACAGTCCAGGGAGTCACAAAGAGTTGACATGTTTTTATAAAGGCTTTATGGAATCTGTTGTAATATTTTATAAGAGCTATAATGTATAAATAATCTTTGAGTCTAATAATGAGATTTTTTTCCATAAATATTAATTTTACCACTTGAGGGAAAAACATAGCCTTTAAAGTCAGCTTGTATAAGAATATTTAGTGATACATTCTCAAAACAACTTGACAATACTAAAATGAGAAAAGCAGATTGCAACAATGTAATCTAAATCTGTGGAGAAAATAAAAGGATATATAAATAAAAGCTGTTTTTCAGTCATTAAGTCCTGTCTGACTCTTTGCAGCCCATGAACTTCAGTACGCCAAGCTTTCCTGTCCTTCACTATCTCCCTGACTTTGCTCAAACTCATACTCACTGATTGAGTCAGTGATGCTTTCTAACCATCTCATCCTCTGTCATCCCCTTTTCTTGTCTTTATAATAATCTGTTATTAAATAAATAAATAACAGACTGGAAAACTAAAAATTAAAATGTAACTGTAGTAATTTCTTAGAGATATTATTTTGGCTAATTTTAATTATTATGTTTTATGCTCAAGTTTTCTAGTTTTCTATAGTGGTATGTATTTATTTTTAAATTAAAGAGGAATAATGCTATTTTTAAAGGGTATATTGAATTTGAATTAAACCTGTCCATAAAATGTAAAAATACTTTGAAGTAATAAAGTCACTTTTCCTTAACTTATCTAAATATATAATTTACCCCCTGTCCTTATTTCATCTTCTAATGTTGGAGAGGTTATCTACATGTTAATAACTTTATAACTAAAGAGTCAATTATAATAATAAAAATAAGGATTAGCTACACAAATATATAAACACAAGATTTAACTGTAAATTTTTTCATATACTGACTCAGTATACTTTGTAATCATATTTATTCAAAGAAACTTAAAACATTTAAAGTAACCAATGATTCTTTCTTAATTTGTTAAAGATTTTCCAGACTTCAGTCCTAATATTTATATGAATAAGAAAAATGTTTACATATCTTGTATTATTAGTAATATATTTCCAGATTATTAAAAATAGAAACATACTCATTTAAAGATGTAAAAGTTACTTCCAAGATTTGTTCAGTAATAAAATATTTAATGCTTTTGCAGATAAAAATAAAAAATAAAGAACAAGCTGTACTATGTAGGGTAAAAGAAAAGCTGTATTATAAATATGAATAGTTACTATAATTGTGAGCTTAATTTCTATCTTTATACTTCTAACAAAGGCTAAGAAATTTTTCAGATACAAGCAGTGCCTGGTACTTCATAATTATAAAAAAGGCATCCAGTATGGTTGTTGCAATCACCAGTCTACTAGTTTGAGAAAGTTATTGTTGTTGAATGCATTATTTGAAAACTAGTCAATGAATCTCAATTCTATATATGCTTAAAATATTAATGAAAGTATGGCATACATAAGCTATCAAATGTAAAGACTCTTATTTTAAACTATTAGAAATAAAGGAACTGAAAGAGGAAAAATGACCAAACCATATTTGTTACACATAAAAGGTTCATTTTTTTTCCCCTTCAAGTCAAGGTAATGCTGGACAATGTTTATCATTAAACTTAAATTTGTTCATCAATTTAAACTTGTGATGAATTATCCAATCACTTCAGCTATTTAATTAAAATAAAAGTCAATTAAGCAGATAAATGAACAAAAAGTTTAATATATATATATACATATAGCATTGATACATTTCTACATATATATAATGTAAAAGAGAGTTATAAAGATTTGAATTACATAAAAATTTGTCCCTAAAATTCTCTTAAATTGTCTTATAATGAAAGTTGAGATAACCTTTGATCACAATATAAGTTACAGATTAGACTCTTGTGTGAGTGCATGCTAAATTGCTCAGTCCTGTTTGACTCTTTGCAACCCCATGAACTGTAGCCTGCCAGGCTCCTCTGTCCATGGGATTCTCCAAGCAAGAATACTGGAGTGGGTTGTTATGCCCTCCTCCAGGGGATCTTCCCAACCCAGAGATTAAACCTGAAGGTCCTACAGTTCCTGCACTGTAGGAGGATTCTTTACCACTGAACCATGGGGGATGTCCAGATTAGACTCAGCCCAGCTTTATTTTCTTATTTACCATTAGGGTAATAATAAAATATTAAATCCAAATTCAAATTTGTGTGGTTCACCCTGGGTATCTGATCTTAGAATTATACCCAGCCCAAATGAGGCATTTTACATAGTTATTGAGTTATGGAATAAATGTAACCCCTAAATTTTTTAAAAGGCAAAAACTACATATATACCAGTATTTCAAATAAATCATTACAATTCACTGAAAGCTTAAAAACAGTTTGTTATTACTTTGTATAATAGTTTATATAAAGTCTTTTTTAGACATTATTTTATATTTATCATAAATATATTAAAATTTTACTTTTAGTGAACATTAACTGCCATTTGAGCATGTTATTTCCAAATTTCTCCCCTGGGTGGCATATAACACTAGGATCTAGTCTATATTAAGCCAGTCTCTGAACTTGTTGGCTTCCTGGGCTCTTATTTGGGGCCTATCAATTATTAGTTATGGTAACAAGGATAAGTGGCACATTCTATGCATCTCAAAATTGTTCATCTTTAAAATGCAGATGAAACTTATGTCTACACCATAGGATGATTATAAGGTTAAGTCAGTTAATATATATAATGAGTAGGTAGTTGAATGTCTATCGCAAGCCAAGTTAGGCTCAGATGGTAAAGAATCTGCCTGCAACAAAGGAGACCAGAGTGTTCCATGGTTGGGAAGATCCCAGAGAAGGAAATGGCTACCTGCTCCAGTACTCTTGCCAGTGCATTGGGTTGCAAAGAGTCAGTCATGACTGAGTGACTAACACTTTCACTTTATACTTTTCACATGATGATGATGATGATGATGATTTTGATACCTATATCTCCTTAAAGAAACTGTCCACACAGAACATGTAAAAGAGGGTGACTTCTGAAAAGTTAAGTATATGTTTTTAGATTTGCCTTTGCAGAATCAAAACCAAGTTTAATAACTAGTTCATACAAATAACTACCTAAAATTTGGGGCATATCAGAAGGAAGAATACAGATTCTGTATGCAGGAAAATGTATGTTTATAGACATGTGAAATAATGTGCAAAATTTGTACTGCTTCCCACTCCCTTAAACAACCCAAAAGAACTCTCAATTCTGGATTCAAAATCAATGACTTAATAAATACAAAGCAGTTTTTTTTTAAGAACACAAATATATATTCTCCAGTGTCAATTCTGCTTCAACAATCTGTTCATTTATTTCAACTTCAGTTTCTCAATCTTTAAATAGTGTATAACTACATCTTTCTTTCTTTTCACAACTATGAAAGCATACACCATAGGACATTTAAGAGTCCTATTTAAGAGTACTCTAGAAAGCTTTAGAAGTGGTTTTTTTTTCTGTTTGTTAATTTATTACTTTTGGAAGAGTTTTAGATTTACAGAACAATTGAGAAGATAGTATGGAGTTCCCAGATACCCTCTTGCACAGCTTCCCCACTATTAACCTATTACCATGTTATGGTATATTTATTAATGATTAATGAGCTGAAAGTGAAAGAGGAGAGTTTAAAAGTTGGCTTAAAGCTCAACATTCAGAAAACTAAGATTATGGCATCCAGTCCCATCACTACATGGCAAATAGATGGGAAAACAGTTCAGTTCAGTTCAGGCTTCCCTTTCCATCATCAATAAGAGCCAATATTGATACATTACTATTACTATTACCTAAAGTACATATGTAATTCAAGTTCTTTAGTTTTTAACGTCATATCCATTTTCTGTTTCAAGATCCCATCCAGAATACCATAGTACATTTAATTGTTTGGTTTCTTTAAGTTCTTCTTGGCTATGAATTTCTTAGACTTTTCTTGCTTGATGAACTTGATAGTTTTAAAGAGTACAGCTTAAGCATATTGCATGATATTCCTCAAATAAGCTGTGTCTAATATGTTTTATGATAAGTGTGGAGTTATGGGTGTGGGGGTTTAGAAAGATTTTTGATTACCTCTTCCCTCACTCAGTTCAGTTCAGTTCAGTCGCTCAGTGGTGTCCGACTCTTTGTGACCCCATAAACTGCAGCATGCCAGGCTTCCTTGTACATCACCAACTCCCAGAGTCTACCCAAACCCTTGTCCATTGAGTCGGATGCCCTCACTAGAAGGTAACCATTACTCCTTTTGCTATTTTCAAGAATTATTATTTCCATGACTGGTAGCTGTTTTACACTTTTAAGATAATATTTTTAAATAACTGATTAACTATCTCTTAGGTAAATTAGATATTTATTAACTGAACTGAAATCAATACTAACAACTACTAAGTTTGAGAACTATGTGCTCAGTTTTTCTAACGCATTTAATCCTCACTATGACCAAAAGAAAGACAGATCAGTTTATCCCTATTTTCAGAAAGATATGTAAAATAGGCCATTCAATTAAGTAATCTTCCCATGGTTACACAGCTTATAATCTACAGAATTGAGGCATAAGTTTTTCTTACTTCTGTTTAAATCACCACATTACATAGCACTTCAAATATGAGCAAAACTTCCTTTCTTATTTCAAATTTCTTCTCTTCTTCAATATTTAAAGCTGATTCAATCCTAAAATTAGTAATGGGTGGTGGTCATGTGGTATAGTTTCTCCTTTTAAATAGGTGTTTTATTACTCCCTAGAGAATCCTTGCTCTCAATTTTTGACTTGAAGGAAGAGGAACAATGATTGAAGATCATTTATTTGACATGGACTATATTTGAAATTAAATATTAAAGAGACATGGAAATAGTGGAGTAGAAAATGTTCTGCCTTCCAGTTTCTGCAAACTTTGAATGACAGGTTGGAAGTTGAGAGTGTTTGATAGATTCTTTCCCATTTAGTTGATTTCAAAGAATATAGTCTAAAATACTGCAGCTGTATAGAGAAGGTATAAAATTTATATATTTAAAGAGTATCCACCATTACAGTTGAAGAAAAAGTAATTAATTTAAAACCTGTTACGTAGTTCGGTAGCTCCTCATGGTTGCATTATTCTCTTTCCCCACAATTTGCCTTACTCCCATCTAAAGTAATCACTCCCTCGATTCTTAGTTATCATCCAGATGTCTTTCTTAATAATTTTGCCTTATATTTATGTGTCTTATAACATTTATGTTTTGCATGTATTAACTTTAATATAACTTCGAACTTCTTTAAATATGCTAATACATCTTGTCCTTTTTCTCTTTCTCTTGCTCTCTCTTTTTCTCCCTCCCTTCCTCCTACTGTGTGTCTGTATATGTGTCTCTGGTTCATAAAACTTCATTCTTTTTTATGATTATACCACAATGTGTTCATTGTCCCTCTGGTGAACATTTAGTATTTCCCAAAGTTTTGGTATTCAAGTTTCTTATAATGAACAGTATTACATATCACTTCATTTCCATAAGAAAAATTTCTTATTGGTCCAAGGATTTACAGGGAAGAATGGAATTGCTGAGATAAGCTACTGTAGCACATATTTGCTTATATTTGACTCTATTAAATATTGTAAACCTTCTTTTCAAAGGGTTCATGCCAATCCACATTCCCAATAGCAATGGGGATTTCTGTTGATGCCTGATGTTCTAAATTCTTCCCAAAATCTGAAAATATGAGGCATTATTTTTTAACAAACCATTTTAAAATTACTTTTCTTGCATGTTATTGATAGCTAGTAAAGTCAAATATATAATCTTTTCTTATGACTTGTGGGGTTCCTCTTTATATTTTTTCACTGTTTGGCCATTTGTCAGAGGAGAGGTTTCTTTACCTTATTAATTTTTAGGAGTTCCATGTGTATCCTGGACCCTAAATCTCTGCTATCTACATTCTCTGCAAATCCTTTAACATTTAAAATTGATAATTTTATTCAGTTCAGTTCAGTCACTCAGTTGTGCCTGACTATTTGTGACCCCATGGACTGCACGATGCCAGTTTTCTCTGTCCATCACCAACTCCTGGAGCTGGATTACACTCATGTCCATCAAGTCGGTGATGCCATCCAACCATCTCATCCTCTGTCATCCCCTTCTCCTCCAGCCTTCAGTCTTTCCCAGCATCAGGATCTTTTCCAATGAGTCTGCTCTTTACATCAGGTGGCCAAAGTATCAGAGCTTCAGCTTCAGCATCAGTCCTTCCAATGAATATTCAATACTGATTTCCTTTAGGATGTACTGGTTGGATCTCCTTGAAGTCCAAGGGACTCTCAAGAGTCTTCTCCAACACCACAGTTCAAAAGCACCAGTTCTCTGGTGCTCAACTCTCTTTATGGTCCAATTCTCACATCCATACCTGACTACTGGAAAAACCATAGTTTTTACTAGATGGACCTTTGTTGGCAAAGTAATGTCTCTGCTTTTTAATATGCTGTCTAGGTTTGTCATAACTTTTCTTCTGAGGAGCAAGTGTCTATTAATTTCATGGCTGAAGTCATCATCTGCAGTGATTCTGGAGTTTTATATCAGCTTTAGTGTAGTCAAATACATCCATATTTTTGCAATTCATTCTTCAATATTTCATGCTAAAACAATATCTCGTGCTCAGTCACTTCCAATTCTTTGCAACCCCATACACTATAGCCCATCAGGCTCCTCTGTCCATGGAATTATCCAAGCAAGAATACTTGAGTGTGTTGCCATGCTCTCCTCCAGGGCAGCTTCCCACACCAGACATTAAACTCATGTCTCTTACATTTCCTGCATGGCAGGCAGGTTCTTTACCACTAGCACCACTTGGCTATATGTTTCTATACATCTTGGTTTTGACTTGTTAAAATATTTGTCATCTCCTTGAATCAACACCCATATGTAGACATTTGTATTACATGAGATTCTACTTCTAAGTCCCGTACACTTCTGTCAAGAACATTTAAATGCAATTATACACATTTTCCAATCTATGATAATACACCTTTGTGCTAATAAATATAGCTTCAGTGAGCCACAAAACTCATGGGCTATAAAAAAGAAATTGCTCCTATTTACAGGAAAATAAATATAGCCAAATAGAGTTTTAGATTTTTGCTCCAATAATTTTAAAAATGTAAGTTCAACTTCACTTATGCTTTGAATAATGAGGAATACACTTCCTTTGGCAAAAAAAGTTTTAAATAAATAGTTAATTTAAGATATTCTTGAAAAGTCATTTAGAAACACTCTGGAAACAAGAAAGAATACATATTTTAGAAAGAGCTCAGGTATTACTCAGGGAATAACTTGAAACTCTGAGTAAAACACTTTCACAGAACAAAAGCTGAGGAATTAATCTTTAAGAAGAGCATCTGGTAAAAGCTCAAGTCTGAAATGACCTTTGAAAACTGTGAAGTTAACAATTCTCCACATAATTAAACATTTTATATAAAATTTATTTTATAGTCAAGTCAGAAACATGCATGCTATAGTTTTGAAAACTGGATTAATATGAATCTCTTGGATTTTTAGGCAAACAAGTCTTATTTTTTGTCTGTGACAGCAACTACATGTCATCAACACCTGCTAGTAAAGAACCTGTAAAAGCCATGTATTTATCCAAAGAGGGCTATATTTATACTTCTGAACAGTACAAAACAATAATGAGCTTCATAAATGACAATTATGATTTTTTCTAGGTGTAGTTAGGACTATTCTTTGAAGAAACACCCCTCTGAACAATGTGATTTGAGAGTTATGGATCTGATATACCTGTTCTACCTTAATCCACTTCTTAAAGAAACTCCACGGATTTTGCATCAGTTGTTTGCCCTAAGATAACTCTCCTGCAAGGTGTATTTTAAATTAATACTCTCATAGGAACTAGAGTACACTTTTGGAAAAAGGAAAGAGGCATATATTTTTCCCAAATGTCAATAGCTACTACTTTTATAACTTCTTGAAGTTAGGTATCATTTTTGGAAGATTAGGGAAAAAAAAAAAAGACAAGTAGTATAGTTAATGAAATAAATGTGGCCAGTGTTAATACAATCATAACATTTGCTAGTTGAAGAGAGTAATGAGTTTAGAATTAATTTTTCAATTTAGAGAAAAAACGTCATTTTGTGAATTTTAGTCAGGAAGACATTTCAGAAGACTTTGAATTAGCCTTTCATTAAGTCATTAGTTGCCCAAACTTCCTCCTTTGTGCTTTTTTATTTAAGCTTGTAAATATTCCTCACAGATATTCTTTGATTTTCTGCCATATTTTCAGAGCTCTGCTTCTACACTCTTAGAAGTCTGATGTTAGTAACATTTGTGATTTTATTTTAACAATACATCATTGCTTCAGCATTTTAAGGTTTATTTTTCCAAGCAGCTATTATAACAAATAATTTAAGAACATAGAACTTCATTGTAGCTGGAAATATATATTTGAATGTTATTGTGGCCCCTAATTTACTGGATTAAACACTGCTCATCAATAAAACTGGAATAATATTATCTATTTTCTACAGTTGTTCTAAGAATTAAATCAGATAATGTTATTTTAAATATTAGAAATACATATATGTATTTGATAGGGAAAAAAAGTACATTGTAGCCTCTTCCAAATATATATTTATAAAAGTTTCAAAACTTCTGTTCATAGTAATTGAAAACATTTGTAACAAGGTTTTAATGATACACAGTCAATGTACAAAAAGTCAATCTTTTTCTATATACCATCAATAGGCAAATAAAATTTGATATTAAAATTACAATCATTTACATCAGAAACAAAAAGAAAAAAAAAGTATAAATCTAACAAAGTATGTACAAAATATCTTTTCCTTTATATGAAAAAAAATACCTGTGTTGAAAAATATCAAAGAAAACCTAAATAAACAGAAAGATAGCCTATGTTCACAGATAGGAAGACTCAATAATGCAAATATGCCAGTTCTTTTGAATTTGATCCAGAGATCTAAGGCAATCTCAATCAAAATCCAACTAGTTCTTTCATGGATATAGAGTAAATGATTTTGAAATTCATTCTAAAATTTTATTATCATCAAAAGACCTAGAATAATCAACATAATATTTATTTATTTATTTATTTTTAATATATTTATTTATTTATTTTCTTTACATTATTGTGTTGATTTTGCCATACATTGACATGAGTCTGCCGTGGATATACATGTGTTCCCCTTCCAGAAACCCCCTCCCACCTCCCTCATGATTCCATTCCTCTGGGTCATCCCGGTGCAGCAGCCCTGAGCACCCTGTATCAAGCATCAATCCTGGGCTGGCGATTCATTTCATATATGATAATTTACATGTTTCAATTCCGTTCTCCCATATCATCCCACCCTTGCCCTCTTCCATAGAGTCCAAAAGACTGTTCTATACACCTGCATCTCTTTTGCTGTCTCACATACAGGGTTTTCATTCTATCTTTCAACATAATACTTAAAGAGAAGAGGATTGACAGTTATCTTCCATACTTTCTTGCCCAAATAAGACAGTGAGGTCAGGTAAACAAACAAATAGATCACAGAAATATAACAGAGAGTCCCAAACAGACCCACATAAACTAATCTGGGACAAAGGCACAAAGGTAATATAAAGAAGCAGAGATAGTCTTTTCAACTAATGGTGCTGGAACAATTGGAATTCTATGTGTTAACTAAAAAAAAATAAAACTAAAGAATCTAAATGTAGAGCTTTCACCTTCACATATATTGATTCACAGACATAAAAGTAAAACACAAAATTAACAATTTTCTAAAAGATAACATAGGAAAAAAACCTAGATAAACTTGGATATGACCTTGAATTAGAAAATCATAGATAAAATCCATGGAAGAAGCTATTAATAAGTTGTATTTCATTTATTTGAGACTTCTCTGTAAAAGAAGCTATCAAGCGAATGAAAAGACAAGTCACTAGTTTAAAAAAATGGGCCAAAGACCTGCAACTAACAAAAGACTGTTCAGCAAACAGGTATACAGATGACAAATCAATTCAGTTCGGTTCAGTCTCACAGTGGTGTCTGACTCTTTGCAGCCCTATGGACCTCAGCACACCAGGCCTCCCTGTCCATCACCAACTTCTGGAGCTTATTGAAACTCATGTTCATTGAATCACTAATGCCATACAACAATCTCATCCTCTGTCATCCCCTTATCCTCCTGCCTTCAATATTTTCCAGCATCGAGGTCTTTTCCACTGAGTCAGTTCTTCACATCAGATGGCCAAACTATTGAAGCTTCATCTTCTGCATTAGTCCTTCCAATGAATATTCAGGACTGATCTCCTTTAGGATGGACTGGTTGGATCTCCTTGCACTTCAAGGGACTCCCAAGGGTTTTCTCCAACACCACAGTACAAAAGCATCAATTTTTTGGTGCTCAGCTTTCTTATAGCCCAACTGTCACATCCACACATGACTACTGGAAAAACCATAGCTTTGACTAGATGAACCTTTGTCAACAAAGTAATGTCTTTACTTTTTAATATGCTGCCTTAGTTGGTCATAACTTTTCTTCCAAGGAGTAAGCATCTTTTAATTTCATGGCTGCAGTCACCATCTGCAGTGATTTTGGAGCCCCCAAAATTAACTCTCTCACTGTTTCCATCATGTCCCACCTATTTGCCATGAAATGATGGGACCAGATGCCATGATCTTAGTTTTCTGAATATTGAGTTTAAAGCCAGCTTTTTCACTCTATTCTTTCACTTTCATCAAGAGGCTCTTTAATTCTTCTTTGCTTTCTGCCATAGGGTGGTATCATCTACATATCTGAGGTTATTGATATTTCACCTGGCAATCTTGATTCCAGCTTGTGCTTCACCCAGCCTGGCATTTTGTGTGATGTACACTGCATATAAGTTAAATAAGTAGGGTGACAGTGTACAGACTTGATGTACTCTTTTCCCAATTTGGAACCAGTCTGTTGTTTCAAGTCCAGTTCTAACATGGAGGTTAGACCTGTATATAGATTTCTCAAGAGGTAGGTCAGGTGGTCTGGTGTTCCCATCTCTTTCAGAATTTAAAGAAAATTTCCACAGTTTGTTGTGATCTATACAGTCAAAGGCTTTAACATAATCCATAAAGCAGAAGTAGATATTTTTTTCTGGAACTCTCTTGCTTTTTCAATGATCCAACAGATATTGGCAATTTGATCTCTGGTTCTTCTGCCTTTTATAAATCCAGCTTGAACATCTATAACTTCACAGTTCACATACTCTTGAAGCCTGGCTTGGAGAATGTTGAGCATTACTTTGCCAGTGTAGGAGATGAGTGCAATTGTGTGGTAGTTTGAGCGTTCTTTAGCCTTTCTTCAGGATTGGAATGGAAACTGACCTTTTCCATTCCTGTGGCCACTGCTGTGTTTTCTAACTTTCTGGCATATTGGGTGCAGCACTTTCACATCATTATCGTTTAGGATTTGAGATAGCTCACCTGGAATTCCATCACCTCCACTAGCTTTGTTCATAGTGATGCTTCCTAAGACCCACTTGGCTTCACAGTCCAGTATGTCTGGCTATAGGTGAGCGATCACACTTTCGTGGTTAACTGGGTCATGGAGATCATTTCTGTATAGGTCTTCTGTGTATTCTTGCCACCTCTTATTAAAATCTTCTGCTTCTGTTAGGTCCATACGATTTCTGTCCTTTATTGCGTCCATCTTTGCATGCTCAGTAAATCTTTGGGCCATACTCAGTAAATATTTAATCCAATTTTCTGTTGATGGGTGGGGCTGTGTTCCCTGCCTGTTGTTTGACCTGAGGCCAAACTATGGTGGAGGTAATTAAGATGATGGTGACCTCCTTCAAATGGTCCCATGCAGGCACTACCTCACTCAGTGCTTATTACCCTGTAGCAGGCCATTGCTGACCCATGCCTTCACCGGAGACTCCTAGACACGCATGGGCAAGTCTGAGTCAGTTTCTTATGGGATCAATAGTTTCTCCTGGGTCCTGGTGCACACAAATTATTTTGTGCCCTCAACATGTATGTTTCCACAGTCCCGTGTAAGTTCTGGCAGCTCTGTGGTGAGGTTAATAGCAACATCCTCCAAGAGGGCTTATGCCATACCCAGGTCGCTGCACCCAGAGTCCCTGCCCTTGTGGAAGGCCACTGCTGACCCATACTTCCACAAGAGACACTCACACACTCAAAATAATGTCATCAGTGAAATGCAAATTAAACTATAAGATAACACTACACAACTTTAGAATGGCCATATTTCAGAACACTGATAACACAGGAATTCTGGTCAGAATGTTGATCAAGAGGAATTCTCATTCAATGTTGGTGGAAATGTGAAATCATATAGTCACTTCAGAGGAGAGTTGGGCAATTTCTTACAAAACTAAAAATATTCTTACCATAGAATCCAACAATAATCCTCCTTAGTATTTACAGAAAGGCTTTGAAATATTATTCCCATAAAAACCTTCACACAGGTGTTTATAGTATAGCTTAATTCATAATTTCCTAAGCTTGAAAGTGACAAAGATGTCCTGCAGTAGGTTAGTGATTAAATAAATGCGGAACACTCAGAAAATGTATTATTATTCATCATTAAAAAGAAATAAACTGTCAAGCTATGAAAAGATATGTAGAAGACTTAAATGCATAATATCAAGTGAAAGAAGGCAATTGAAAAGTCTACCTATAGTACTATGTCAACTATATCACACTCTGAAAAAGGCAAAATCATGGAGACAGTAACAAGATCAGTGGTTTTCAGAGATTTGAGAAGGGGGAATGTCCATAGTTTTTTTCAAAGCAATGAACTCCTCTATATGATATAATGGTGGAGAGAAGCTATTGTAAATAGATCAAAACCCATAGAATGTACAACGTCAAAAGTGAACCATAATAGAAACTAAGACTCTGAATGATAATGGTGTGTCAATGTAGGGTCTATTATAGCAAGGGTATAACTCAAAAATATTGATACTATGGGAGGCTCAAGCTGGTTTTAGAAAAGGCAGAGGAACCAGAAATCAAATTGTCAACATCTGCTGGATCATTGAAAAAGCAAGAGAGTTCCAGAAAAACATCTATTTTTGCTTTATTGACTATGCCAAAACCTTTGACTTTGTGGATCACAATAAACTGTGGAAAATTCTGAAAGAGATGGGAATACCAGACCATCTGACCTGCCTCTTGAGAAACCTGTATGCAGGTCAGGATGCAACAGTTAGAACTGGACATGGAACAATAGACTGGTTCCAAATAGGAAAAGGACTATGTCAGGCTGTATATTGTCACCCTGTATATTTAACTTCTATGCAAAGTACATTATGAGAAACACTGGGCTGGAGGAAGCACAAGCTGGAATCAAGATTGTGGGAGAAATGTCAATAACCTCAGATATGCAGATGACACCATTGTTAAGGCAGAAAGTGGAGAAGAACTAAAGACCCTCTTGATGAAGGTGAAAGAAGAGAGTGAAAAAGTTGGCTTAAAGCTCAACATTCAGAAAACTAAAATCATGGCATCCGGTCCCATCACTTCATGGCAAATAGATGGGGAAACAGTGGCTGACTTTACTATTCTGGGCTTCAAAATCACTGCAGATGGTGATTGCAGCCACAAAATTAAAAGACTCTTACTTCTTGGAAGGAAAGTTATGACCATCTTAGGCAGCATATTAAAAAGCAGAGACATTACTTTGTCTACAAAGGTCCATCTAGTCAAGGCTATGGTGTTTCCATTAGTCATGTATGGATGTGTGAGTTGTACCATAAAGAAAGCTGAAAGCAGAAGAATTGATGCTTTTGAAGTGTGGTGTTGGAGAAGAGTCCCTCGAACTGCAAGAAGATTCAATCAATCCTAGGAGATCAGTCCTGATTATTCATTGGAAGGCCTAATGGTGAAGCTGAAACTCCAATACTTTGGTCACCTAATGAGAAGATCTGACTCATTTGAAAAGACCCTGATGCTGGGAAAGATTGAGGGCAGGAGGTGAAGAACACAACAGAGTATGATGTTTGGATGGCATCACAGACTCAATCGACATAGCTCTGGGTGAACTCTAGGAGTTGATGATGGACAGGGAGACCTGGCGTGCTGTGGTTCATGGGGTCGCAAAGAGTGAGACACAATTGAGTGACTGAACTGAACTGAACTGATGCATGCATTTAGCCAAAGAGTATACGGAAACTCTATTTTCTCCTCAAATTTGCTTTAAATATAAAACTGCTCTTAAACTATTAAAAAATAAGATGCTCATTACTTTCTTTTTTTTTTTTTAATTTTCTTTACTTTATTGTGTTAGTTTTGTCTTACTCTGGAGGGGGAACATATGTGTACCCATGGCAGATTCATGTTAAGATGTTCATTTCAACACTCCTTGTAAGGCTCAAGCGTTGGAAGCAACATAAATGGCTATCAATAAAAGTGTGAATAAATAAAGTGATTCATACTGTGGTAGACTATAAATACGGTCACAAATTCTTAACCTCCTTGCACCTATGCCCTTACAGTGTAATGTGGCAAACAGTCCTGGCAAAAGCAGGAGTGTGTTTCTCTACTCTTTGCATTTGATTTGACTGTCTGACTTCCAATTAGCAATATGCAAAACTGTCAGACATTTGAAAAATGCTTGCATATTAGGGTCTTTCTCTTGCTGTACTTGGAACCCTACACTGCCATGTGAATAAAGTTGAGACAGGCTGCTGGAAGATGAGAAGTCACATGTAGAACTGAGGCACCTGGCTCATAGTTACCAACCTCCAGAGTGTGAATGAGGCAATCCTATACCAAAATAGCCACCAACTGACCTTCCAGCTGACAACAGGGGCATGAAAAACCTCATCGGTAATTGGCCAAACTGGATTAGACCAGAATGCACAACTGTGCAGCTGACTTTTGAAGGCCACTGAGTTTTGAGGTAGTTTGTTTCACATTAATAGATAACTGATACCCATCCATATAATGAAATGTATTTGTTAGCCGCTCAGTAGTATCTGACTCTTTGCAATCCCATGGAGTGTAGCCACCAGGCTCCTCTGTCCATGGAATTCTCTAGGCAAGAAGACTGGAGTGGGTCGCTGTTCCTTTTCCCAGTGGATATTTTCATCCCAGAGATTGAACCCAGTTCTCCAGCTCTGCAGGCAGATTCTTTACCATCTGAGCCATGAGGGAAGCCCATCAGATGAAATACCATGAAGCAATTTGAAAGAATGAAGTCAGTATATGTGTATTAGTATACTGACATGGAAATATTGCTGAGGTATATTAAAAAGAAAAAAAAAGAGAAAACAAACAAACAAAAAAGGCATGATGACCTTATAATTCTATAGACCTTACCACAGCATTCCACGATTTTTTCCCTCTTAAGATTATGTACAGTTTGTTGGTCATAAAGATAGTAAAATCACCTATGCAATAAAATGCTTAAATGTCTTCAAAACTACCAAACATGACATGAAAGATATTTTATTGCAGATGAAAAATGCTGCAAGATAAACCTTCATCTTCTCAGGTCAGATATTATCACCCTGTGTAAGTTACTTACATTATGTGTTATTCTCAGTCACATTTGCTCAATTTCCAGGCAAACAAAAGCAGAGAAGTGTCTACTTCTTCACTTGTGGACATTTATATGCTTAAGAAAAAATAAATTTTTAAAAACAAATTATTTCCAAAGTTTATTAAAAATTAAATATTTATCTCGATTTTTCCAATAATTTTGTCAAAACAAACAAGAAACAACCACTTCAAATGAAATCCAACCATGAGAATATTTCAGGTCATTTTATTCTATTTCTGAGGCAAATCATTATGTTCTACATTTCTAAAATCAGCTCTATTTTCCTCAAATCTATTTTTGGAAATAGAACAGAGCCTTAGAAAAACACAGTTATAAAAGATATTACCTTTAAAGTAGAACTCATTCAGAATAATTTGGCAAGCATGAACCTATTTCTGCCAATGTCTATGAATCATCACCCTCATACTAGTAAATGTTTTTTAAACCAAAGATTACCCTTCGGAGGAAGCATGGTAATAATTATTCAGGAATACAATATGAGTTAATAGTGCCACTGTTTGTAATTAAAATGACTATTTCTTATAGAAAGCAAAAGCTCAGAATAAACTAGAAGGCATGGTTATATTTTAAACTGGAAAAAAAACAAAAAACAAAAAAATAAGCAGAGTGCTTTGTTTCCAAACATGGAACAGTAAGAAAAACTTTTCACATCTTAAATTCTTACAGACTGTTAAATTATTTACGCCAAAGTTGCATTTAGGAATAGTTTCATTTGTATTTTAAAAGTACAAAAATCCCACGTTGAATTTATTGGATAGCTTTATTATGTGTAATCACTATGTCTAGAAAAGATTTGGTAAGTGAACAAATAGAGTCATTATGAAATAAACAAACACTATAAAAAAGTCCTTAGTTAATTTCAAAAAGACATTACTTTTATGTAAGCTAATCCTGCTTTATCCATAATTTAGTTCTAGCCTTCAGAGGTTTTTAATACTGTACTAGAATGTAGGCATAGTATTACTCTATACATTTAATCATAAAATGTTAATATATCTTAAAATGTAAGATTATAAGAGGTTTAAGTCTACCATAATATCTTATGAGACTTAGGAACCATTTTTCCCTCTATTGGAAACATAAATTAAATTATGTGATCCCAATTAAATTATCTAAAATAACATTATCAATAAGTGGGAAAATGTGTCTTGATATTCAGAACGCATAAAGTTTAATTTATGTATGACTTTTAAGTAAGCTTCTTTTGTATAATGTGCATTTACTTATTCTGAAAATGTAGTGACTCATACTATAGTATGTAATTTACTATTATATATATTACATATACCATATATGCATATGTCTGTGTGTGGGCAAAGTAGAAAATGTCTTCAAATGTTATTAATTTCCATCTAGACATAACACAAAAATTGACTTTATAAAAACGTAATTTTTGTCACAACTTCCTTATTACCTGAGGTAAATTATTTCTTCTTTCAAAATGTCATTTGTCTATGTATCTTGGCATTATCAAAGACAACCATCATTATCTTTATATTTTCCCAGGTGGCTAGTGGTAAAGAACCTGCCTGATAATGAAGGAGACACAGGAGACTCGGATTAGACACCGGGATCAAGAAGATTCCCTGGAAGAGGGAAAAGCAACCCACTCGAGCATTCTTGCCTGGAAAATCCCATGGGCAGAGGAACCTCGTGGCCTATGGTCCATAGGGTTGCAAAGAGTTGGACATGACTGAAGCGACTTAGCACACATGCACTATGCTAAAACATTTTTGCAAAGGATACTATTGAAAAAGCAATATCCAAAATAAAATTCTCTAAATATTTTCATAAATTAATGTTTATAAATACATTAGTTCTTACATAAGAACTAAACAGAAATCTTAAATATAAAAACAAGTAATTAATAAGTATCTTGCTATTATCAGGGAATATTTTAAGAACTCCACAATAAAAACCTTCTGCATAACACATGAAATTGTACCATAGAATTCCCTCATAAATTCTCACCTAAAACAAATATCTTCAGATGAGTTACTAATCTTTCAAAATTATTTATGGGGTAAAAAATAATTGTTTTATGAGTAATCAATTGAATTTGTTTAAAATTGAAATCATTGCACACATAAAACAACTTCATAACCTGAGACATATATACAAGATGAGTTACAAACAGATAAACACAAAAATAATGAGGAAGATAATCAGGAATTAGACATATTCAGGAATTACAGTCAGGAGTAGGACACCAATATTCCAGTTAACATAAATCTGAACTTAATTAATTGTGCCAACTTGCCCTCAATTTTGAAAATTTATATTCCGTAGTCATATGCATTATATCTTTGCAAAGCAACAGAAGTATATGTAGGGAACCAAATGTGACATATGTCCACTAGGATATTCTTTACCTGCCATTTTCTTGCTATAAATCTCCTCCAAAAAATTGTGAGCTTAATTTAAAATATCTTTTTTTCAAAATTCTAGGAAGTTGTAAAATATTTCTAAGGAATGTTAATAAGTTAAATACTTGTTTTATGCATTCTTTAGAGCAATATCCCTTCTTAGGATACTGGGATTGCAATGAGCAAAATAAAGCTGCTGATAAGTTGAGATTCAAAGAAGTAATGTTAGGAAATTTTGTTTGTTTCTTTTGGAGCACAAACACTCTGTAACTATTTTAAACTATATTCATAAAAGGATTTACTCATAATATAAAATAAAAATGATTTATATTATAGTATATAATACATGGTAGACACTGGAAAAGATCCAGTACATTCTATCTCTTTTACATCTGTTTCTAGCTCTGAGATTATTAATGCAAGGATTTAGAAAGTATGACTTTCTAACAAACAACCTGAAGGGCTTCCCTAGTAGTCAGATGGTAAAGAATCTGCCTGTAATGCAGGAGACATGGGTTCATTCTCTGGGTTGGGATGATTGCCTGGAGAAGGCAAAGGCAACCCAATCCAGCATTCTTGCCTGGGAAATCCCATAGACAGAGGAATCTGGTGGGCTATACCCCATGGGGTCGCAAAGAGTTGGACACAACTGAGTGACTTTCACATTCACATTCACAAACAACCTTAAAGCTGGTACATTAAATATGCTAATTTTTAAACGTTAATTAATTTACAAATAATGGTGTGCGACTATAATATGCCAGGCACTGTTGCAGATGCTAAGAAAATGCAAAGAATCAAATAAAGTTCTGTTCTTCTGGAGTTATAATCCATGTGGAATGAATGAGGAGAGATAAATAAGCAAATATAGAATATATCAGGTAGGGATTTCTGCTGTTATTAAATATAAAGCAAGTAAGATAAAAAAAAATAGTGATGCAGGTGGTGAGAGTAATATTTCAACCTGTGAGCAGGAGGGTCTCTCTGTGGAGGTTCCACTTCAGCAGAAATTTGCAGGAAGTAAGAGAGAAAGCATGCTATTAGGCAAGAAAGTGGTCACATAAAGGGCAATGATGACATTTCAAAGTTCCAAAATGGCATGTGCTTACAGTTCTTAAAGAATAGCAAGACCAATGTGGCTAAAGCAGAGAAAGAATGAGTAGCAGAAAAACGACACCAGAGAGGCCCCTTGGGTGAATACACTGATCAGGTGGATGTAGCAAATTCACTTTTTCACATTTAGTAACTACTGAATTGTATTTGTTTTATAATACAACATGAGGAAAATAATGCATCCTTAATACAGGCATAAAAGAAAAAAAACACCTGTTTCAAGATAAGTAGCACCAAGGGAACACATTTTTGAAAGCATTAGTCTGCAGCTGTGGAGGTAATGAGCTTCTCTATTATTGCTTCTTCATAACTGAAACAGAACTGAGTAAATAGTAGATGATAAAAATTCCAAAAATTTTAAAAAAACAAAGATAAACGTTGTTAAATACAAGGCAGATTCAGTTGCCAACTGGCAGCATAGCTACATACTTGAAAGAAATTGGTAGATCATCTATCAGTTCTAGTCCGTTACTTTACAGCAGCAAGAGGTGGAAATATTCAGCACTTGCTAAACATTCAGTTGAGAATAAAGTGAGACACCTGGATGTGGCTTTCAAGATGAAAATTCTCACAGTCTCTGCTCTCAACACTATCTGCTCAAATAGAAGTCCTTCAGTGATTGCATTCAATTTATGGCCTCATAGATATGAGAGATACTGAAAAACAATGGTATGTAATAGTTGATTTTAAAATTGTTGATATTTTATCAACTTATACAAAACAAAATCAGAATTAACCATTTTTCATGTGAAATACCAAATTGTATGTTCACTTGTGTAGCATGTCTTTAAGTTCTAATGCTAGAAATGTATGCTTACTGTGTGGTATGCTTTTATTTGATGGTGTATCCTGCCAGAAATGCAGTTTAACTCATGATCTGTGAAAAATAATGTAGAGTCTATAATGTTTCCATTTGTTATTTGAAATCAACAATTTGAAATATTGCTTGAGCTATTTGATGTCACTATGACAAACATATTTATTTAAAATATATTAATAAATAGGTTAATGATTCATGTTAAAATTATTAAATGAAAAATATGTCATCATATGATGTTATCTTTATTAATGTGACATATCATTGCTGTGAGACTTGAAATTCTTCCTTGATATTATTGTCACTTACAAAAGGGTAAAATTTCACCACTATAAAGAAACTGAGACAGACATAGACCTTGTTTTTAATCTTGGCTTTACCAATACGTGAATACTAACCTTGAATAAAATTCTTCAACTTTAAAATGAGAGGAAAATCCCTGGTGTTACAATGTTAAACGTTTGTAAAAAGCCAAATGCAATAACATTAGGTATTGAGTGGGTAAAATACATTAAATGATTTCTTTCTGATTGAAGTAGGCATTACAATGGTTATACATACATCTGAACTCTGAAACATTTGATTTTGTTTATATATAATTTGGGGAATGTTTACCACATGCCCATAGCTTAAAATATATTTCACCTTTCAAGGATTTTTCATTTAATTAGAACAGAAAGAAGAATGAAACAACTACATTCAGAACTAGTCCATTTAATACAACATTTTGCAACCTGAGATTCAATAAAATAGTCCATGGAGTCAGAGAGTCAGCCATGACTGGGTGAGTGAACAACAGCAGTCATGGGCCCTCAAATGTCAATATAGTAACATTAAATGATTTCCTGGTCATGAATTTGGGAAGCTATAGATTAAACATTGAATAGTTTTCTTGTTTCAGAAATTCTTTGTGTTACATACTTATGTCCAAGAGGGCAAGGCAGAAAGTGGTAAATGGCCACAGCATAGTTTCTCTGAATAAAACTATTCATACCTCCCTGAAACATGCAGCAGAGTATGGGAAGAGAAGTCCTACTTTCCCCAAAGTTTCTTAAGATCAAGATATAGATTTTACTATCCTAAGCTCCTCCCCCTGAGAGCCTTCCTTTCATGTGGTAGGCAATCAGAAAGTGTAGAACAAATATTATAAAATATTGTCAGTACCTTTCTAGACTCCCTCCTACTGGCAACTGAAGGATTTTCTAGGTAGAAATCTAGGAAGAATCAATTTCTCCCACTATAATCTGAATTTCATTATCAGAGTGCAAATGTATAGGTTTGGCCAAAAAGATCATTTGGATTTTTCAGTACTATTTTGGGGTAAAA
>ML663630.1:17127-29572 GCA_007570785.1 Antilocapra americana | reverse complement strand
GGACTGTATGACCCACC
Source organism: Antilocapra americana (assembly GCA_007570785.1). NCBI lineage: Eukaryota > Metazoa > Chordata > Mammalia > Artiodactyla > Antilocapridae > Antilocapra > Antilocapra americana. The sequence continues at coordinate 29,555 of ML663630.1, read as the reverse complement.
CCTCCTTCCTCCCGACTCTGGGTCCCCCAAGCAACCACAAAGGGTAAGTGAGATGTTTTACCTGAGGTCACCTGTAGGGGGGATAAGAAAGGAGCTGCCCTTGGAGCTCTCCGACTCCCCAGTCTGGGCCTGGTCGAAAGCACTATAGGTCACCGTATTTACAGTAAATATTGGGACTGTGCTGTTTCCATCAGTGAGATGTTTCCAGGGCTGATGGGATCCAACCAGCTTTCCGCAAGAAGTGGAAAAATAATAGATGGGGAAACAATGGGGACAGTGACAGACTTTGTTTTCTTGGGCTCCAAAATCACTGCAGATGGTGACTGCAGCCATGGAATTAAGATGCTTGTTCCTTAGAAGAAAAGCTATATCAAACCTACACGGCGTACTGAAATGCAGAGACATTATTTCACCAACAAAGGTCCGTCCCATTTTACTATGGGAAAAACCATAGTATGTATGGATGTGAGAGGTGGATCATAAAGAAAGCTGAGCACTGAGGAATTGATGCTTTTGAAATGTGGTGTTGAAAACGGCTCTTTGAGAGTCCCTTGGACTGCAAGGAGATCCAACCAGTCCATCCTAAAGCAAATCAGTCCTGAAGATTCTTTGGAAGGGCCGATGCTGAAGCTGAAACTCCAATCCTTTGGCCACCTGCTGTGAACAACTGACTCACTGGAAAAGACCCTGATGCTGGGAAACGTTGAAGGCAGGAGGAGAAGGGGATGACAGAAAATGAGATGGTTGGATGGCATCACCGACTCAATGGACATGAATGAGTTTGAGCAAGTTCCAGGAGATGGTGAAGGACAGGGAGGCCTGGTGTGCTGCAGTCCATGGGGTCGTAAAGAGTTGGACACGACTGAGCGGCTGAACAACACAACAAACATAAAATCTTAAAAACCATCCAGGGAATTCCCTGCTGGTCCAGTGGTTAGCACTTGGCAGTTTCACTCGCGAGGGCCCAGATTCGACTCCCAGTTGGGGAACTAACAGCCCAGAAAACTTTAAGTGGAAATAAAGATGCCACGTAATAAAGAGACTCAAAGGAGGTAAGTGTGCATCTGTTTTACACAAACCCCTGAAATCTCAGGCTGAATATTTATTTTTTTAATCACTATCCACCACCGTTTCTATAACTCTTTAGAAGTAACTATATAACTCTGGGTCATTCATATTAATTTTTTTTTTTTTTTGAGAAACAGCCCCAGATCAAACCTTCTTAGCCTCCTTCTGTTCACTTAGACATTATCCTGCCCCAAACCCAACTGTGGGACCTTGGGAAGAGGTCTTCACTTCTGTGGACTTGAGTGTTTCTTCCATCCCAGCAGAGTGGGTAACCCCAAGTCCCTTCTTGCCCAAAGATATCATCAGGGTCTGCAGACAGCACGTGAGGAAAGCGAAGGGGTTAACTAAGAATTGATACCTACCGGGCAGGGGGAAAAGAGTGGGTGTAGAAAATAGCTGACAAAGGAAGTGAGAAGTCAGTACAGACAACACCAAGGTGGAGGAAGAAGACTGGGGAGGGTATTGATGAGCAAAAGCAGCTGACTTTTTGGAACTCACCAATCGGGGCTTCCCTGGTGGTCCAGCAGTGAGGAATCCTCCCGCCAATGCAGGGGCCACAGGTTTGATCCCTGCCCCGGGAAGATGCCACATGCCAAGAAGGAACTAAGCCCCTGTGCCACAACCACTGAGCCTGCCTTCTAGAGCCTGTGAGATGCACCTACGGATCGCTCGTGCCTTGAGACCATGACCTGCAACAAGAGAATCCACCGCAATGACAAACCTGCAGACAACTAGAGTAGCCTCTGTTCACCATGACTAGAGAAAAGCTCACACAGCAATGACGACTCAGCACAGCCAAACAGAACTAATTCACATTAAAAAAAAGAAAAAATACCATCACCCTTGCCTGATCCCTCAAATATGTCCTCAAGCACCTAAGCCCTGAGCCCAGCAGTGAACGCTGAGCCATCTAGCCTGCCTGAAGAACTCTGCACGCACCCACAACTTCCACACTTTTTCCAACTGGACTCAGACTTCCTGAGTTAGCTATTAAGTTCAGAAAAGACCCACATTTGTGATTCATCTTCAGACTTCTCTGATTTAGTTTTCATATCAGAAAAAAAAAAAATCTCAAGACTTCCCTGACGGTCTAGTGGTGAAGAACTTCACCTTCCAATGCAGGGAATGTTGATTCCATTTTCCCTGAGCAAGCTAAGATGCCAAGAGGCCTTCTGGCCAAAAAACCCCCAAACATAGAAGAGAAGGAACACTGTAACAAACTTAGGCTCCCCTGGCTGTTCAAATGGTAAACAATCCACCTGCAATAGAACAGAGCTGGGTTCAATCCCTGGGTCGGGAAGATCCCCTGGAGGAGGAAAACAGCCAGGCACTCCGGTATTCTTGCCTGGAGGATCCCATGGACAGAGGAGCCTGGTGGGTTATACAGCCCATGGGGTCACCGAGAGTTGGACACGGCTGAGGGACTGAACAACCCAGCCCGACGCACAAGGAGGGCTTGGGGTCCATTTCCTAACTCAGACAGAATTCTACCTTCTTTACCCTACCCCTGCTGAGGTCTCCTATTTGCCTGTTGAAATGGAAATAACCAATTCTTTACCCGCTGCACACAAACTTGTGTATGTGTATGCAGAGGCCACGGTTTTGTTTAAAAAGCCCCAACTGCTACAGTCGGGCATAAAGTAGAAAGGAACTCCTACCCACCACCACTCGGATAAGTGTTAGTTAAAAGCTGACACCTACTTTGTCCACCTGACGCGAAGAACTGACTCAGTGGAAAAGACCCTGATGCTGGGAAAGACTGAGGGCGGGAGGAGATGGGGACGACAGAGGATGGCATCACTGACTCGATGGACCTGAGTCTGCGTAGACTCCGGCAGTTGGTGATGGACAGGGAGGCCTGGCGTGCTGCGGTTGCAAAGAGTCGGACACGACTGAGCGACTGAAGTGAACTGACACCTATGAACACCAACTGCACGCTTTCATACGTCACCTTTCATTTCATCCTGTAAGCTCCAGAAGGAGAGATGGCAGAGGTGACGAGCAACTTGGGGTTCACCAGCTTTCCAGCAGGGCTCCCCAAGTCCTGGAACCTGAATGCTGAGCCTTGGGGCACCCGGCCGGCTCCTGCCCCACCATCCACCAACACAGTTATCCTGACCGATGGATGCCCAAGCCTCCATTTCTATCAGCGGGGACCTGGAGAAGCAAGACCGCCTCAGCTCTAACAGGCTGAAAAGTAAAAAGGGCTTCTACAGAGCAGGCGTGAGGAATAAATTAAAGACAGAATACACAGCTGCGGTTCCCAAACTTGAGCCACCAACAGGAGCCCTGGAGGGGACTTAAGGGCACCTCGCACAGCTCCCCCTCCCCGGGCCCCCCAAGTGCCTGCGGCAGCGGGGTAAGCAGGCCTGATAGTCTGCATTTCTAACCAGCTCCCTGCAGAGGAAATCAGGGCTGGTTTAGAGATTCCCTCCCCACCACCTGGAGAATGGCCCCCTGGAAAGCATTCGCCGGGGCACCTCTCAGGTCTGCAACTGCTAAGTAGAAACCCCAAAACACAGCTCACCGCCCCACCTCTCTGGCTGAGGTTCCCTCAACACCAGCCTCAGTACAGAGGCTGCCCCCTCCCTTCCTGGGACCCCCGTGGGCACCAGAACCCAGCCAAACCTGGACCCCATCTCCCTGCCTTGGCTGAAAGGTGCTTCCTTTTTAGGCTCTGGAAACACACCTGTCAGGGTACCCGGAGACGCTCTTGCCTGATGGACTGTATTTTCTTTCTGAGTTTTGCAGAGAGCTCTCGGGGCTGTGCTGAGTCGCTTGGTCATGTCTGAATCTTTACAAACCCATGCACTTTGTAGCCCGCCAGGCTCCTCTGTCCGTGGAATTCTCCAGGCAACAATACTGGAGTGGGTTGCCATGCCCTCCTCCAGGGGATCTTCCCAACCCAGGGATCAAACCGTGTCTGTTGCATTAGAGGTGGATTCTTTTCCACTGAGCCACCAGGGGAGTCCTGAATCAGCTCTGTATGCATCTATTCTCCCTTTCTTGGATTTCCCTCCCTGTCCAGATGTCAAATGCATTGGTGCCTTTTCTTGAGATTGCCCAAAATGTCCTCATCTTGTGAAATATGGGAATCTATGCAGTGGTTATTGTTACAGTGTTTAAATGATTCAACAAGAGCTGGAAATATAGTGATTCTTAGAAATAAAGATCTGAAACAAGGAAAATGATAGCCATCAAAGAAAGAAAAGTCATTTGGAATAAACATGAGATATTGCGACTGACTACTTTATACTGTTCACATAGCCATTCACTCTCTTCTGTCACCTGAGCCCAGCGGGGATGCATGAAAGTGAAAGTTGTTCGGTCGAGTCTGACTCTTTGCGACACCATGGACTATATATCTCCAGGCCAGAATACTGGAGTGGGTTGCCTTTCCTTTCTCCAGGGGGATCTTCCCAACCCAGGGATTGAACCCAGGTCTCCCGCACTGCGGGTGAGTTCCTTACCAGCTGAGCCACCAGGGAAGCCTGAGAATACTGGAGTGGGTAGCCTATCCCTTCTCCAGCGGATCTTCCCAACCCAGGAATCGAACTGGGGTCTCCTGAATTGCAGATAGTCTTTACCAACTGAGCTACCAGGGAAGTACATGGTTGGCTTATCCACAGAGAGCACAGAGAGCTCGGTGTGGATGACCACAGGGCTGCTTGCCAAGGGCTCCTCTGCTGGTACAACAGATAAGACCCCGTCTGCCAATGCAGGGCAACGTGGGTTTGATTCCTGGTCTGGGAAGATCCCACAGAGCAACTAAGCCCGTACGCCACAACTCCTGAGCCTGCGCTCTGGAGCCCTTGCTGTGCAATTACGGAGCCCACAAGCCACAACTACTGAAGCCGGAACACGCTAGAGCCCGCATTCCACACGCAACAGAAGCCGCCACCATGAGGCACCCACCCACCTCAACGAGAAAGCAGTGCCCACTCGCCACAACTAGAGAAAAGCCCGCAGAGCAACAAAGACCCAGGATAGTCATAAGTAAATAAAATTTTAAAAAAAGACAGATCTTTATTTTTTATTTAAAAAATAAAACCTGCTTGCCACAAACCAACAGGCAAGGAGAAAGGAACAGAGAGCCTGTGCTCCTGACCTGGACAAAGGTCAATGCATTCCATACCCCCTGAGTAGCGAAAGCATTGAGAGCATCCTCAGGCGCTGGGCGGTCAGTGGGGCGGAAATGCTGACCCACGGAACACTGCCCACAAGCCAGGCCCTGGGGATGCTAGCTGGGGAAATTCAGGCTTAGGGCCAAGAGCTGCAGGAGGCCACAGGTCAAGGTGGATGCACCTGGAGAGCTTCAAACACACCCTCAGGTTCCTCTCTGCAGGAACAGATCCTTACTTGATTCACTGAAAACAGCCCGAGCACCCAGGGGTCCAATAAAAGCTGCTAGGGAACGCCCGCTTCTCCAGGGCTGAGGGAAGGTCCCTAGAACGCAACACCCGAACAGTGAGCCGGGGTGCCTCGTTATCCAGGCGGAGATAAACACAAGGAGAGAAGAAACCATGAGATAGCGCGTACTGAATCACTCAGTCGGGTCCGACTCTGCGACCCCCACGGACTGTAGCCCCACCAGGCTCCTCTGTCCGGGCGATCCTCCAGGCAAGCATACTGGAGTGGGTTGCCATCCCCCTTTCCAGGAGATCTTCCCCACCTTGGGATCGAACTTGAGTCTCCTGCAACAACAGGGGTCTTTCTGAGCCCAGGGATCGAGCCCCCGTCTCCTGAATTGCAGACAGATTCTTCACCCACTGAGCCATCGGGGAAGCCTGTTCTAACTCTCTCCCAAGTGCCAGCCCATGAGTTTTCTCAGCACTGCCAAGCAGATGATGGGAAGAAAATTCCAAATTCTCATCACCTACTGAGAATCCACCAAAGCTATAAAAACTAAGATGTCATACTACCAGGAGCATATCTGTACAGACTCTTTTCTTGAAGCAAAAACTAATGCATAATGAACAAGCTTTCTACTCCAGAGAGTCATGGGGTAATTATCCCCAGTGAATGAGGCATGCTTTAAAGACATTCCTGGAAAATTCCTTGTATTCTGTTCGAGAGCAGTCTGCTTTGTTTTTTCTTTTTTAATACAGAGCTGCAGAGAGAAATTTCTAAAAACTTCACACTCCTCGAAAACTCTTTTATTTTGTTCAAGAGTAGTCTGGTTTCTCCTTTTATTCTTTAATATGGAGCTGCAGAAAGAAATTTTTAAAAACTTTACACTCCTTGAAAATTCCTTGTATTCTGTTCAAGAGCAGTCTGCTTTTTTTTTTCCTTCTTTAATACAGAGCTGCAGGGAGAACTTGTTTAAAAACTTGGATGTTTCTAGATCGAGCCCTTTAAAGCCATTCCAAGCAGACAGTCTTCCATAAACTCCGTATTTTGATAACAAGGGGTGATTTTTCAAAAGTTCCCGGTGTTAAGACCGGCGACCTTTCCTTCAGGAGAAATCTCTCCTGCTTTTAAGTCCATCACATTTAAAAATGAGCCAGAAGTGAAACTGCCTCGTTGCTTTCAGGGGCGCGTCCCCAGCAGCAGGAGATGCTGGCCGTCCTGGGGAAGGGCGCCGCTCCCTTGCACCCCACCTTCCCCCTGCACCCCTACCCGGGATGTCTGGGAATGTTTGGCTTGAAGCATCCTCCCCACTCCACCGACCCTGCCCAGGTTCTGAAGGCTGGTGCACCGTCCAGGGATGAAGGGAAAAAATAGTCCCCATGAATGGGCCAGGCGGGCCCCAGCCAGACCCCGCTGGGTTCAAAAGGGCAGAATTCTTCTGTGCTGGGATCACAGAAGCACAGCAGGGCTACTGATCCGCTGGCCCGCATTCCTGTCCGCAGAATGCAACTCTGGCTTCCCAGCATTGTTCCCTGCACTCAGGGGCTCCGACCTTAGGGACTCACAAGGGTTTTTGACCATTACCTCTGCCCACACTTGCCATTTCTGGTATGGATGGAGAATCGGAAGAAGCCTTCTAGGTTTTCTGCGTCTGAACTTACCATGTTTTCCTCCTCTCTGTAGAAATCAATGTTTTCTGCTTTTTTTTTTTTTTTTTACTGTTTAAACAATTTAACTGAAAGTCGAGGGAAAAATCCAGAATGTACTCACCTCATTCACCTCAAACCTAAATGTCATCTCTCCCTTTTCACCTGAAACGTGATTTCCTGACTGCTATCAAGTGTTAGTCATTCAGCTGCGCTGACTCCTTGCGACCCCATGGACTGTGGGCCAGCAGGCTCCTCTGTTCATGGAGATTCTCCAGGCAAGAATACTGGAGTGAGTTGCCATTTCCTTCTCCGGGGATCTTCCCGACTCAGGGATCAAACCCCCCCACCCTCGTCTTCTGCATTGCAGGCAGATTCCTTACTCCCTGAGCCAGCACAGAGGGGGCCATGACTACCAAGAAGAAAGCAAAGCAAAAAACCCAAAACTGACTTCCTAGAGATCCTTTCCTTTTCTTAGAAAAGTAATACCTGATTACGTTTTCATACCACGTCATATACTTTTACATGAATTGAAGGCATACCTACAAAACTATAATCTAGAGGCCATTCAATCACAATCTACAACTAATAAGTAATAAGGACTTCCCTGGTAGTCCAGTGGCTAAGACTGTGCAATCCCAATGCAAGGGGGTGGGTTGCCATTCCCTTCTCCAAGGGATCTTCCCAACCCAGGGACTGAACCCGGGTCTCCTGAATTGCAGGCGGATTCTTTACAGTCTGAGCCACCAGGGAAGCCCAGGAATTACATAACCAGAATGGTTGATAACCTGTGCATAATCAGGCAACCAACTTGATGAGTGACAGTTCTGTGGGGAGTAATATTATTTATACTGGGCTGCAGTGTGGGGCTCAATGACCAGGGAGGTGTGGTCTTCAACGCTGCTACTGGAACTGGGTCTTCAAAGCGCAGGCCACTCAGCCCAGGGCGGTTTGATAGTTGCTGAACTTTAAAGTTACATTCTTTTTTAATCCACACAGAAGTCATTTGTACACATGGTCTGTAAGCCCTTAAACGGAGAACACACATCCACGTAGAGACACTCTCTCTAACTCTTTAATGACAGGGACATCTCATTCTTCAGCTATCTGTCATTTCTCAGTTCAGTTGCTCAGTCGTATCCAACTCTCTGTGACCCCATGGACTGCAGCACACCAGGCCTCCCTGGCCATCACCAACTCCCAAGTTTACTCAAACTCATGTCCATCGAGTCAGTGACACCATCCAACTATCTCATCCTGTCGCCCCCTCCTCCTCCCACCTTCAAACTTTCCCAGCATCAGGGGCTTTTCAAATGAGTCAGTTAGTTCTTCACATCAGGTGGCCAAAGGATTGGAGTTTCAGCTTCAACATCAGTCCTTCCGATGAATATTCAGGACTGACTTATTTTAGGATGGACTGGCTGGATCTCCTTGCTATCCAAGGGACTCTCAAGAGTCTTCACAAACACCATAGTTCAAAAGCATCAATTCTTCAGTGATAAGCTTTCTTTATGGTCCAACTCTCACATCCATACATGACTACAGGAAAAACCATAGCTTTCACTAGATGGAGCTTTGTTGGCAAAGTAATGTCTCTGCTTTTTAATATGCTGTCTAGGTTGGTCACTTCTAGAGCTCCTGAAATCATCATTATGACATTTAATCTTCACTGGGAATCACTGATGTTTTCAAACTATGCTGTTGCAGAAGACTCTTGAGAGTCCCTTGGACAGCAAGGAGATCAAATCAGTCCATCCTGAAGGAAATCAACCCTGAATATTCATTGGAAGGATCGACGCTGAAGCTGAAGCTCCGATACTCTGGCCACCTGATGCAAAGAGCCGACTCAGTGGAAAAGATCCCGATGCTGGGAAAGATTGAGAGCAAGAGAAGGGGACAAGAGGACAAGATGGTTGGATGGCATCACCGACTCAATGGACATGAGTCTGACCAAGCTCTGGGAGTTGGTGATGGACAGGGAAGCCTGGCGTAATGCAGTCCATGAGACTGCGAAGAACTGGACATGACTGAGCGAATGAACAACAACAACAAGGAATCATTGGCTGCTTGTCGTTTAAAAAAATAAAAGGAAAGGACTTCCCTGGCCGTCCTTCCCCGTTAAGGCTTCCCTTCTCCATGCAGGAAGGGTGGGTTCCATTCCTGGTCAGGGAGCTAAGATTGCACATGCTTTGAGGCCAAAGAAAAAACAGAACATAAAACAGAAGCAGTAATATAACAAATTCAATAAACACTTTTAAAATGGGGGACTTCCCTGGCTGTCCAATGGTTAAGACTTTGCCTTCCAAAGCAGAGGGTGTGGGTTCAATCCCCAGTCAGGCAGCCAAGATCTCATGTGTCAAAAAATAGAAATATAAAACAGAATACTGGAACAAAGTCAATAAATACTTAAAGAATGCTGCTGCTGCTAAGTTGCTTCAGTCGTGTCCAACTCTGTGAGACCCCATGGATGGCAGCCCACCAGGCTCCCCCGTCCCTGGGATTCTCTAGGCAAGAACACTGGAGTGGGTCGCCACTTCCTTCTCCAATGTATCAAAGTGAAAAGAGAAAGTGAAGTCACTCAGCCATGTCTGGAAGAGACAGAGACCCGGGAGGGAGAAGCCCTGAGCACACCTGCTCCATGTGGCCCCCGGGGGTGAGGGAAACACCTGCCCATCACCTCCAACCACACCTGGGTGAGGTGGAGAGGCCATGTCAACCCTGGAAGCAGCCACTCCCGCCCTCAGGGCTTTCTGGAAGGGGCTGTGTCTCCCATCCCTGCCCATCCCTGGGCCCCCGCCATGCGGGAGGGGAAGGGGCAGCTGGTACCCACAGCTTGTCTCCCGCATCCTCCAACCAAGCGCCGGTGGGGTGGGGGGGACCCTGCGGTGCCCCGGGGTACCACCCAGACCCCTTGCCTTCTCTCTCTTGGCACCAGGCCCAGGAACTTCCAGATGGCTCCCGAAACTCCTACAACCATCTGCCTTCACTGCAGAGAGACACTCGCCGCCAACTCCTCCTTCAAAACTCTCCCCTGGCTCGCAGGGACCACTGCACCCACTGGGGCCTCCTCCTGGGGGTTGGCTGGGTACCCCGACTCTAGACTCTCCCTGGAGAGGGAGCACCGACCCTCTTCCCCAGGCTGACTTCCACCCGGGGGCCCAGCTGGCTGCAGCAGAGAAAGCCCTGTGACCTGCCAGGCATGGAGGACCCACCCGGAGGATGAACCTAGGGCGGGCCTTGTCATCCACCTCCTCCCAGTCGCGTCTGGGTGACTCCAGGATAAGGCGGAACACCTCGATCCATTTGCTTATGTTAAATTACGACTTTATTGAGCTATGAGCCACATACCATAAAATTCACCCCTCTAAAGGGTGGATCCGTATATAAAATAGATAACTAACAAGGACTGATTGTACAGCACAGGGAATTCTACTCAAAACTCTGTAATGGTCTACATGGGAAAAGAATTCAGAAAATCTAAAAAGGAGTAGATATCTGTATAACTGATTCACTTTCCTGTAGATTCAGTTTCCTGTACCGCTGAAACTAACACAATATTATGAATCAACTACACTCGAACAAAAGTTTCCAAAGTGTTTTGTTTTTTTTTTAAATAAAGAGCTTTAATGTACGTTTGTCCTCAAAGGTCCAGCTACAAACGCAAACCATCCAGGTCAAGCCTCCCAGCAGGCTTGTTATACCACAAGGAGATAAAGAAAAGACTCAACAGGAAACTGGATAAACTCCACCATGCAGCAGGCAGATATATCAAGGCACTCCCAGCCCCGGCAAAGTTAAGTTCATTGACTGGATTCTCCTGCAGTCTGGGTTCCTTCAATAACGGTTTTTCAGGGGCTTCCCTGGTGGTCCAGGGGTTAAGAATCTGCGTGCCAAAGCCAGGGACACGGGTTCAGTCCATGGTCCGGAAGGATCTCATGTGCCCACTAAGCCTTTGACCCAAACCCACGTTGCGCTGGAGCCCAGGAACCTCAACAAGAAAAGCCGCCTGCCGTCAGAAGCCTCCGTACCACAACTAGAGAGGAGAACCTGCTCAGGAGCTAGACAAACCTCCTGGGCAGCCAGGAAGAGTCATCCCAGCCAAAAATTAACTAAAATATAGATTAAAAATTAAAATGATCATGATCATGGTTTGAGACCTGGAGGTTTTCGTTTTTTTCATTCAAACCTGGGTTTCCCGCTAAGAGTTGAGAAAAAGGAAAACAGAGAAGCTCATTTCTCAAAGGGCGGTGGGGCGGGGCTCCAGAGAGACCCTGGCTCAGGGTCTGCACCCCAGCATTCCCCTCACTGGCCCCAGACAGGCACAGGGCAGCCTCGGCAGAAGAACCAAGTCAGCAGGGTGCCCCAAAGGACAGATGAGGTCTTCCTTCCAAGACACGAGGTTCACCACGGCTCGGGGTATTGCGGAGGCTGGTATGTGGCAAGTCCAGAGGTCGTGCAAGGAAAAGACGGGTCCTGTGACTGTCCCGGGCAGGCTTTCATGCACGTCTGTCCTCAAAGGCCCCAACTATAAATGCAAATGCCCCTGGTCAAGCCTCCCAGAAGACTTGTTACACAATGAAGAGGAAGAGAAAAGACTCAACAGAAAACTTGATAAATTCCACCACGTGGCATGCAGATACAATCAAGGCACTCCCAGCCCCAGGAAAAGTGCAGTTCACTGAGGGATTCTCCTGTAGCCTGGCTTCCTTAAATAATGGTTTGAGGCCACGAGGAGGCTGTGTGACACCAGCGGGGTGAGAGGGAAGCTACAGACACAAGACACGTAGGCTCCAGGGACTAGGCGATGGGTCGGCCACGCAAGGTCAAGGAGAGGCAGTTGGAGAGAAACCAGCTGGGGAAGCCCCGGAAGTGCAGGAGAACTAGGGAAGTTTCTGCAAGACGTCCATCCGTATCAGGCTGAGTTGGAGGGGCTCGGGGAAGCACCCACCGGGCCAATCTGGAAGCTGGGATTGCAGTGGAAACCTAATAGTGTCAAGCAAGTGCTGGAGACCACCCAGAGGAGAGAGGAGGGGTCTGCAGCAGAAACCAACAGTGCAGGCGAGGGCCAGGACTGAACACTTCCCTGAGGGTCGCAAAGAAAGCGTTGCTGTGTGAACAGGACATCTGTGTAGATGGCCCATCGCTGCACGGGTAACTCAAGAATTATACCCTGGGAGTTAGTTCCCTGTGGTCCAGTGGTTAGGACTCAGGGCTTCCAACTGCAGGGGACACAGGTTTGATCCCTGGTCAGGGGGAACTAACGATCGAGCGAGTCAGCAAGCTCAGCCAAATATTAAAAAAAAAAAAAAAGAACTACACTCTGTAAAAGCAAACCTAGTCCCTGCCAGGAGCACACGAAGAAGT
>ML663630.1:0-15550 GCA_007570785.1 Antilocapra americana | reverse complement strand
GCCCCCTCACCTTGGTGATGACCAGCGGCTCGCCGTGCTCGCGGCCGCCCTTCAGGGTGAAGCCCCAAGGGGCGCCCCCGCTCAGCCGCACCTCCACCAGGCGCCCGCCGTCGGCCTCCGCCAGGCGCTCCGGCCGCGCGCGGGGCTCGGCGCCCTCCATGGCGCGGGGCTCACGGGCGGCGCGGCCGCTCAGGCCCCCGGGGCCTCCGGACGCGCGCCCATACGCGCCGGGGAAGCCCGGCCGGCCGAGGGCGTGGGAGGCTCGCGGCGCCCCCGCCGCCGGCCGCTGGAAACCTTGCCCAGCAACTTGCAAGGAAATTGCCGGCCCGGGGCGGGAGGGAGAGGGGAGGGCGCGAGGAGCTGCGCTGCGCACGGGGGCGGGCCGGCGGGGAGTGGACGGAGAAGTGCGGGGAGGAGGCCGGGGAGGGGGCGAGGAGAAGGGGGAGCCGGGGAGGGGGGAGCCGGGGAGAGGCGGGGGGGAAAACGGGGAGAGAGGGCGGGGAGGGGCGGGGAAGAGGCGAGGGAGGGAACGGGGAGAGGAGGGAAACGGGGAGGGGGTACCGGGGGATAGAGACGGAAGCCGTGGGGAGGGTACGGGAGGAGGGTGAAAGCGGGGGAGAGGGCGGGGAGCCGCGGGGAGGGGGCGGGAAGACGGGAGGAGCCGGGAGGAAGGGGGCGGGGAGCCGGGAGGAAGGGGGCGGGCCCGAGGGGAGCGAGCCGGGAGCGCTCATGCTCGGCTAGCGCTCTGGGCAGGGGGTGGGCCTCGGTCGCGCAGCGCGAGAAAGAAGGGGTGGCTTGCGCACCTTGCGCATGCAATGGGGTTCGCGCCGCGCGTGCCGGGGGACCCAGCGCGCGCAAGAAAGAAGGCGCGCACCGCGAGTACTGGGGGCAGAGCTGGCCCACGCGCGCAGGAACCAGAGTGGTCGCGCGGCGCCGCGCGCGCTGGAAAGCGGGTGTGCTCGCTCCGCGTGCGCACGGGGAAGGGCTGGCCCCACGAGCGCGCAGGAACCGGGGTACTCCCCCCCGCGCAGGCACGCGCAAGAAAAGAGGGGCTCCCGCTGCGCGCTCCCAAGCGAGGACGGGCCCCGCACGCGTAAGAACCCGGGCGCTCAGGCTGCACCTCGCGCGCATGAGTGGTAGAGGCTTCTCGCGCCGCGCCCGCCGGGTGGAGGGCTGGCCTCGCTCGCTCAGGAACCGGGGGGGAGGGCGGACTCGCGCTGCTCGTGATGGCAGGCCCTGCGCACCCAAGAAGCAGGGACTCGCGGCGCGGAGCGTGCACAGGAAGGGGCGGGGCTAGCGCCACCGGTGACGTGGGGCCCCGAGCGCTCAAAAAGGGGGTGCTCGGGCCCGTGGACAGGAACGGGGGGAGGGTGTCTCAACGGAGGAAGGGCTGGCCCGCGCGCCTGAATGAGGGTGCTCGCGCCGCAGGAAAGAGGTGTGTGTGTTTGTGTGTCCACTCTGGCAAAGTAGTTTCCCCTTTCTCCGAAGGTTTGTTGACTTCAAGCGCAGGTTCTAGCTCTGTGGGGTGACTTCCCTGGTGGGGGAGTGTCCTAGGAAAGCAGTATTTTAACGCAAATCACGGCACCGTCACTGTGAACTGGCAAATAATCAAAATGAGGGATGTCAGAGACCCAGACTGGTCAGACTTGGGAAGAGTGCGTGCTTTCTGGGGGAGATAGATGAGACAGCGGTGTTGGGGGCTCCAGGTTCTGGAGAATTAACCCCCACCCCCACCCCCGGAAGGCCTGCTGAAGGGTGTGAGAGCGGACTTCCCCGACCCTAAGGTCTCCGCCCCTCACCCCTTCTTCTCGCTACCAAGCATCACTCTCATGAGCTTCCACGCTGCTCTCACCGAGTCTGGCGCCTTAATTGGCAGCGCGAAGACGAGGATCCGGCGAGGGTAGCGGGGAGGCCCAGGGCTCATGACGCCCTCTCCCCGCGATCCCCGCGCCCAGCACATGACCCAGCGCGACCCATGGGCTCCCCGCGGCTCGACACCTTCTGCTGCCCCACACGGGACGCCACCACGCACCTCGCTCTGGGCTTCCAGCCGCGGACCTTCCACGCGCTGTGCCTGGGCAGCGGCGCTCTCCGCCTGGCGCTTGGCCTCCTGCAGCTGCGGCCCTACCGCCGGCCCGGGGAGGTCCCCTTAGCCGCCGACCTCAGTCCACGGCCCCGCCTCCGTGCGCATCCTGCGAGCCGACACCGCCTGCGACCTGCTCGGCTGCCTGGGTGAGCGCGCGACTCGCGCGGGCGGGTGGGGACCCGCCGGTGTGCGAGTGAGGAGGGCCCGGCTCGCTGGTGGGGACTCTGGCGTGCGTGGTTCAGGGCGCGGGGCCCCGACTATGAGTGGTTGAGGGCCGGTGCCCCGCGCGGGGAGCCCCTTCTTGGGAGGTGAGTGCCCACGGCGGGGGACCCTCCGTGCGTGGTTGAGGCCTGCGCGTACTGCGCGGATGGGGATTCTCACCGTGAGCAGATGAGCGCGCATGGCCCGCGAGTAGGGCTCCCTCTGTCTGTGGATGAGGACGTCCGGCCCCCAAGTAGGGTACAGTCTGTGAGTTTTTTCAGGGCGCGCCTACGTGCGCGGTTGAGAGCCCGTCGGCCTGCGTGCGAGGTTGAGGGGGTGCGACCCGCCAGTGGGGACCCCTTAATGGGAGTTGAGGGCGTGCGGCCTACGTGTGGGAGCACTTTCGTGTGCGGTGAGGATGCCCGGTCTGCGAGTAGGGACCCGTCTGTGCATTTTCTAGGGCGTGCGCACTGCGGGTGCGGACCCCTCCGTGCCCAGTTGAGGGCCCATGGCCTCTCTGTGCGATTGAGGACTCTTGGCCCACGATTAGTGACCCATATGTGCGTTTTCAGGACTCGCGTACCCCCGTGGGAACCCCTCCCTGTGCAACCCGCGAGGGGGGTCCTTTCTGTGCCCAGTTGAGAGTGCGCGGCCCGTGAGTGGGAACGCCCTTCGTGGGAGTTGAGGGCTCTCGCCCGTGGGTGGGGATCCCTCTGTGTCTAATTGAGGGCGTGCTCCCCACGAATGCCGATCCCTCCCTGTGTGCTTGGGGGCGCGCTGCCCGCGAGTGGGGACGCTCTTTATGGGAGTTGAGAGCGCACAGCCTTATGGTGAGGACCACCACTCCATGCAGAGTTGAGGGTGCACGGGCCACGGATGAGGAGCCCTTGATGTGCAGTTTAGGGCGCGTGTATTGCCCTAAACTGGGGTGCCCTCCGTGTGCTGGTGGGGACGTCCAGCCTATGAGGCCCCTTCGGTGTGTGCTTGAGGGCGCGCTGCACGCGAGTGGGGACCTCTGCGTGCGCGGTTGAAGGCACACGGCCCATGGGTCTACGAGTGGGGATCTCTGTGTCCAGTTGAGAGCTCTTGGCCCATGAGTGGGGATCCCTTTCATGAGAGTTGAGGGCGCCTTGTGGTGACGACCAGTCTGCGCTTGGTTGATAGTGCGTGGCCCGCGAGTTAGGATCCCTCTGTGTGTTTGAAGGCGCGAGGCCTGCGAGTGGGGACCACTGCATGCGCGGTGGAAGGCACACGGCCCGAGGGTGGGAAGCCCTCCGTGTGTGCTTGAGGGCGCGCTGGCCGAGAGTGGGAACGCCTCTGTTCGCGGTTAAGGGCACACGGAACGCAGGTGCAGACCGCTCAGTGAGTGCGATTCAGGGCGCACAGCCAGTGGTGGGGACCTCTGCGTGCGCAGTTAAGGGCCCATGGCCTGCGGAGTGGGGACCCTTCTGGGTGCGGGTGAGGATGCCAGGCCCACTAATTGGTATCCATCTGTGTGTTTTCCAGGGCGCGCGCAGCACGTGTGGGGACCCCTGCATGCTCAGTTGAGGCCCGCGACCCGTGAGTGGGGATGCTCCCGTGTGTGCTAGAGGACGCGCTGCTCTCGAGGGGGAACACCAATGTCCGCTGTTAAGGGTGCACAGCCCATTGGTGGGGAACCACTGCGTGCGCAGTTGAGAACACCTGGCCCGCGAGTAGGGAGTTGTCTGTGCGTTTTTCAGGGTGTGCCTACCTCGGGTCAGGACCGCTCTGTGCACGGTTGAGGGCGCGCGGCCAGCGAGCGGGGACCTCTCCTTACGCGGTTGACGGCCCATGGCCCAAGGGTGGGAACCCCTGTATGCCCAGAGGAGGGCGCGGGGCCCTCGAGTGGGGGCCCCCTTCTTGGAAGTTGAGGGAACACGGCCCTCGACTGGGGAACCCTTCATGTGCAGGGAAGGACACATGTCCCGAGGGCACCCGCGCGCGAGGAAGAAGGGGGGGTTCGCGCCATGCGCCCAGGAATCAGGGGCTCGTGCCGCGCCGCATGTGCCAGGGGGCCTCGCGCACACAAGAAGTGGGAGTTAGCGCCACTGGTGGCGGGAGGCCCAGCGAGCGCAAGAAGCGGGAGCTCACGCCGCACAGCGTGCGCAGGAAGGTGGGGGCTTGTGCCTTGCATGCTGGCTGGCCCACCTGCGCAGGAACTAGGGGGCTCGGGCCATGCCGCGCGAGCAGGAAGTGGGGGCTCACGCCGCGCGTGCCAGGGGAAGGCTGGACTTGCGCGCAGAGGAAAGGAGTTGCTCGCGCCACGCGCGCCGGGGAAAGGGCTAGCCCCGCAGGCATGAGAAGTGGAGGCTCGTGCCATGCGTGCCTGGGGACCCGCGGGCACAAGAAGGGGGGAGTCGCGTCGCGCCGCGTGTACAGGACGGGGTGGGGGAGGCTCGCGCTTTGCGTGCCTTGGGAAAGATTGGCCCTGCGCACACAGGAACAGGGGTGGGGGGATGCGGTGCTCACGCCGCCCTCGCAGGAAAGCGGGGGTCTCGCGCCGCGCGCGCCTGGTAAAGGGCTGGCCTGGCGGGTGCAGGAAGTGAAGGCTCGTGCCAGGGAGCTCTACACGCGCAAGAAGGGGAGTTTGCGTCGCTCCGTGTGCGCAGGAAAGGGGGTGCTCCCACCAGGTGGGCAGGAAGGGGGTCGGCTAACGCCCCACAGGAGAGGGCTGATCCAGCACATGCAGGAACCAGGGGGCTTCAAACAGTCAATTCAGTCGCTCAGTTGTGTCTTTGCGGCCCCATGGACTGCAGCAGCCAGGCCTCCATCACCAACTCCCAGAGCTTGCTCAAACTCATGTCCATCAGTCGGTGATGCCATCCAACCATCTCATCCTCTGTCATCCCCTTCTTTTCCTGCCCTCAATCTTTCCCAGGGTCTAGTACCGCGGGTCAGGGCTCCTTCCAGCCCAGTTGAGGGCGTGCTGCCTGCGAAGGGGAACCTCTCCGTGCGCTGCTGAGAGCACAAGGCTGGTGGGTGGGAACCCCTCCATGCTCACTGGAGGGCGCGGGGCCCGCGAGTGGGGAGCCCCTTCTTGGGAGCTGAGGCAACACAGCCCTCAACTAGAGAACCCTTCGTGTGCAGGGAAGGACACCCGGCCCAGGGGGCCCCTGGAGCGCAAGAAGAGGGGGCCACACGCCCAGGAAGCAGGAGCTTGCGCCGCGTCCCGTGGTCAGGAAGGGTGGGCTCTAGCCGCTCATGCTTGGGGGAGGGATGGTCCGCGTGCGCAGGGAAGGGGGTAGGCCCACGCTGCGGGCGTCCGGGGAAAGACTGGCCCCGTACACACGCAGGAACAGGGGGGCTCGCGCTGCATGGTGCGCACAGGAAAGAAAGGGCTTGAGCCGCGCGCGCAGCGCGCGCCGGGGTAAGATATGGCCCCACGTGTGCAGGAAGTAGGGACTCACTCCGCGCGTGCCGGGGGAACCCCGCGCGCACCGGAAGGGGGGGCTTACGCCGCGCGCGCCCTGGAGAGCGCTGACCCCGCGAGTGCAGGAATCAGGGTGCTCGCTCCGCGTGCGCAGGAAGAGGGGGATCGGGCCTCGCTGCGTGGGCAAAACGGGGTGCTACGCTCCGCACGTGGCGGGGGCCCTCGCCAGCTAGAAGGGGAGGCTTGCGCCGCGCCGCTTGGGCAGGAAGAGGGAGCTCGCGCCGCGAATGGGGGAGGGCTGGCCTCCGCACGCAGGAACCAGGGTGCTCGCGCGGCATTACGCGAGCAAGAAAGGGGGGTGCTCGCGCCCATTCACAGGAACGGGGAAGCTCGCGCCAGTCGCGCTCGGGGTAGGGCTCACCCGGCGCGCTCAGAAACCAGGGAGCTCTCTCCGCCGGTGCCGGGAGGGTGGGGGAGAGCCACGCGCAGTCAGGAAGGGGGGGGCTCGCGCCGCGGCGGGGGGAGAGCCCCGCGCGCGCAAATGGGGGTGATCTCGCCTCGCCGCTTGGGCAAAACGGTGGAAAGGCAGATCCATCGCGCTCGAGGTTGGGAGATAGTGCAGCTGCGGGTCCTGGGGCGGGACGCTCTCTAGCTGCTGCGAGGTGCCCGGAGAGTGTGAGGGGCGGGTAGAGGCAAGCGCACCGGGGTGACGGGGCCTGGGGCGGAGGCGCGCTTGAAACCTCCCACTGCCCCCAGGGAGTAGGGAGCTGCGGGCTTTGGCTGGAGCTCCGGGCTTGCGGTGACTTGCGGGGAGGCAGGGATGAGAGGCAGCCGACTGGGGCGGGGGCTCAACGCCCAGACAGGCAGGGCAGGTGAGAAGGCGGTACCCCCCACCCAGTGTTGGCGCGCAGGGCGGGCCAGCGCGCCAGCGTTTGTTCGCCCTGATCGCTGGAGGTCGTCCACCTCGCAGGTGAAGCCGGAAGCTCCTGTGAGTCCCCGCAGAAGTCCCGCGCCCGCCCGCCAGTAGGGATACGTCACTGCGTTTTAGGACGCGCGTACCGCCGTGGGGACCCCTCTCTGTGACCCGTTGAGAGTGTGCGGCCCGCGAGTGGGAACCCTCTTCTTGGGAGTTGAGAGTGCACAACCCTATGGTGAGGACCACTCCGTGCACGGCTGAGTGTGCCGCGAGTGGGGATCACTCCATGAACAGCTGAGGGCTCGCTACCCGCGAGTGGAATCTCCCCTTGCGCGGTTAAGGGCGCACGACCCGTTGCTGCAGACCTCTCTGTGCACGGTTGAGGGCGCACAACCCAGTGGTGGGGACCCCTCCGTGCACAGCCCTTGGGGGGGGGTCCCCTCCATGTACGGGTGCATCTTCCAGGGGTCGAGTACCACCGGTCGGGACAGTGTGCGCAGTTGACGGCACACGGCTCGCGTTGGGGCTGGGGGGACCCCTCCATGCCCAGTTGATAGCGCGGGGCCCGCGAGTGGGGACCCCTTCTTGGGAGTTGAGGGAACACCACCCTCAACTGGGGAACTTTCCTGTGTGGGTAAGGACACCTGTCCCGGGGCATCCTCGAGCACGGAAGAAGGGAGGGCTTCTGAAGAGGGAATTCATAGGGCCTGGACTCCATCTTAGGGCTGTTTATGTTGATCATGCTCTGCCACCTCTCCAATGGACTCTAAACTCTGTGCTTAGTGCCTATGGAAATGACAATAAAAGGACAAGACCCCCTCTGGACAGGGGGACCTTGAAGATCTTATCCAGGTTATTCATTACCTAAGAGAAAACATACACTAATCACCCCTATCTCTAGACAGGCCATAAATTTTTCTGTGCCTATCAGAGTGTAACCCTGGTCTTATTGATTATTGGCCAGTTGTTTAACTGAACACATACACGTGAATGATAAGATTATTGTGATTGTATTTACCTTTCCTTTGTTTATGTAACTCTCAAGGAATTTGGGGTGGTGAGTTCGGACACGTACACATGGGGTATAAAAGATTTTCACAAATGCTGATTGGGGTCCTTGGCTAAGAGGAGACTGCCTTGGGCTGGCCAGTGTAATAAACTGAACTCCACTATCTGCATTGTCCTTCTGAGTCAGTTTGTTTCCCGGAATGCTTGGCTACAACACTTCCACCATGCACCCAGGAAGCAAGGGCTCCAGCCGCGCCAAGTGGGCAGGAAGAGGGTCTCGCACCTAGCATACTGGAGGTGAGGAGGGCTGGCTCCACGAGTGCAGGAATTGGGGGGCTCCCGCCACGCCACGTGCACAGAAAGTGGGGCCTAGTGCCTCTGCACCCGCAGAAAGAGGGGAGATCACACCACAAGCCCAGGAAGTGGGATATCGTGCGTGTGCTGGGGGGAGGGGGCCACGCGCACAAGAAGGGAGACTCACATCTCTGCCTGCCGGGGGCGGGGGGTAGGTGAGGACGCCCTCCTGCTTAAAAGCAGGTGGCTGTGCTGCGCCACGTGGGCAGGAAGAGGGCGCTTGCGCCGCGTGTGCCAAGGGGAGTGCTGGCCCACATCTGCAGGCAAGGGGGTGCTCGCGCTACGTATACAGGAAGGGGGGCTCGTGACGCGCGTGCCCGGGGCACGGGTTGACCACGCGTGAGCAGGACCCGGGGAGCTCGCGCCTAGCCCCTCGCACAGAAAATGGGGGCTAGCGCTGCCCGTGCCGGGGCTCTTCTCGCATGAAGGGGTGGTTCACGCATCGCTGCACGAGCAGGAACAGGAGGCTTGCGCTCCGCGTGCCAGAGGGAGGGCTGGCCCCGCGCGGGTCAGGAACCTAGGGGCTCGAGCAGCGCCGCGTGCGCTGGAGGCAAGGGCTCACGCCTCGCATGCAGGGGCTTAGATCCTGCGCTTGCGCGCAGGAACCTGCAGGCTCGTGCCACAGCGCGAGCGCACGAAGTGGGGCTCACTGCGCGCATGCCTGGCTATCCCGCCCCCCCACCCCGAACTCTAGAACGCGTGGCTGGAGCCACCCGCCTAGACATAAGGGGCTCAGGCCTTGCATGCCTGGGGTCCACGCGCTTGCAGGAAGGTGGGCCCGTGCTGTAGGTGGCGAGAAAAGAGGAGGGCTCGCGCTGCGCCTCATTGGCAGGAATGGGGGGGATCGCCCCGCACATGCGGGCGGGATGGCTGACCAACCCTGCGCAAAGGAACGTAGGGGCTCGGGCCATGGCGCACGCTCAGGAAGTGGGGGCTGGCGCCGCGCTTGGGCTTTGAATCTTGAGCTAAGCAAGTAAATTAATTTGAAAAAGAATAGCACAAAGGTTCCCTGTTCATTCTGTGAGAAAGTTTCTCTCCAAGGATTTTCCATAATGAGCAAAAAGAAACAAAGATTGGATAATTGTGGCCGTCCCTAGATAATTTTTTCTTTTATTTTTGGGCTTTACTTTTCCTCCTGGTTTGAAAAGTTGCAAACAGCTTTGATCATGCTGCCGTTGCCAAGCGATTCGTATTTCTGCCGAGTCCCCCTACCGCCCAACCGAGAGGTCCTCTTGCTCTGCACCACACAGTTCGGTGTTCATCCCGGGCTTTGAACTGCCTCGCGATGGGAGAACACTCGGGAATTTTCAGACTATAGGAAACAGAACAGCGGGCTTGGTTTCCGCAGCTCGGGTTTCTATGTGAATTTCCAGACGACTCTCAAGTTGTAAAAACGACTCGGGTCATCTAACGGCGGGTTCCGGAGGCCCCGCCCGCACAAGAAGTGAGGGAGGAGCTGGTGCCACGGGACCGCGAACTTGCAAGGAGAGAGCTGATGCTCCGCCTCATGCGCAGGAAGTGGGGGCTTGCACCGCGCTAACCGAGGGACCCCGCGCACACAGGAAAAGGGGGCTCAGGCAGCCCGCGCCTGGGAGAAGGCTGACCCTGCACGTGCAGGAACCAGGGTGTTCGCGTGGCACCGCGCTCACAGGAAAGGGGGTTGCACGTGCTGCGTGCACAGGAACGTGGGGCGGGGGACTCGCGCTGCGCCGCGTGGGCAAAACGGCGTGGCTGGAGTCGCCTGTGGCTGGAGGGCCTCGCACACCAGAAGGGAGCGCTGGCTTCGCGCAGCTTGTGCAGGAATGGGGAGATCGCTCCGCGAATGCCAGGGGTGAGGGCTGGCCCGCCTGCGCAGGAACCAGGGTTCTCCGAAGTCACCACGCGCGCAGGAAAGGGGGATGCTCGGGCGGCGTACGCAGGAAGGGAGGGGCTCGCGCCGCTCTTGCGCGGGGAAGAGCTGGCCCCGCGCGCGCTCCCCGAGGGGGAGGGGCCCCCGCTAGTGCAAAATAGGGGGCTCACGCCGCGGCGCGTGGGCAAAACGGGATGGCTCGCGCGTCGCGCGCTGGTGGGAAGGGCTGGTTCCACACCCGCCCGAGGTTGGGGGCTCCTGCAGCTCTGGGTCAGGAGGAAGGACGCGCTCGGGCTACCCCGAGGTGCCCAGAGGGTGTGAGGGACGGGTAGAGGCTGGCGCACTGGGGTGAGAGGCCTGAGCCGGAGGCGCGCTTGGGACCACCCGCCGCAAGCAGGGAGTAGAAAGCTGCGGGCTATGTCTGGAGCTCTGAGCTTGCGGTGTCCTGAGGGGAGGCGGGGGTGAGTGGCGCCCTGGTGGAGCCTGAGGTCTGGCTAGGGCGGCGGCTCAAGGCCCAGACAGAAAGGGCAGGTGAGAGGGCGGAACCCCCTATGTTGGCACGCGGGGTGGGCCAGAGCACCAGCCTTTGTTCGCGCGAATCCCTGGAGGCAGGCGACCGCAAAGTGAGGCCAGAAGCTCATGGGAGTCCCCACATCGGTCCCGCGCCCGCCCGCCGGTCCTCTGTACTCCAAACGCCCAGCCCGGGATGCCGCGCCCCCGCAGCGTGGCCAAAGCGGCGGCCGTCAGGAGGTGCTTGGAAGTCTGGCGGTAGCAGAAGGGGGCTTGATCTCCTGCGGGGGCTGCCCGTCCACCCACAGGTTGCCCCGTGCGGTGCGCAGCCCAAATGCGGAATGGCCTCTGCTGGCCCTCCTGTAGTTATCGCTCCGCGAGGCTTTGCGCTCAAACCCTGCTCTCACTTTGGCACCAGTGTACCACCGCGGACGTCAGCTGATAACATTAGGGTTCTGTCGCTGGGCGCTGGTGAATACCAGATCCCCCCAAGAAGCCTCAGCCAGGTGTCGGTGCAGGAAGGAGGTGGCAAGGCACCCCTTGAGCACAAGATAGGCGGAGTCAGAGGTCCTGGCAGGTCCCAGAGGAGGACCTGCCGGGTCCTGCATCTCAACAGGAGTCCCAGGGTCTTTCGGGGTCAGGAGCGGGATTTGCATTCCCCGCTGCTGTGGCATCTTCTGCAGACAACTGGGCAAAGAGGTCCTGGCCAGGTGTACGGGGCTTACTGCCCCATGAAGGACGCTAAGCTTCGGTGTCCACAAGGCCCCCAGTTAGAAGTCTGAAGCGACTTTTCCCCTGTAAAGGGAGCCTCCAGGAAGGCGTCTGTAAGAAGCAGGCTCTGGCGTCCCCTGGCCTTGCGGGTCCCTTCAAGTGCGCAAAACTGAACCCACGCCTGTGGCGGATGGTATCAGTGTCCACATCCTGGTTGGGATAGCGCACTGCATTATTTTGCCAGATGTTCCCACTGGGAGAGGTGAGGCACGGGGAACAAAGGGGGTCCCTATACGAGTTCTTACAACTACACGAAAATCTACAACTGACTCCAGAAGCAAAGTTGAAGAAGTTGCCGTAGGATGCCACCGCAGGCCAGTGGTGAGAACTCCGTGCTTCCACTAAGGGGGTATGTGTTTGTTGCTTGTTTCTGGGCCGGGAAGTGGGATCCCACATGCTGAGGAGCAGGTAAACCCACGTGTGCCACAACTGCCGAACCCACGTACCACAGCTACTGATCCCAGGCGCCACAACTACAGAGTCCAGGAACCACAGTAAAAGATTGCAAGTGCAGTAACAGACCTGACACAGTCAGATAAAAACAATAAAAAATTTTAAGTGGCTGGATATGATCAATCCAGTCTTCCCCAGCGGCACCAGTGATAAAGAACCCTCCTGCCAAACCAGGAGACCAAGAGACACTAGGTTTCATTCCTAGGTGGGGAAGACCCTCTGGAGGAGGACATAACAACCCACTCCAGTATTCTTGCCTGGAGAATGCCATGGACTGAGGAGATCCGCCTCCGTGCGCATACTGCGCGCTGAAACAGCTTGCGACCTGCTCAGCTGCCTGGGTGAGCAAGCGACCCTCTCGGGAGAGTGGGGACCCGTCTGTGTGCGAGTGAGGAGAACCCAGCCCGCGGTGGGGACTCAGGCGTGCGTGGTTCAGGGCGCGGAGCCCGCGCGTGGGGACCCGACCAGGAATGGCTGAGGGTCCCGCGGGTGGGGACCCCTTTCGTGGGAGGTGAGGGCGCGCAAGGCCCGCGGGTGGGGACCCCTCGGTGCGCGGTGCAGGAGCACGACTACTGCAGAGATCCCTCCATGTGCGCAGCCTGCGAATATGGCTCCCCCTGTTTGTGGGTGAGGACGTAGGGAACCGTCTGTGTGTTTTTCAGGGCGCACCTACGTGCACCGTTGAGAGCCCCGCGGCCCCGTGCGAGGTTGACGAGGTGCTGCCCTCCATTGGGGACCCCTTCCTGGGAATTGGGGGCCCACAGCCCTCCCTTTGTAGGTAGAGACCACTGCCTGCGCGGTTGAGGACGCTCGGCTCAAGGGTGGGGACCCCACTGTGTGAGCGTGAGGATGCCCGGCCCGCGAATAGGGATCCGTCAGTGCGTTTTCAGGACGCGGGTACCGCAGTGGGGACCCCTGTCTGTACGACCGCGAGTGGGGACGTCTTTGTGACCCTTCGAGAGTGTGCGGCCCGCGCGTGGGTATGCCCTTCGTGGGAGTTGAGGGCGCAGTCTGTGGTGAGGACCACTCCGTGCACGGTTGAGAGTGCACGGTCCGCGGGTGGTGTCTCCGTGTGTGGGTGAGGACGCACGGCCCGCGAGTGGGAACCCCTTCGTGCCCTGTTGAGGGCTCGCGGTCCTCTAGTGGGGATCACTTTATGCCCAGCTGAGGGCTCGCTGCCCGCGAGTGGGGACCTCTTCGTGCCCGGTTAAGGGCGCACGACCCACTGGTGCAGATCCCTCCGCGCGCGATTGAGGGCTCATAGCTCATGGTTCTGCGAGTGGGGACCTCTCTGTGCCCAGCTGAGAGCTCGTGGCCCCCAAATGGGGACACCCTTCATGGGAGTTGGTGGTGAGACCCACTGCATGTGCGGATGATGGTGCTTGGCCCGCGAGTTGGGATCCCTCTGTGTGTGCTTGAGGACGTGTGGCCTTCGAGTGGGAACCACTCCGTGAGCGGTTGAGGGTGCAGAGCCTTGTGGTGGGGACCACTACATGCGCGGTGGAAGGCACACGTTCCGCGGGGTGGGAAGCCCTCCCTGTGTGCTAAAGGGTGCTCTGCCCGCGAGTGAGGACGCCTCTGTCCTCGGTTAAGGGGGCACAGCCCAGTGGTGGGAACCAGTGCGTGCGCGGTTGAGGACGCATGACCCGCGAGCAGGGGAGCTGTCTGTGTGTTTTCAAGGTGCGCCTACCTCGGGTCAGGACCCCTGTGTGCGCGGTTGAGGGCGCGGGGCCAGCGAGTGGGGACCTCTCCTTAGGCAGTTGAGGGCACACGGCCCTCGGGTGGGAACTCCTCCATGCCAGGTTAATAGCGCGGGGCCCGCGAGTGGGGACCCCTTCTTGGGAGTTGAGGGAACACCACCCTCGACTGAGGAACCCTTCGTTTGCGGGGAAGGACACCTGTGTGTGGGGCGGATGCTAGGAAGAAAGGAGGGCTCTCGCCACGCGCCCAGGAAGCAGAGGCTCGCGCCGGGCCGCGTGGGCAGGAAGAGGGTCTCGCACCTCGTGTGCTGTGGGGAAGGGCTGGCCCCGCAGGTGCAGGAACTGGGGGCTCCCGCTGCTCCACGTGCACAGAAAGTGAGGCCTAGCGCCGCGCGTGCGGGGAGGGGGCGCACCCGCAAAAAGAGGGGGATCGCGCCACTAGCACAGAAAGTGGGGGCTCGCGCCGCATGCGTCGGGGGCGGAGGGCTGGCTCACTTCGGCAGGCAATGGGGTGCTTGCGCCTCTTACGCAAGAAGGGGGACCTCACGACGCGCGTGCCCGGGGGAGGGACCTCGCCTCGCGCTCAGCAAGTGGGGGCTAGCCATGCCCGCATGAAGGGGTGGCTCGCGCAGCACCACATGCGCAGGAACCGGCGGCTTGCGCCTCGCATCCCAGAGGGAGGGCTGGCCCCGGAAGCCAGGGAGGGCTCGAGCAGCGCCTCGCGCCTCGTGTGCCAAGGGGTAGGTCTGGCCCCAGGTGCGCGCAGGAACCGGGAGCCTCGCGCCTCAGCGAGAGCTCAGGAAGTAGGGGCTCGCAGTGCGCGTGTGGGGGCCGGGGGCCGCGCGTTCAAGAAAGGATGGCTCGAGCCAAGCGCCCAGGAATAAGGAGCTCAGGCCTTGAATGCCTGGAGTCCACGTGTTTGCAGGAAGGGGGCCCCGCGCCGCGGGTGGCGGGAGGCCTCCACAGGCTCAAAAAGGAGAGGGCTGGCTGAGCCGCCTGGGCAGGAACTGGGGGCTCGAGCCGCGCATGTGCTTTGAATCTTGAGCTAAAAGAATAGCACAAAGGTTCTTTGTTCCTTTTGTGAGAAAGTTTCTCTGGAACGATTTTTCATGATGGGCAAAAAGAAAAAAAGATTGCATTAATTGTGGCCTTCCCTAGATCATTTTCTCCTTCATTTTTGGGCTTTACTCTTCCTCCTGGTTTGAAGTGTTGAAGACAGCTTTGATCATGCTGCTGAGCTTTTTTTTTTTTTTTTAATCTTCACATAAGACATCCCTTCCAACTTCCATCAGTCACTCAGTTCAGTCAGTCAGTTGTGTCTATGGGACCCCATGGATTGGATGGAGCACATCAAGCCTCCCTGTCCATCACCAACTCCCGGAGCTTTTTCAAACTCATGTCTATTGATTCGGTGATGCCATCCAACCATTTCATCTTCTCTCATCTCCTTCTCCTCTGGCCTTCAATCTTTCCCAGCATCAGGGTCTTTCCCAGTGAGTCAGTTTTTTACATCAGGTGGCCAACGTATTGGAGCTTCAGTTTCAGCATCCGTCCATCCAGTGGATATTCAGAAATGATTTCCTTTAAGATGGACTGGTTTGATATCCTTGCAGTCCAAGGGACTCTCAAGAGTCTGCTCCAACACCACAGTTCAAAAGCATCAATTCTTCATCACTCAATTTTCTTTATCTTCCAACTCACACATCCATACATGACTCCTGGAAAAACCATAACTTTGACTAGACGGACCTTTGTCTGCAAAATAATGCCTCTCCTTTTTAATATGCTGTCTAGTTCAGTCATAGTTTTTCTTCCAAAGAGTGAGCATCTTTTCATATCATGGCTGCAGTCACCATTTGCAGTGATTTTGGAGCCCAAGAAAATAAAGTCACTCACTCTTTCCATTGTTTCCCCATCTATTTGCCACTAAGTGATGGGTCCAGATGCCATGATCTTCATCTTTCAAATGTTCACTTTTAAGTCAGTGTTATCACTCTCCTCTTTCACTTTCATCAAGGCGCTTTAGTTCCTCTTTGCTTTCTGCTTAGCATCAGTTGAATATTTATAAAGCCTCGGTCTATATTGACATTAATAAACATGCTGCAAGAGACAGCACCAAGCCTGTTGTCAGATGAGTGGCCTTCTCTCAGACCCTCATAAATCTTACAACATTCCAGGGATTTCACAGTTGAGCACATCTCCCTGTGGTCCTGTCCCTCCAAGGCTTCTATATCACCTTTCACATATCATGACAAGACTGTCAATCATCCATGGTGTGACATTACCACTGTCTTGTGAATGAAAGGCATAG
>ML663629.1:3255-14582 GCA_007570785.1 Antilocapra americana | reverse complement strand
GGATTAAACCAGTTACTACCTGAAAGTGCCTGGAACATTCTGAGAATTTAAAAGTGGGTGTTTTTTTCCCCCTCTTCTCACTTGAAGCAAAATGAACTTTAAACTGCTCATGGGCAGAGGAGCTACAAGTCTACACCCCAAGTCACTCTCTGGGTTAGCTAATCTGGGAGTTAGTATGTCATTACAGATGCTGTCTCCCCAGGGGCAGAACCCTGTGGGTAGGATGGCCCATCACTAGTGGAGTTAGTGTAGGACGGGTCCTGCCAGATGGTCCTAAATCTGCTTTGTAGCTGTGATCACTTCATTACCAGTCCTGACTCAGCTTCTGTTTACACATTACCCGAACGGTGTCATAAGCAACATTTCCCTTTAGTCCCCCAGTGCCATAGACGATTGCAAAGGACTTGTTCGTATTCTTGTAGGTGGAAGACTCCTGATACTTGAAGGTATTGCGTTGATCTGCAGATACAAGAAATGAATGTCAGACAGTGACACTGTCAGTTGAGTCAGACACACTGGCAGATGAGTGTCAGGTGCCAGTGATGAAAAAGAGGGTACCAGACAAGTAAAAGATGGTGGGTTGGGGAGTGTCTGTACTCACAACAGGCAGATCTCAAGCAAGAGATGGAGTACACCCACAAGTCAGGTGAGCCTGTGTCAAACATAACCTCGAATTCCTGAGGAGGTGTTCCAGTGGTGATGTTACCAGCGTAGATGAGCTGCAGGGATCAGGAGGAGTGCGTTAGTGTAGATCTGGCTCCCCTTGATTTCCACACTGCTGCCTCCTTCTGGGAGTCACATGTCTGCTGAGATCACTTTCCAACCACCATGCAGCTCACAATCTTTCTCACAGAGGTGCCTGCATTTGATATTTTTTCCTGCACTCCACAGCATGAAGGATATTAAATTTATGATCAGGCATTGAAGAAGTACCTCCTGCATTTGAAGTCCAGAGTCATGACCATTGGACCCCCAGGGAAGTCCTGGTGCCTTCATTTGAGAAGCTTTCTAGTCTCTCCAAACCCAACCTGAGCGCCTCTGTCTCCAGGAGGTCCTCTTTGATCAACACCATTCACTCCCTTTAAACTCAAACCACATTCAATCAACACCACACAGGTGACCCTTTCATTTGACATATATTTACTCTTTGCCTCACTCCCACGCTTACCTGGGCATTCTTGAAAACAAAATGAGCCCTTTTTCTCTAAGCTAATACAATTAATCACAGTGTTAGGTTCTTATGACATTACACAGAATATGGGTTCAGTAAATTTTTACTGCTGTGGTTCTTGCATCTATGGAAGTTGAATTCCTCTGCCTGGGGAGTCACAATTACTTTGCAGTTGGCTTTACCTTTGTGACTCACACAGTAAAGTGTCTGCTTACAATGAGGAAGTCCTGGGTTCAATCCCTGGGTTGGGAAGATCCTCTGGAGAAGGAAATGACAACCCACTCCAGTACTCTTGCCTGGAAAACCCCATGGACAGAGGATCCTGGTGGGCTACAGTTTATGGGATCAAAAAGAGTCGGACACGACTGAGCGACTTCACTTTTCTTCTGAGATGGCTCGCCCTTTCATACGAGATGGCTCGTAACTGAGTGTCTCACTTAGTTCAGAAAACAGTCTCCCTCAAACAAATGACACATTTTTGACACCGACATGGATGTTTACCTGACACCTGGTCACTGATGGTCCTAGGCACCACAGACCAACAGTGGAGGATGAGAGTGCCTTCTCCTGAGGGAATGAGGTCCCTGTTCCCCAGGGTCCCTGCCGTCTACACGTGCCCCAGCCCCAACATCTGATCTGCCACCTGCAGATGAGCCCCGGTGCTAGGCCACACCACCAGGGGGCGCAGGGGAGCACCATCCTCCCAACACACTCACATCCACTAAGTTCTTCATCGATACGGAAGTTATATTTGAGTTACGAGCAGAAGTCTGGGGCAGTCTATAAGCGTGTTCCTTCAGGAAATTGTGAAGCAAGTTTTTTTCACTGACGGTTTTTCGCATGATGTTCACTTTCATTAATGGTATTCTTCACCAAGCATTGTGAATAGAAATCAAAGGAGAAGCAACAGTTAGGTTTTTTTAATGCATACCAGTCATTGTTATGGCACTGTGTATTTTCCAATCATTTTGAGGAGTCACATTACAATCAAAATTTTATGCATATACCATGGGAAAGACATAGATTTGAAAATAGGTTCTGTTCTGTAATCTTGGGTAAGCCATGTGACCATGTTGGGTCTCAGTATCGCTCTTGGTAAAAAGGAGGAATGTAATAATTCCCACCAACCAAATGGAAAATTTGGGGATTAATTGAAGTGATGAATATATGGTACCTGATAAATAGGAAGTCTCAACAATGACAGCCATTAGCAGCCCTGTTGCCTTCCTAAAGTATCCTTCTCATAGAAGCTCAGGGAAGGAGGTAGAAGGGGGATTCTTAATTCTCTTTCACAAGGGAGCAATTAGAAATGCAAGAGGTTTGTGAGTTGGTTGTGGTCTCACTGCTTGTCAGATATAAAACGGTATATAGTAGCTCTTCCGATCTTTCTCCTACTTGAAAGGAAAGAGAGAGTTGAAATAAGATTCCAGGAGATAGGGATCAACTTAGGGAAATTCAGAGCCTCGAGAAGGAAGGATGAGTTAAATGAAACACTAAGGAAGAAGAAATCAACACAGAGAGAAATACACTCAGAGAGACTTCCAAAGAGATGGAGAGATAACTGAGAGTGATACAGAGACGCAGACATAGACATATACACACTGAAGTAGAGAGAGAACAAAGAGGATGCATTGAATAAAATGTAGAAAAAGTGGTCCTCCACAATACCATATCTACATCTGCATTGACTGTGCACTGAGCAATTGCAAGGAGTTCCATTCTCAATAGGTCATGAGATGACAGGACTCCAAGAGTGGTGCAACCATGGAAATCTACACCAAGACCCTTGATACCTTCCTAAAGCAAGGTGCTTATCAATAAGGAAGAGTGGAAATTTAAGACTATCAGGGAAATATTTCATTCCCTTCAAAACCTGATGGGTGGAAGAATAATCAGATGAAAAGAAAAAGCCAAGAAAGGAAGATGATGTATCTAACAATCTCCATACTTACATGACTATGCACTCTGAGAAGGCCACCAGCCCGAGGAGCACAAGCCACTTCATGCTTCTTTCCTGGCTCCAAGTACTCAGGGAAATTCAGGGTCTTAGCATGAAGTGGTGACCAGGAACTCGTAGTTATATATGCTATGACATGCCCTCATTTTCCCCTTTAGGCCATTAATAGATCTGATAAGAACACAAAGCTCTTGATAAAGCCTTTACCTCCGTCATTTTCCTTAGTGAGTGTACTTTGAAGCTTCTCAGAATGTAGAGAATTCAACTGTAATGTCTTTCTTGAAGCTTGGCTGGAAAATTAAACTGACCTGCATGGACATCTAAGAAGATGGAGAACATTGCCTACTTGGAGAAAAAAAACTGGTAAGAACATCATAAAAATGGATATTAGGGGCCATGCTCAACATTCTTGGTATCACATCTTTCTCCCAGCCACTTCATGAGTTATGCATTGTTTTCTTGGTAGGAGAGGAGATTGCTAGGAAGATAAGTTTTCAAATGGAAATGGGAAGACTTCAGGGACAGCCCAGGGACATACAACAGGCTTTAGGTAGGGGGTCTAATGGCAGGGATCAAGGGCACATATGATGCCTTCTGCATCAAAGATTTAGGGCAGAGCAGAACTACGATTGCATGGTTTCAGTATTGGAAGAAATGTCATATGCGTCCACAAGATATTTTATATCATCCAACAGAAGTACAAGGAGCAACTGTGTGATGGGTTCTGGGTTAGAGACTTCAAAGTCAAAGTTGATCAAGACAATAATTGTGTTTATCTTACGCAAGCTGACAGTCTATTTCTCACAAATTCATGGTCCCAAGGAGGCAAGAGAAATGATACTAGGACTAGGTGGCCATGCTGAACCCTGGGTAGCACAGGCCTTACCACAGCAAGCAGCCTTTCTTCCTCTTGAACCATGCTGAAAAGCAGACTAGTTGGCCATGTTTGGAGGTCAGAAGTCTGTATAGTTATGCACAATCTACAGATTTTAATGACAGCAACTAATTTTTTTTCCCCTGAAAAAAACAATGGGAATGAAATCTCCACAGTGATGTGCTGGAATCAGCCTTCAGCTTCTGCAGGTTTTTAATTCTGACCTAGAGTTGGGAGTACAGTGGGAAAAGAAAGTATTTCATTCAAGCTGAATGATGTACAAAGAGACTGAATATAAAATAAACATGTTTGTTTTCTTTCTATTTATAAGGAAAGATCATCAGGAACATACAAGCAAACACATTTAAGTGCTGAAAATAAATGGATATATTTCTGCTATAATTTCCCCATAGACTCTATGCCACGAAACGTTTTGGCTGCCACACCAAACATGCAAAAAATAATTTTGAAATGTGTTACCAATCAAAGCAAAGCAACTGTTGCAGTCAAATAAAGACAATAATGTTTAATGAATCATCCAGGACCCCCAGAGTGTATTCTTGAAGAGCTCTATCCAGCTTGTCCCTTGAATCCAACAGGAGCCTCTCCAGATTGCCAGGTGTGTATACATTTGGCACTGTATCATAATCCTCATTTTTGTGTATTGTCTAAATTCAGTTTTGGTGGTTAAATTCCAAGAGGGGGAATATGACATCATGTGACAAATGACACACCTATATACCCCTTGAACTATGGTCTTGGAAAAGACTCTTGAGAATCCCTTGGACTGCTCAGAGATCAAACCAGTCCATCCTAAAGGAAATTAGCCTTGAATATTCAATGGGAGGACTGATGCTGAAGCTGAAGCTGAAGCTCCAATTATTTGGCTACCTGATGAAAAGAACCGACTCATTGGAAAAGAAAAACAAAAACAAAAATCCTGATGTTAGGAATGATTGAAGGCAGGAGGAGAAGGGGAAGACAGAGGATGAGATGGTTGGATGGCATTACCAACTCAATGGACATGAGCTTGACCATGCTCCAGGAGTTGGTGATGGATAGGGAAGGTTGGCATGCTTCAGTCCTTGGTATTGCAAAGAGTTGGACAGGACTGAAGACTGAGCTGAACAAATAGAGAAGAAAGACTAACAAATCTAATTGTATCAAGTTGGTGACTAGGTGAACATAACAAAGGATTAATTATGTGGTTTTAAAACTCAGACTTATGAATCTACATTCAGAGTGGAATATCTTCTTAAGATAAACTAAAATACTGCCCATCCAAAACAAAACCAAAGAAAACCAAAAACGAACAAACAAACAAACAAAAAGAGAGAAATCTGAAGCTATGTACAGCAACCTGTTGTTTCTGATTTTGTTTCTGTTATTGGGACAGAATCGTATGTATCTTAAGAGGTAAATGCAAGTCAATAATTAAAACTAATGTTGTTCTGAAGCATAACTTCAGTCGTTATAAAAACAGGTTCACACATAATATAAATAAGTTTATTTAAAACCCTGCTGTCTTAAATCTTGAACCGAAAGCATAAGTTTGTACTAATTATATTCCTTTTTATTTATTATTTAAGGAAATTGTATACTCTGACCACTATAAAGTTTAGAAGCAATGACAACTTGATAAGAATGACTATTCTGAGGTCTAACCTGTAGCTTCTAAATACATTTCCCACCAGGAAATCCATGGATTTTTAAAGAGATGGCTGATTTCAGGACTGGGTCAAGAAATGCACAAAATAATCTTGGGAATCTTGAAGAACCAGAAAGCTGAGGGACTTCAAAGACCATAGGGGCCTAGACAGAAAGTTTAGAAATCCAAATGAAAAGACCAAAAATTTACCAGTTTGTTTGGAGAGTGATGTTTGTGCTTCTCAGCATACTGTTTGTGTTCGTCATTGCTTGCCTGCCAGATGCAAACATCTCCTTATTCACGGCTGCAATCACCATCCCCAGTGATTTTAGAGGCAAAGAAGAGGAAAAATGTCACTGGTTGCACCTTTTCCCCTTCTGTTTGCCATGAAGGATGGGGCTGAATCCCATGATCTTAGCTTTTTAATATTTAATTTTAAGCTGGCCGAATGTGTCCAGATGCTAGTAGGCAAAATCTAACTTGTCACTGTGATAGATTGCTAGGGCACAAACTCACCATTCTGAGCTCTGAGAAAGGAAAATAATCATCAATATTTATGATATTTTTGTTTCTATTAAGCATGCATTAGGTAACTAAAAGTCTTTTCATGAAAACAAACTAGACTGCCCCTTCTGAGAGTGATGAGAGAGTGATGCGGAGTAGCCATAATACAGGTGAAGCCTCACTCACTGGCCTGCAACTCACCTCCTGCTATGGAGGTCTGGTTCCTAATAGACCAAGGACCGGTACTGGTCCTAGCCCACTGTGCTGGTATTATGGACTCCTGCTCTAAACCCAGCAGTGGGACATTCTGTAAGAAAAACCACCTTGCTTCCTCCTAGTTCTGAACAAACAAATGACATTAAAATTGG
Source organism: Antilocapra americana (assembly GCA_007570785.1). NCBI lineage: Eukaryota > Metazoa > Chordata > Mammalia > Artiodactyla > Antilocapridae > Antilocapra > Antilocapra americana. The sequence continues at coordinate 8,060 of ML663629.1, read as the reverse complement.
GAGAGAAACAGTTATTTAGTCTTAGGGAGACAAACCAAGTATTATATGTGGATACTTTGTTTCAATAAACTGTGAAAAGGCATCTGATTGTTGAGAATCAGGGAAATTTGAACATGGACTGTATATTAGATGCTAATTTTATTGGGAACAGACGAGCATTTTTTTCACATCCTATCGTTTTACCCCAAGTACTCATTATGTATATTTTGTAAAATGCTCATCTCATCTCTAAAATCCTTAAGAAAAAAAGGAATAAAGAGTAGAAAGGAGAATTATATGAGAGTCTGTCTTGTTTTAAAAAGATTTCTGATTAGCTGCTATGGATTGAAAAGTGTCCATCCTGGACTCCCAATGTGATGCTGTTAGGAAGTAGGGCCTTTGGGAGGTGAGCAGGTTGACATGGGGTTTTGATGGTGGTCCCTCATGAGGGTATTAGCCTCTCCCTCTTTTTCTCTCTTATTCCACTTCTTCCTGCTTCAGTTCCCCCCTACATGTGAGAATATAATAAGAAGAGAAGGACCTGATGTAAGTCAAGAATGTCATCACCAGGAATTCAATTGTCCACTACCTCCATCTTGCTGTTTCCAGTCTATGGCAACCTGTGGGATGAAGAGATTAGTTTTGTAGTTATTGATGCCAAATGATGAAATATAGGGTTCATGAAACTCTTCTTTCTTATATTTGATATGTTTAAAATCACCTTCTCGTAATACGTTTATAGAATGTCCATTTTGAAGTTTTTGTCTTAGTGATACCATGATGGGCCCAGATAGCAGATTCAGGCAGGTCCGCGATGAGTGAGTAGTTGGAGAACGACATACTTCTTACTCCAACTCTTCTCTTGCCATCTGAAACCCGTCCCTCCCCACACCTGACAGCTTTATAACCACCCCTATCTGCATCTCCGCTCCCGTGCTAACAGGACATGGTCTTGAAACAGAAGGAGTGGGGACATTTTTAGAAAGAATGAACTGGAAAGACCTTTCCTTGATTTCCTTTCCTTAGTGCCATGTGCGGGTGAGGGCTTGGGCCTGGGCAGAGAGGGAACCACAAGTAGGACTTTGTAGATATCTACAAGAGAAGGGAGGAGCGATTCACAACCCAGTAACCATGATGTGGGCATCTTGACCAGGACCCTGGAGGGAAGGAAGAAGCACTAGGAAAGGAATAATGCCTACCTGAGGGACAGACCTACCTGAGTCTTCTGGTTAAACTTGGAGGTCACGTCCTTCCTGCTGGAATTCCTGCTCCAGACATCAGGGGATAGAGCTGTACTCACTGCTAATAAGTCACAGGGAGAGGAACAGCCTCCCCGAGGAGCCATTTAATTCCACTCTAACTGTGGGCATCATCCAAAGACAGATATTGAATGGCAAGTCATCCAAAAGAGGACCTACTTTAGATAGTATTTAAAATACTACAGATTTTGTCTCCGAGTCCTGGCATATCTTGTCCCTATAGTTTTTTGGGAGAGATGATCCATCAGCCTAATTGGGATTTCTGCTGATAAATATACAAGCTTTCTCACTGATAACTTCTGACTTATAATTACTGGAGCACATCTGACAGACCCCAAGTTATGGAAAGATCCTGTTGGCAAGGGCTCTAAGGTCCCCCGTTCCACAGCAGCTGTGTGCCAAGTGGTCTACCACTCCCAGGCCTGAGCCCAGGATCCCTGAACATCACCGGGCAGTTATGACCCCTGCCACCTGAGACAGCCTCAGCAACCTCAGCAGGATGCACTTCTGAGCCTCTTGTTCACTGATGGGCACTGAGCTTCAGTCTGGAACAGTTGTTGTGGAGCATGTCCAGTCTCCCTCATCCAGGAACTGGGAAACTGAACCCTGGGGTGTATGATTCACCTTAAGGCTGCAAGTAAGTTAGTGAAGACATGGGACCCAGGAACTCTGGTTCTCAGGCTAGGAGATTTCCAGGAAGGGAAAGATGAGAGAAAGCTGAATTGCATCCACTGTTGGGCAACTCTGAGATGTCTGCAGGCACCAGAGTGGAATTTCCTTTCCCATTGGAATTTCCTTTCCCCTCAAGTCTGGTTCTGATTTTATCAGCAGACCTGCTTTCTTGTAGCAGCAGGAAAGCAATGCTGAGGCCTGTTCCTTCTGGGTTCCAGGCACAGTGGGGGAGCCCCACCTGTAGTGACTCAAGGAGGCAGTCGGGCAGGTGGTGGCTGACTCGCTCCCAACTCAGAATCCCCAGAGCTCCCGCTCCTCATTCACACAACGCAGACCTGGAATAACTGGGTAACATGGCCCTGCATTCACAGTGAGAAGCATTCTCTTCTCAGACTTCTGGCAACTTACATACAGTGTCTTACTGTTTCCTCAGGGAACCCCTGGCTGTACGAGTTTGGGGTCTGAGACTAGCCAGGATGTAAGGAATGCGTTACTCTTTAATGCTCAAAATACACCTTGGAGCTTCAAAGGCCTTGGGAGCATTCCAATCACATTTCTGTTTCTTAGGGACTTTGCTTTATGAATCTGGTTGGAGAAAAAGGACAGAAACACAGGACAAGGCTGGACATCTCTGGGTCCCTGCTGATTGTGAGTTGAGTAACAGGCGCCAGGCTTCAGAATCAGGTGTTCATTTTATTCACAAGCCACCTTTGAAGAAGGAATGGAGGAAGGAGATTTTGAGCTGAGATCAGTGTGGTCAGAGGGCCATGAGAAGCACACAGGGCAAGATGAAACAATATTGATTACTTGTTTCTTTGCCTTGGAGTTTTTACCCCTGAGGACAAGTACATAGATGGTCAAAGGCATTGGTGGTGCCCCTGGCACCTGATGCTCCTGGTGATAACCAGTTTGTGTACATGCCCCTGGGTCTAGAACCTATTCAGCCTGTGATAGCCCCAGGTTAGTCATTCTTGAGAAGGCTGACACGGCTCATTGCTAGTAACTCACAACCCAAGTATGGGATGAGGGCATGGTGTCTGATATGTAGGCCAAGTTCCAAGTATGAAAGGGAGATTGGCAGTGGACGGGTAGCCATTTATTAAGCTTCATTACCTAGGTCCTTAGCAGTGGCTACTTCTCACATCTAGAATGTTTTTCTCCCAGGTTTTCGCATGGCAGGGTCCTTCTCAATATTTAGCATCATCTCAAATGAGTCTCTCTCAGGCTTGCTTTCCCTGGCCACTCCCCTCTCACAAGCACAGACCCTGACCCTAAAAGTGCTTATAGAGACTTTCATCAGTAAAAAACATAACTTCAGTTACCAAAGTGGAAAGGTGAAAGAGGGATTAATTGAGAGTTTGAAATTATTATATGTTTACTAATATATTTAATAGATAATCAACAAAGACCTACTGTACAGCACAGGAATTCTGCTGAATTGCCTGTAATAACCTGTATGGGTAAAGAAACTAAGAAATAATGGATACATGTGTATGTATAAGAGAATTAATTTCCCATACAACTAATATTAATACAATACTGTAAATCAACTGTGCTCCTATATAAATTAAAAGCTAAATTTAGGAGGGTGGTCCTAAGATGGCAAAGGAATAGAACAGGGAGACCACTTTCTCCCACACAAATTCATCAAAAGAACATTTGAACACTGATCAAATTCTACAAAACAACTTCTGAACACTGGCAGAGGACAGCAGGCACGCAGAAAGGCAGCCCATTGTTTTAGACAGGAAGTAGGAAAATATAAAGGATAAAAAGAGAGGCAAAATAGTTAGGGATGGAAATCTGTTCTCTGGGCTGATAGGGGTGCTATAAAAGAGGAGAGGTTTCCAAATACCAGGGTATCCTCTCATCAGTGGGTCTGTGGGGAGTTTTGGAATCTCAGAGCACATCATAATCAGGAGGAAAAATAAATAAATATATAAATTGAACCCATAGATGACATGCGGAACAGCAACTCCCAGTGGAGGCTTAGTCCAGACACTTCAGTCGGCCATCAGCAAGCAGGGGATGAACAAGGGGCTGTGAGCTGCATTGTTTATAGCAAGGACCTGGCTTGAATGCCCTGTGGGCAATCTGAGGAAGCTAAGGTGAGATAGCAACCCAAACTGTGGGATAATCAGGGAGAGATGAAAAAATGAGACAAAGAGAACTCTCCCAAGAAAAGCCTTAACCTATGGCACTGCTGGGCCCACTCACAGAACAAATACCAGAGGAGAGCTAGCATGCTGCAGATTGACCCATCCCCTGTCAGAAGCCGGGAGGCAGGCCATCAACAGCCAGAGCTGGAAAGGGGCAATCTCGGCCCCAAAGACGGCATCCTCTACCAAAATGTGAGCAGGCTTCCAGTTGCTATTTGAATCTTCTTTGGATCCTGGACAATTGACATCCCCCTAGAGGGTTGCAGCCAGAGATCAGCCTCCCAGAAGAGACACATGGCACACCTGTGCACCCAGGAAACCAAGTGGCTGGAAAGGGGGAGGTGATAAGATGCACTGCACCTGTAGAGTGTGCGCACACCAAGCATCTGGTCAGCTGAGCTGCTTGGACCTGTGAAGAGCACAAAACGCAGGCCCTACAGAGTCTGCACCTTTGTGGAGTACCCGAGAACATGAACCTGAGCAGCTTAGACCTTGGAAGTACACACAACTCAGGGCCCGCTTTAGTCAGTTCCCCTGCAGAGCAACCTGAAGCCTGAGCAGTGTAGACTGGGAAAGTACACATGCCATGAGTGGGGGCAAATTCAGTGTGGCTGAGACACGGTGAGTACTCCCGACATACCAGTGATATTTGTTTGCAGTGTTCCTTCCTCTCCACAGCATGACTGAACAAGTGAGATTAAATAAGTGATCACCTTCGCCCCCTTGTGTCGGGACA
>SRVM01037608.1:0-22658 GCA_007570785.1 Antilocapra americana | reverse complement strand
GTGTTCTCCCCGTCCTATTCCTCCGCCATCTTAGTTTCCCAGTCTATATATATGCATGTATTAATGTAGTGTTCATGAGAAGCTCATCCTTCTCCAGAAGTTTTTCTCAAGTTAGGATGAGGTATTTGTCAAGGACCAAATCTTAAATTTATTGACAATTATGCAATTAATACATCATTTTCTTGGTATTTGTTTAATTGAAGTATAGTTGATTTATTGGAAGAGGGCATGGCAGCCCACTCCAGGTTTCTTACCTGGAGAATCCTATGGACAGAGGAGCCTGACAGGCTACAGTCCATTGTGTAGCAGACTTGGGCATGACTGAAATGATTGAGTGCTGAGTATAGTTGATTAATATGTGCTAGTTTCATGTGTACAGTAAAGTGATTATATGTTATGGCCCTTTAATGGGCTGGGGCTTGGGGGTACAGAGTTGATGATAAGAAACTAAAGGAAGGGAGAAAGGAGAGAAAGAGAAATGAATAGAGACATGGGGACCGATACTCTGATGGAGTAAAGGTGTTTGTTCCATGTAATGTCGATGTATATATATGCTGTCTTTGGACCAAGAATCTTACAATGCATCCAGGAAACATAAGGCTAGAATCCATCTCCAAGAGAGGGGACTGTAAAATTCATTTCCCATAACAGAAATGGAGGAAGGCTATAATTAGTTACTTTTACTTTAAGAATGTATGCATTCCTTTTGTCCCTGGGAGAGGTATGCCTCTCTACTCTGAGAGAGTATGCCTCTCTGAATATTCAGGGATTAGTAAGGGACATCAGGAGACAGCACACAAGAAGCCTCCTGCCAAATGCATTATTGGTTATTATAAGCTATTGAATATAATTTCCTAATACTCCTAATTTATCTCTCCCTCTCTCATGTTTCCCCTTTGGTAAACATTAATTTGTTTTCTATGTCTGTGAGTCTATTTCGGTCTTGTAAATAAATTCATTTATATTGTTTTCTAGATTCCACATTTAAGTGATATCATATGCTTCACTTAGTATGACTTTTCCAGTTCCATCCATTATAACACTTCTTTATCCATTCATCTGTTGAAAGCAATTTAGATTGCTTCCATGTGTTGGCTTATTGGATATTGTAAATAGCAGAGCTATGAATATTGTGATGTATGTATCTTTTTGAAGTAGAGTTTTATCTTTTCTGATTATATGCCCAGGAGTGGTATTTCTAGATCATATGGTAACTCCATTTTGTTTTGTTTTTAAGGAAATCTCAATACTATTTTCCATAGTGACTGCACCAATTTACATTCCCACCAACATGTAGGAGGTTTCCCTTTTCTCCACACCCTCTCCTGTATTTATCATTTATAGATTTTTGATGATAGCTGTTCTGACACATGTGAGATGATACCTCATTGTGGTTTTGATTTGCATTTCACCAATAATTAGGCATGTTGAGCATCTTCAGCTGTGTCCTTTGGCCATTTGTATGTCTTCTTTCAAAGAATACCTGTTTAGGTCTTCTGCTCATTTTTTGATTGAGTAGTTTGGTTTCTCTGATCCTGAGTTGTATGAACTGATTGGATATTTTGGGAATTAGCCCCTGGTCAGTTACATCATTTGCAAGTATTTTCTCCAATTTCATAGGTTGTCTTTATGATTTCTTTTTTATTTCATTTACTGTTTAAAAGCTTTTAAGTTTGGTTAGGTCTTATATGTTTATGCTTACTTTTAATTTATTTTGGGAGACTGAGCTAAAAAAAAAAATATTGCTGCAATTTATTTCCAAGAATGTTTTGCCTACATTCTCTTCTAGAAATTTTATGATGTTATATCTTATATTTAGGTCTTTAAGCCAGTTTGAGTTAATTTTTGTATATGTATGTGGAAGTGTTCCAATTTCATTCATTGACATAAACCTGTTGTTCAAGATTCCTAACACCACTTACTGAGGATACTGTCTTTTCTCCACTGTTTATTCTTGTCTCTTTTGCCAAGGATTAATTGGCAATATGTGTATTGGTTTGTTTCTAGGTTGTTTATTCTGTTTCAACCATTATCTCTTGATCTTTTATTAGAAGGTTTTTTCCCTGGGTAACTTCACAGCTTTCAGCAATGTAAGATACCCCTAAGCAGAGATACTGAATTAGCCAATTATTAGAGAAGACTGGCTTAAAACTCAGCATTCAAAAAGTAAGATCATGACATCCAGTCCCATCACTTCATGGCAAATAGATGGGGAAACAATGGACACAGTGACAGACTTTATTTTCTTGGGCTCCATAATCACTGCAAATGGTGACTTCAGCCATGAAAGTAAAAGATGTTTGCTCTTTGGAAGAAAATCTGTGACAAATCTAGACGTTATATTAAAAAGCAAAGACATTATTTTGCTGACAAAGGTCCATATGGTCAAAGCTATGGTTTTTCCAGTAGTCACGTATGGATGCAAGAGTTGGACTATAAAGAAGGCTGAGTACCAAAAAATTGATGCTTTTGAACTGTGGTGTTGGAGAAGACTCTTGAGAGTCTCCTGGACTGCAAGGAGACCAAACCAGTCAATCTTAAGGGAAATCAACCCTGAATATTCATTGGAAGGACTTATGCTGAAGCTAAAACTCCAATATTCTCACCACCTGATGTGAAGAACTGACTCCATAGAAAAGTCTCTGATTCTGAGAAGGATTGAAGGCAGGAGGAGAAGGGGATGATAAAGGATGAAATGGTTGGATGGCATCACTGACTCAATGGACATGAGTTTGAGCAAGCTCCAGGAGATGGTGAAGGACAGGGAAGCCTGGCATGCTGTAGTCCATGGGGTCGCAAAGAGTCGGACATGACTGAGTGACGGTTGAACAACAGTGAAGACTCTAAAAGAGACTTTAAATGACAACATGATGTGAAAGCACAATTTTCAGTAAATTTAAACAGAACTATCAGGCATAATAAGGTGAATATGTGTCAACAATTTATTATATTAATTTATGAATAAAGGAACCAGAAATATGGTAAAGATTGATTTAAAGATAGCAAATAATGTATAGTGGTACAAAAAAGAATACTTGAATAAAATCATTAGTGGCTAATGTCATCTGGCTCAATAAAACTATAACTTTTGGGGTTAATATTTCTACCTTTTCCATTATTACTCTGCAAAATTCATTTGAATGGCTGCTCTCAGGGAAGGATCATTCACATCACTATCAGTTCTCCGTAAGCTAACATCTACAATTATGAAGTTATAAAGATATCTTAACAACTGTAAATATTAAATATTAAACAAAGGTAAACATTACCAAAGTACTGGTTAATCAGTAGATGGTTCTGCTAAACACTACAAGCAGACACATCAGATATGCAATAACTCATTTTGCTTATTTCTGAATGCTGGATACTATTTCTTAGCACTGAATTAAGGTCAAAACTTTGGAGCCAGTAGCATACATGACAGAAGTTATTCATTTAAACAGAGAGATAATTTTAACATTAATCAATCATTAATGAAATGTTTAAAATTCATTGAAAATTTCCCTCATGACAAAGCAATATTCTTAGATCCAGTCTAGTAATTTAATTTTAATGTCCCTCAAATTCCCAAAGAGAGAAATCTTTACTAATTAGCACATTATTAAATTCCTATCATGGGGATATGCAAGGAATAGTATGTATAAGTCTCCACCATCAGTCCATTCTCAAAATTCTGTAATGAGAGGAAGGATACAGGTATGGCTAGAAAGAATAGAAAAAATGTATTCTTCATATTCATGTCAAAATTTTTGAAGCTTCTCTAAAATAACAAATAACTTGGTCAAACATTTACTGTAGAGACATAACATGTTTACTTCATAAGAGAGCTTAATAGGTGAATTTTTACTTTAATAAAACAATTTGATAATCTTAGCTCTTTGAAGGTGTATTTTTATATTTTATTTAGTAGATGCTAGTTTATAAATGCATTAGAATTGTGAACCATAAATCTGGTGTATTTACTTCTTATTTTTATTTTTTACTTTCATTCTGAGGAGTATTTCCCTCTCCCATCCCACATTAATATATGGACTTCTCTGGTGGCTCAGATGGGAAATAATCTGCCTGAAGTGTAGGAGACCTGGGTTCTATCCCTGGATTGGGAAGATCCCCTGGAGAAGGGCATGGCTACCTACTCCAGTATTCTGGCCTGGAGAATTCCATTGACTGTATAGTGTATGGGGCCTCAAAGAGTCAGACATGACTGAGTTTCACTTTCACTTTTCCCACATTAATGAAGAAACAAATATTCAAAGAAACTGTAGCTCAGATATAAAGATTTCTTTCTGATTGCACATATACAAACTGGTTTTTCATGTCACGGAGTCTAGGTAAGGTAGAGCTTAATAGAAGAGGAGTGGGAAGGGAGATGGTACCATTCTGAAAACATTAAGTAGTACTCATGTAGAAGATAAAAAAAAAGAACTTATTGATAGAAGGACCAGGAAGTGAAAAGAAAGGACTTTGATGATAAACTAAACATAGATTCCTCCTCCCTGTTGTTGAGCTTATCACTGAAAACCCCCAGATGACGAATCCTGGACATTTTGAAACTAAGCACAAGGGAACTGGATACCATGTGAAGGGCTGAGAACATACAAGACTTCTTGTTTTTGTTGTTCAGTTGCTAAGTTGTGTCTGACTTTTTGTGACACCATGGACTGTAGCACGCCAGGTTTATCTGTCCTTCCCTATCGCCTGGAGTTTGCTCAAAGTAATGTCCATTGAGTCAGTAGTTTTATCTAACTATCTTATCCTCTGCCGCTCCTTCTTCTCTTGCCTTCAGCTTTTCCTAGCATCAGGATCTTTTCCAATAATTCGTCTCTTAACATCAGGTGACCAAAATATTGGAGCTTCAGCATCAGTCATTCCAGTGAATATTCAGGGCTGATTTCTTCTAGCATTGACTGGCTTTATCTCCTTGCAGTCCCAGGGACTCTCAAGAATCTTATTCAGCACCACATTTCAAAAGCATCAGTTTTTCTGTTCTGAAGTTCTTTATGGTCCGACTTGAGAGCATCTGGAAAAGCCATAGCTTTGAATTTATGGAATTTTGTCAGTAAAGTGATGTCTCTGCTTTTTAATAGGCTGTCTAGGTTTCTAGATATGGCTTTTCTTCCAAGCAACAAATATTTTCTTTTTTTTAATTTGTGGCTGCAGTCACTGTCTGCAGTGATATTGCAGCCCAAGAAAATAAAGTCCATCACTGTTTCTACTTTTTCACCTTCTTTTTGCCATAATGTGATAGGATCAGATGCCACGATCTTTGTTTTCTGAATGTTGACTTTTAAGCCACCCTTTTCACTCTCCTCTTTCACCCTCATCAAGAGGCTCTTTAGTTCCTCTTCATTTTCTTCCATTAAAGTGGTATCATCTGTATATCTGAGGTTGTTGATATTTCTCCAGTCTTGATTCCAGCTTGTGAGTCATCCAGTCTGGCATTTCACATGATGTGTGTTCTGCATATAAATTAAATAAATAAGGTGATAATATGCAGCCTTGTTGTCTCCCTTTCCCAGTTTGGAACCAGTCTGTGGTTCCATGTCCAGTACTAACTGTTTCTTCTTGACCTGCATACAGATTTCTCAGGAGGCAGGTCAAGTGGTCTGGTATTCCCATCTCCTGAAGAATTTTCCACAGTTTGTTGTGATCCACACAGTCAAAGGCTTTAGCACAGTCAGGGAAGCAGAAGTGGATTTATTTTTTTAATTCGCTTGCTTTTTCTATGATCCAATGGATGTTGGTAAGTTGATCTCTGGCTCCTCTGCCTTTTTTAAATCCAACGTATACATCTGGAATTTCTCTGTTCATGAACTGCTGAAGCCTAGCTTGAAAGACTTTGATATTAACGTTCTATCATATGAAATGAACACAATTGTATGATAGTTTAAACATTCTTTGGCATTGCCCTTCTTTGGGACTGTAGTGAAAACTGAACTTTTCCAGTTCTGTGGCTACTGCTAAGTTTTCCAAATTTATTGGCATTTTAAGAAAAGGCCCCCATGCTGGGAAAGATTGAATATGGGAGAAGAAAGGGATGATAAAGGATGAGATGATTGGATGGCATCACAGATTCAATGGACATGAGTTTGGGCAAGTTCCAGGAGACGGTAAAGGACTGGGATGCCTGGTGCATGCTGCAGTCCATGTGGTCACAAAAAGTTCTTTGTGACTGAGCGGCTGAACAACAACAAATTGAGTGAAGCACTTTAACAGCATCATCTTTTAGAATTTGAAATAGCTCAGCTGGAATTCCATCACCTCCACCAGCTTTGCTTGCAGTAATGCTTCCTAAGGCCCACTTGATTTCACACTTCAAGATGTCTGCCTATAGGTGAGTGACTATACCATTATGATTATCTGAGTCATTAAGGCCTTTTTTAGCCTAGCTCTTCTATGTTTTCTTGCCACCTTTTCTTAATCACTTCTGCTTCTTATAGACCCTTTGTTTCTGTCCTTTATTTTCCCCATCTTTGCATGAAATATTCCCTTGGTATTTCCAATGTTTGTGAAGAGATTTCCAGTCTTCCCCATTCTTTAGTTTCCCTCCATTTCTTTGCATTGTTCACTTAAAAAGGCTTTCTTATTGCTCCTTGACATTCTCTAGAACTCTACATTCTGATGGGTATATCTCTCCTTTTCTCCTTTGTCTTTCACGTCTCCTTCTCTCATCTATTTGTAAGACTTCCTCTGAAAACCACTTTGCCTTCTTGCATTTCTTTTTCTTTGGGATTGTTTTGGTCACTGCATCCTGTACAATGGTATGAACCTCTGTCCATAATTCTGCAGGCACTTTGTCTACCAAATCTAATTCCTTGAATCTATTCATCTCCTCCACCATGTAATCATAAAGGATTTGATTTAGGTCATATCTGAAGGGTCTAGTCATTTATCTTACCTTCTTTAATTTAAGTCTGAATTTTGCAATAAGGAGTCCATGATCTGCACCACAGTCAGCTCCAGGTCTTGCTTTTGCTGACTGTTTAGCACTTCTCTATCTTCAGATGTAAAGAACATAACCAATCTGATTTCATTTTTGACTATCTAGTAGTGTCCATGTGTAGAGTCATCTCTTGGGCTGTTGGAAAAGGGTCTGCTATGATCATTGTTTTCTCTTGGCCAACTCTGTTAGCCTTTGCTCTGCTTCATTTTGTTCTCCAAGGCCAAACTTGCCTGTTACTGCAGGTATCTCTTGACTTGCTACTTTTGCACTCCAACTCCCTATAACAAAAAGGATATTTTTTTTATTGTTAATTCTAAAAAGTCTTGTAGATCTTCATACAATGGTTCAGCTTCAGCTTCTTCAGCTTAGTGCCTGGGGCATAGACTTGCACTACTGTGATGATGAATGGTTTGCATTGGAAACGAACTGAGATTATTCTGTCGTTTCTGAGGTTGCATCCAAGTACTGCATTTCAGACTCTTTTCTTGACTGTGAGGGGTACTCCATTTCTTCTAAGGGATTTTTACCCACAGTAGTAGATGTAATGGTCCTCTGCATGAAATTGACCAAGGTCAAATTTAATAAACCTCTAAAAAATCAGTGAGCAATGGTAGGAATAGGATCATCTGTACTATTGTATTTACCTACTTTGGCACTTTTACTGAACTCAGACTCTGTTTCTCGAGAATCTAATATTGAGAGACAAATGTTCGATAAAAGGAAAGGTAGCTTCAGAAATCAATAATCCTTGATAGAAGGTGGACTCTTCTCTAAAAGAACCAACTCCCAACTCCCAGGTTTTGTTTGGAGATTATGTAGTGGAAAAATGAAAGAACTACTTACTGGGAAGAGGTTATTCTACTAATTTCAGAGATGATTGTCTCAATCACATGGCTCCAAGTAACCATCAAGTCTCACTTGTAGGTAGAACATTATCTAAGTCATAAATCTCTGGTTAGCTAGTCCTGATAAGAAAGAAACTGGTAACAAAGACAAAGCTGAGAGTCCCTGGTTACAGTCTCACACTCTCAGTTGCAACACCCATTGTCAAATTTTCCTTTCATTCTATAGAGAAGGAATTCAGTTTCACCTTCTGTAACTTCTTCAAGCTGATCATAGGCAATGAACGATCCTTAGAGTAGAAGAATCTGACTTGGTTTAAGAAATATTCTTTGATTCCTTCACATGACAAAAGGAGCATCTTGTCACAAAACTTTTATTTTAGTAATTCTTTTGCATCATGCCAGTAGTGACCCCTTGGCTAGAAGATAAAAATCCCACAATAGTTAGTAAAAGAGTTATTTCCAATTTAAGGGTTTCCTCAAGCATTGACCTAATTCCAGAGGGAATCTAAGAAAATCCACCTTGAAATAGATTTCAGAGGTGTACACATGGGGCTGTGGGATACATGCAGAATAGCACAGTCATCTCTGACAATCATCTTGAAGTTAGTCTTGAAGTGGTCTTATTAGTGTTTTCTTGATTGTTTTAAGCTCAGTTGATCTTGAGTTCCAAGGTTGGATTTTTAGGGCAGTTCTTAGAATTATGCAAGACACAGATTCAATACTGCTAAAGATGGAGCAGGTTATGTTATGGCTACAGTCTGGTCATCATACAGTTAACATTTTTCCTTCTGGTGAGAGCTATCATATCTGCAAAACAACTCAGAAATGTGCATCACTGTAATCTATGTCCATTAGGGAGGAACTAAAGATTCTTTGACTATTATTCTAATTACTAACTGCTTCGCTCTGTTCTTTTGTGACTCGGGGGAGTCTTGGGAATCTACAACTTTCCAGGAAGTGGAATGGCTTTTGTATCTGGGAAGAGCTCCTGTGTACTGCTTGTTATCATCACTATTGTTTGTGAACCAATTTTTAGCAAATCTGTTCATTAAGTTTTTAATGAAAATTACATATAATATTTATCTTTCTGAACAATAATATGTATTTTAAGTAGTCAATACAGTCTGTAAGCAGGTATTGACAAATTATGATAAAAATTTCGATTAAAAGAGCTATTTTCAGTACCATCAGTTCCAATGTTATATTTTCTAATAATTTCTATACAATAAGTTAATTTTTGTGTAAAATATATATATATATATGTACATCTTTTTTAAGTGAAATAAGCTGTGTATACATTTCACTGTATTACAAGAAGAATGAATATTGTGGAAGAGAATTTAATAGTAAAGATTTTGCTGCCAAAAATATAACAGACAAAAATACTTGTCCCAATTGGTGTCTATTTTTTGAACAACCCATTAAATCCTACTCATTAGAAAACTTTGTGTGTAAATTTTGTTTGACATGTTCTTATGCAAGAGAAATTATTATTCCTTCTATTCATATTCAAATCTCATTATCAATTAAATTTTTGCCTGTTTTACAAGTAAGTGATTGCTGAACATAATAGAAAGTTTAATAATTCATTATGCAATGAACAAGAGCTTTTGTTAAAAGTCTATAAACATCATCCATATGTAGAGAGAGACAGATTATAAATACCAATATCAATACATATAGATACAGATACAGATGCAGATATAGATATAGATATAGACACGTTTCCCTGGTGGCTCAGTGGTAAGGAATTTGCCTGCCAATGCAGGAGATGTGGGTTTGATCCCTGGATGGGGAAGATACTCTGGAGAAGAAATGGCAACTGAAACCAACTCAAGTATTCTTGCCTGGGAAATTCCATGAACAGAGGTGCCTAGTAGGATACAGTCCATGGGGCTGCAAAAGAATTTGATGCTACTTAGCAACTAAACAACAACAATAGAAATAGATATATACATACATACCCAGTGATATATATAAAAGCAGGATACTTAAGTTGAACTAAGGAAGTTGCATTTTAATACTTAAAATATTCCTTTGTGGTACTATTTAGGAGGTTTTCTTTACAAAAATACTTCAAGATAAGAATCAGGCATTCAAAAAAGTTTTTAAATATTAGGGAAGTATTTCTAGACTAAATACAAATAATTGTCAGTGGAGCCATTACTTAGTTATCCTTCTGTCTTCAATTTAATAAGCTTCTGAGTCTTTATAGGAAAAACTTATAAATAACAAACTTTATGTTATGTCAAATAAAATGTGTGCATATATCCAATTTAAACAGCCACCTGACTAGATTATCTATAGATCCTACTTGGAGTCTTTTTACTTACCCAAAGCTATAGAAAATCTATCTTCTGATCAACCTAGCTCGGCAATACTGCTACAGATATTGCCAGTAAGGGCACCTCACTTAGAAATCAAGGCAGCTTGATGTGTAATCTCTATAAGAGGAACTTGTGTAGAAAACAGAGGCACCTGAATGCAACAACTCAAGAAGTATCATCTATACACATGCAGCTGTCTCTAACTGCTTATCTTACTGACAAGTTCTATCATTAACCAGGAAACAACCCTCAGAAACTGCTCCCCTAAATATGGGAAAGATAGACATTCTGGTTTTAGCTTTATAAAAAAAATAATTTGCAGAAAAGTTGCAGGTGTAACACAACAAGATGCTAATGTAATGTCTCATTATTTCTGAATGTATTATTGTGAAATTCACACAGGCAAGGACTTTTTCCTACATAACCACAATGAAAAGTGAAAAGTGAATGTGTTAGTCTCTCATTCATGTGCATTTTCAGTCATTGACTGTAGCCCACTAGTTTCCTCTGTCCATGGATTTCTCCAGGCAAGAATCCTAGAATGGGTAGCCATTGTCTTCTCCAGGAATCTTCCCAGCCAAGGGTTCAAACCAAGGTCACCTTTATCACAGGCAGATTCTTTAACATCTGAGACACCAAGGACATAACCACAACAGGATCACTGAAATCAAGAAATTGGAACATAATTTACTACCATCTAATTCTCAAATCCAATTCAAGTTTTATCAATTGCCTCAATAATGTCCTTTACAGTGGGAAAAACCAGCTTGGATTAATGTGTTATATTTAGCAGTATGTCTCTGCAGTCTTTTTAAATCTGGAATGGTTTCTAAAAATTTCCTTGACTTTTATAACCTTGACATATATGAAGATCATGGGCCAGAAATTCTATAGGAAGTTCCTATAGTTGTTTGAATAATGACCCTTCCCGGAATTCATGTCTTCCTGAAACCTTAGAATGTGACTTTATTTGGATATAGGATCTTTGCAGATGTAATTAAGGTTTGAGATGAGATTACACTGGATTAGACTGGGTTCTAAATCCAATGAATATTGGTCTTATAAGAAAAGGAGAGTACACACAGAGATATAGTCAAGCTATGTGAAGACAAAGACAGAGATTGAAATGATATGTCTACAAGCCAAGAAACATCAAAGATTGCCTGGGGCCACAGAAAACTGGAAGAGGCAAGGAAAAATTCTTCCCTAGGGGCTTCAGAAAAAAATAAACCTGAAGACACTTTGATTCAGACTTCTGATTTCTAGAAATGTGAGAGAATAAATTTCTGCTATTTTAAGCCACCACATTTTTGGGTTTTACTTTGGCTCTGTCTCTTCATTTTTTCCAGAGTTATTTCTCCACTGAACTCCTGTAGCATATTGGGCATCTAGCAACCTGGGGAGTTCATCTTTCAGTGTCCTTTCTTTTTGCCTTTTCATACTGTTCATGGGGTTCTCAAGGCAAGAATGCTGAAGTGGTTTGCCATTCCCTTCTCCAGTGAACCACATTTTGTCAGAACTCTCCACCATGACTCGACTGTCTTGGGTGTTCCTACACATTATGGTTCATAGTTTTGTTGAATTAGATGAGGCTGTGTTCCATGTAATCAATTTGATTAGTTTTCTGTGGTTTTCATTCTGTTGGCCCTCTGATGAATAAGGATAAGAAGCTTCTGGAAGCTTCTGGATGGGAGAGACTGACTGGGAGGGAAACAGGATTTTGTTCTGATGGGCGGGGCCATGATTAGTAAATTTTAAATCCAATTTTCTGTTGATGAACTGGGCTGTGTTGCCTCCCTATTGTTTGACCTGAGACCAAAAGACAGTGGAACTAATGAAGATAATGGCGACCTCTTCAAAAGGTCCCATGCAGGCACTGCTGCACTGAGTTGTCCCTGACCCTGCAGCAGGTCACCACCAACCCCTGCTTCTGCCAGAGACTCCTGGACACTTAAGGGCAAGTTTTGGTCCGTCTCTTATGGGGTCACTGCTCCTTTCTTCTGGGTTCTTGTGCACAAAAAGTTTTGTTTGTACCCTCCAAGAGTATGTTTCCGAGTCCTGTGTAAGTTCCAGCAGCTCTATGGTGGGGTTAATGGCGACCTCCTCCAAGGGGGCTTATGCTATACCCAGGTCTGCTGCACCCAGAGCCCTTGCCCCTGCAGCAGGCCACTGTTGACCTATACCTCCACAGGAGACACTCAAACACAGTTCTGGCTCAGTCTCTGTAGGTTCTCTGGGTCCTGGTGTGCACAAGATTTGTTTGAGCCCTCTAGGTGTCTCTGGCGGTTATGGGGTTTGATTCTAATGTGATTTTGTCCCTCCTACAATCTTGCTGGGGCTTCTCCTTTGCCCTTGGATGTTCAGTATCTTTTTTTGATGGGATCCAACATTCTCCTGTCAATGGTTGTTCAGCAGCGAGTTGTAATTTTTGAGTTCTTGCAGGAGAAGATAAGCACACATCCTTCTACTCCATCCTCCTCTGCTGTAATCTAGAGTATAGGGAATTGAGACCATTCTTAAACCCATCCATGGACACCTCATGAGTTCATGGACTCCAGAATAGGAGCTATGATCTTATTTACATTCTATCTGAGAAAAATTTTCCTGTTCTGTCCATTTCATTATCCATTGCCCTGTAGGGTCAGTGGCAGTTAAAAGCCTGGAGAGAGACCAGAGCACTACAGGATTACTGTTTGTCAATTTGCTTCTGATTTATTTCAAACATTCAGAAGTATTTAGAGGGGAATTTACTATGCTGTGATGTATCTCTTATTCAGCTTTCAATAATGATACCCAGGTGAGGATGTGACTGGTGATGGAAGTAAACTCTGATACTGTAAAGAACAACATTGCATACGAACCTGGAATATTAAGTCCATGAATCAAGTTAAATTGGAAGTGGTCAAACAGGAGATGGCAAGAGTGAACATCGACATTTTAGGAATCAGTGAACTAAAATGGACGGGAATGGGTGAATTTAACTCAGATGGCCAATATATCTATACTGTGAGCAATGATCCCTTAGAAGAAATGGAGTAACCATCACAGTCAACAAAAGTTTCCTAAATTCAGTAGTTGTATCCAATCTCAAAAGTGACATAATGATCTCTGTTTGTTTCCAAGGCACAACATTCAGTATTACAGTAATCCAAGTCTATGCCCTGACCAGTAATGTTGAAGAAGCTGAAGTTGAAAGGTTCTACGAAGACCTGCAACACTTTCTAGAACTAATATCCCCAAAATATATCCTTTTCACTATATGGGACTGGAATGCAAAAGTAGGAAGTCAAAAGATACCTGGAGTAACAGGAAAATTTGGCCTTGGAGTACAAAACGAAGCAGGACAAAGTCTAACAGAGTTTGGTCAAGAGAAGGCACTGGTCATAGCAAACACCCTCTTCCAACAACACAAGAGAAGACTCTGCACATGGACATCACCAGATGATCAACACCAAAATCAGATTGATTATATTCTTTGCAGCCAAAAATGGAGAAGCTCTGTACAGTCAGCAAAAACAAGACTGAGTGCAGACTGTGGCTCAGAATATGAACACCTTATTGCCAAATTTAGATTTAAATTGAAGAAAGTAGGGAAAGCCACTAGACTTTTAATTTAGGTATGACCTAAATTAAATCCTTTACAGTTATGCAGTGGAAGTGGCAAATAGATTCAAGGGATTAACTCTGATAGACAGAGTGCTAGAAGAAGTATGGATGGAGATTTGTAACACTGTACAAGAGGCAGTGATCAAAACCATCCCCAAGAAGAAGAAACGCAAAAAGGCAAAATGGTTGTCTAAGAAGTCTTTACAAATACTGAGAAAAGAAGAAAACATAAAGACAATGGAGAAAAGAAAATATATACCCATTTGACTGCAGAGTTAAAAAAATAGCAAGGAGAGATAAGAAAGCCTTTCTCAGTTATCAATACAAAACAATAGATAAAAACTATAGAATGGGAAAGACTAGAGATCTCTTCAAGTAAATGAGAAATACCAAGGGAACATTTGATGCAGATATGGGCACAATTAAGGACAAAAATGATATGGACCTAACAGAAGCAGAAGCTGTTAAGAAGAGATGTCAAGAATACACAGAAGAACTGTACATAAAAGATCTTCACGACCCAGATAATCACTATGGTGTGATCACTCACCTAGATAGAGCCATACATCCTGGAATGCAAAGTCAAGTGGGCCTTAGGAAGCATCACTGTGAACAAAGCTAGTGGAGGAGATGGAATCCCAGTTGAGCTATTTCAAATACTAAAAGATGATGCTGTGAAAATGTTGCTCTCAATATGGCAGCAAGTTTGGAAAACTCAGCAATGACTACAGGACTGGAAAAGGATAGTTTTCATTCCAATCCCAAAGAAAGACAATGCCAAAGAAAGTTCAGACTACCGCACAATTGCACTCACATCACATATTAGGAAAGTAAAGCTCACAATTTTCCAAGCCAGACTTCAATAGTATGTCAACTGTGAACTTCCAGTTGTTCAAACTGGATTTAGAAAAGGCAGAGGAACCAGAGATCAAATTGCCAACATCTGCTGGATCATCTAACAAGCACAAGAGTTCCAGAAAAACATCTACTTCTGCTTTATTGACTAAGTCAAAGCCTTTGATTGTGTGGATCACAACAAACTGGAAAATTTCTGAAGTGTTGCAAATACCAAACCACCTGACCTACCTCCTAAGAAATCTGTATGCAGGTCAAGAAGTAACAATTAGAACTGGACTTGGAACGACATGCTGGTTCCTAATTGGGAAAGGAGTATGTCAAAGCTGCATATTGTCACACTGATTATTTAACTTATATGCAGAGTACATCACATGAAATGCCTAGCTGGATGAATCACAAGCTGGGATCAAGATTGCCGGGAGAAATATCAATAACCTCAGATATGCAGATGACAGCATCCTTATGACAGAAAGTGAGGGAGAACTAAGGATCCTCTTGATGAAGATGAAAGAAGAGAGAAAAAACGTTGGCTTAAAACTCAACATCCAGGTAAATAAGATCATGGCATTTTTCCCCATCACTTCATGGCAAATAGATGGGGAAATAATGGCAACAATGACAGACTTTATATTTTGAGGGCTCCAACATCACTGCAGATGGTGACTGCACTCATGAAATTAAAAGACGTTTGCTCCTTGGAACAAAAACTATTACCAACCTAGATGGCATATTAAAAAACAGAGACATTACTTTGCCAACAAAGATCCATCTAGTCAAAGCTATGGTTTTTCCAGTAGTCATGTATGGATGAGGGAGTTGGTTTATAAAAGAAGCTGAGCACCGAAGAATTGATGCTTTTGAACTGTGGTGTTGGAGAAGACTTGAGAGTCTCTTGGACTGCAAGGAGATCCAACCAGTCCATCCTAAAGGAAATCAGTTCTGAATATTCATCTAAAGGACTGTTGCTGAAGCTGAAGATCCAATATTTTGGCCACCTGATGCCATGAGACAACTCATTGAAAACACCCTGATGCTTGGAGAGACTGAAGGCAGGAGGAGAAGGGGACAACAGAGGACGAGATGGTTGGATGACATCACTGAGTCAATGCGCATGAATTTGAGCAAACTCTGGGATATGGTGAAGGACAGGGAGGTTTGAAGTACTGCAGTTCATGCTACTGCAAAGAGTCCAACATGACTGAGTGACTGAAGAACAAGTTATTGTTCACTAATTAGAAGATGATTATCTTTTATTTTATATTTTGGATAGTAGTTTTGCAGTCTTTGGCATGAATTAGAATCATCAGTGTCCCATCCTCAGAGTTTCTGATTTTATAAAATTAGAGTGGGACCCAAGATTTTACATTTGTAACAATTTCCTAAATAATATTGATGTTGCTGTTCTGGGGATGAGATTTTGACAACCATTCATTGAGGATACTGGTTTCCAACTTTCAGGTGTAAAACTATTTAATTCACAATCATTCAAAAGCCTGAGAGAAATAGACTCTTTGTTCCCATACTATGTTGCAGGAAAGAAAGTGGGGCAAGAAAGAAAGGTCATGTCTCAGGTTTTAGGCTAGTCCCTGAGATGGACCACCAACTGAATTGTTGGCTTCATTTAGAAAAAAATTCAAGAGCAAGTCATAATAAAGTGGAAGGTTTATTCAGAGAGTTATACACTTCATAGACCAATCTATGGGGGCCATCTAAGAAGGTGAAAGGCACCAGAGTACAGGGTGTCAGTTTTGGGGTAGGTAATTTCATAGACTAATTAGTGGGAGAATTATTCCAACTGTTTTGAGGAAAGGGCAAATGTTTCCAGGACTTTGGTAACTGTCCACTTTTTGGCCTTTTATGGTTAGCATCAGAACTGTCATGGCACCTGCAGGTATGGCATTTATCTGATATATTTTAATGAGTGTATACTGAAGCTCAAGGTATAATGGAAGTCAGCCTGTCTGCCATCTTGGACCTATTTGGTCCTAATAAGCTTATATCATGTCCTTAGACTATGTCATTCTTTTAAAGGTTGTGCCCTATCTCCTTCTTGTCTCATCTAGGGGAAAAGATAGCTTGAAGAAAAAGAGGGAAGAAATGATAAAAAGAAAAAATAAAGAAACAAAAAAATATTATATTAATGTTGTTGTTCAGTTACTAAGTCATGTCCAACTCTTTGTGACCCCATGGACTGCAGTACACCAGGCTTCCCTATCCTTCACTATCTCCCGGAGTTTGCTCAGATTCTTGTCCATTGGAAAAACTATATCTTTAACTATATGGACCTTTGTCCCTAAAGCCAAATACAAATTATTTATGTGTCTCTAATCTGAGGGGAGCCATTCCTCATTCTCCTTGATTTTCTTTCCTTTCTTACTCCTATCATTAGTTGTTAACTCTTCTAAAGGATTTCTGAAATTCAAATATAATAATACTTTGGTTAGAAGTAGAAATTACCCCTAGAAATGGCTACTTAGTATTTAATTGTGCAGTGGATTCCAGAATTCTATATTTTTAAAATATTGCTCTCATGACTCTGATGATCATTTAGGTTTGAGTGATTATATTTCTTTTCTTTCACTTGATCTTGAGAATTCTTATAGACTGCTCATAAATTAAATGTTTCCTCCCAAGTCTTTTAATTCATCTATAGGGAGCCATAAAATCCATTAAAAATCAAGTTGAATAGAAACTTGATCCATCTAAAGCCTGCAGCAAAACTTTATTATAAAAATAGCATCTGGAACCATAGGAAAGAAAAAGATGCAATGAGTGGGTTTCTACATGGATTGAAAAATAAATGAAGTTCTTCACATCATTAATTGGATTAACTGAAAAACAATTGGTTGTTGATTTGCTTTTTAAATAAAAAGACAAAGAGGAAGAGTACTGTGATGTTAAATTAAAAAATATCCCATGAGGAAATCAGAGAAACTTTAGGGTGATTACAATGTACTGATAATAATAGAAAACCAGTACAGTAAAACCATATTTTAAATTGGTTCCCTATATAGTATGGATTTTGTGGATTAAGCTATATCCCATGTGTACAGAGATATAATTCATCTTTTTCACACCTATATGGAGAGCCCACTACAAAGAACAAAGTAAAGCAGTCATAAGTCTTTGTGATGGATGAGCCTCTTCTAAATTATTTTTAAAGACTTTGTTACAATTTCTATTAAAAATAGCATTCTTTGAAAATTAAAGAATTGATAACTTCTAAGAAGGCAGTTGGCAAAGAGTAGCTAGTTCCAGGGGTAATTTCTACTGCTAACAAAGGTACTGTTATATTAAATTTTAAGAATCATTTAGAAGAAGAGTTAACAACTAATGATATGAATAGGAAAGGAAAGGAAATTAAGGAGAATGAGGAATGGCTCCCCTTAGATTAGAGATACAGTCATAAACAATTTGTGTTTGATGTATTAAAATAGTAACTTTTCTCTCTCTCTCTCTCTGTCATCCCTTCCTTCTCTTTCTCCAAACTACCTCCTCCATCCAACAGCACATAAACAATAATTCAGTCACAATGCTAGAAGGATAACTAAGATCATCCACTGAATTACCTCAGTTTACACTAGTCTAATAATGAAGTTTATCTGTAGAAATGTTGAAAACTGCATATTCCCCTATTAAAACTGCTTTCTTTATCTCTCAACTACTCTTGTGCACCAGCATAACCAAACGTGTTACAAAATCACACACCTAAGTAATGAAAAGGATCAGAACTGAGACAAGTTATGGTACAAACGTAGTGAAAAAAGTCAATAAAACTTCCTACCAAAATAATTTAGCATGATTAAATATATTTTTAGTGTCTAAGTTAATGAGTTAGAAAGTATCTTAGAATCAAAAGAAAGTAAAACAGGCAATTTTTAAACCGTGCATCTCAGATTTGGACTTGAACCCATACACTGGGACTCAAATCCAGCCAAAGCCCAGATTAGGGATTGAACTCATTGTCTTTCGAGATCACACACTTGGTCCCGGGACTTAATGAAGCTCAGGTTCTTCATAAAAAGAATTAAATGAGAGGAAAAATAAGAAGTCAGTTTATTTAGAGAGAAACACACTCCACAGACAGCGTGTGGGCCATCTAAGAAGGCAAAAGGCCTTGGAATATGCTATGGCTGGTTTTTATGGGCTGGCTAATTTCATAGGTTAATGATGGGAATGATTATTCCAACTGTTTTGAGGAGGAGGCAGAGATTCCCAGGAACTTGGCCACAGCACTGGTGAATGTGTCACAAAGCTTGCTGGTGTTACAATGAACATATACAGAGTCTCAAGGGATAGTGGAAGTCCACTCATCTGCCACCTTGGACCTATTTGGTTCTAATTATCTAATGCCATGTCCTCAGGCTATATCATTTTTTCAAAGGTTATGCCCTGTCTCCTTCCCTCTTGTTTCAGTCTGGCATCTTGTTTTGTAACTCAGTAGTAATGTATTTTGGGAGCTTTCCTGGTGGCTCAGTGATAAAGAATCTGCTTGCCAATACAGGAGATGCAAGTTTGATTCCTGGGTCACAAAGAACCCCCAGAGAAGGAAATGGCAACCCACTCCAGTATTCTTGCCTGGGAAATCCCTTGACAGAGGAGCCTGGTGGGCTACAGTTCATGGGGTTGCAAAGAGTTGGGCATGACTTAGCAATTAAAACAAAAGTCAGGAATGCATTTTTAACAATATTAACATAGTATTAGATAGTTATTAAAGACATGTGAATACCAACTGAAAATGAATAGATTATTTTAGAAAGAGTTATCATGAAAAATTTATGTAGCCTCCCCATTATATTCTGGGCTTTATATATTCATTGAGCAAATATTTAATGAAAACTTGATATGTTCCTATACTTGGGGGATGCTATTGTAGCCTCTTTCCCTTTATATAAATTATAAAGTAAAAATATGTGTAACAAACACTGATCTCTATTTTTATCTAGTATGCTAAGTAACCTTTCATAGTCACACAGTTGGCTGAATATCTGAGAAAACATTACAAAATTTCTTGTGCTGCCAAACTCCAAAGCAGGTTTTAAGAATTATAGTTACATCTTTAATAAGTTGAAGTTGATTCTAGTATTTATATGAGTATTTATATGGGATTTCTCATTCCTTTGAACAGCTTCCCTTATTCTGGACTTAACAGTTGCTCACAAAAAATCTTTATCTTTCTGGTGTCACCATTCATTCAGAAAGCATTTTTTTGAGGACCTGTACTCAATCAGTGGGCCTCTGTGATGGCTCAGTGGTAAAGAATCCACCTGCAATTCAGAGACCACTTGCAATGCAAGAGAATGAGGATCTGATCCCTGGGTCGGTAAGATCATCTGGAGAAGGAAATGGCGACCCACTCCAGTATTCTTGCCTAGGAAATTCTATGGACAGAGGAGCCTGTCAGGATACAGTCCATGAGGTCATAAAAAGAGTCAGATATGACTTAGTGATCAAACTACCACCACTGAATCAGCAGCCAGGTTTAATATTTGAGCTATATATGAATAAAGAAATTAAATGCAAAGGCCAATATGAAAAGAAAAATAATGCTACAGTGTAACACCAACTTCTGTGAAAAATCTGAGAACAAACAACAGACAATAGGCTTCCAGTTAAAAGACAGAAAAAGACATATATTTACCTTCTCTTATTAATTATACATCAGTAAAATGAAAATTCAGAAATTAAAAATATATATATATACTCATAGAAAAATGGATAAGATGGGATATCATAAGACAAAAGATTTCAATACACTTTTACAAAATAAGAAATTGCTGGCAACATGGCAAGTGTTATAGAGAGACAAAGTAGAGAGCTACAATCTAAAGGTTAATGAGAATGAAATTGATATTTGCCCAGTAGAGCCCTGAACAGTTCAAGACTTGAAGGTCCTGGAAGAGAGGAGAGTGAAAGTAAGGCAAGGGACAGAAAAGAACAGAGATGAGTTGAAAATCTCTACCTCTCACTTTTATAATGCCTATAGTTAGTTGGTAAATCTTAGGTAGGAGGCCAGAGATTTATCCTCTGGAGAAATTAACAGAAGAACCTCAGAACTGCAGAGAGTAGGAGTGAGACAAAAGCCAGAAAATTAGAAGATTAATTGAAACTCTTCTGTACAGAATGGTCTTGTAGTCCCTGCCTTTGTACTCTGCTCTTGAAGAATTCTGGTATTGAAGCAATGACCTATCAGAATCGTTCTGCCCCAACAACACACTTCAGGAAATCAAAGAGCCATGAAAGAAAAAAAAAAAACACTGTGCTAGATTTTTTCCCTCTTGTAGTAGGAAATCAATAAAGAATGTCTAAAATTGATACATCAAGAAATATCAGAATGAAGCACACTATATATAGTTTATTATTTGGATAGACTAAGCTACTATAACACATATATATATCAAAAATTTAGTGACTCTGGCACAAGGAGGCTATTTATGTCTTACAAACTATTCAAGATAAGCATTCCAGGATAACAGGACACTCTGCATCTCAGTCATTCAGGACCCCAACTTAAGTTAGCCTTCTCAAACCTTTTATCCAGGCTTCCAAAGACTTTGCAGTCAAGTAAAGAAAATATGGAATAGATATTTTGTTGTCAAACCCAAGTTTGTGTGTCTGATGTACAGTGAAACAAAAGAAGTGAAAATGTCAGAGTTTGGAACAGAGAAATGTTTATTGCAGGACCAAGCAAGGGGTACAGATGGCTTCTACTCAAAAGACCTGAACTTCCCCATGATTTTGGGCACAAAGTTTGCATAGACAGGATTGTAGGATGTGTGCATTTCTTCTGATTGATTGCTCATGAGATAACGGGATTGTGTACCAAGAATCTTGAGCTCAGCTTGAAATTACCATCCTCCACCTGGGTGAAAGTGAAAGTTGCTCAGTCGTGCCAGACTCTTTGCGACCCCATGGACTATACAATCCATGAAATTCTCCAGGCCAGAATACTGGAGTGGGTAGCCTTTCCCTTCTCCAGGGGATCTCCCCAATCCAGAGATCAAACCCACGGCTCCTGCATTACAGGCAGACTCTTTACCAGCTGAGCCACAAGAGGGGATGTATTTCTTATAGAAAATTTTAAAGCTGTGTATCAGATTATTATGTTTTTCCATTGGTAGGAACCAGGACTCTCCTTTATTGATATCCTCTTTTTTATTTATCACTTTTCCTTTGTTATCTGCATTCTCTCACTTCTCTAATTAATAATCATTTGAATCTGCCTTTTGTATTTAGAAAAGGCCTACAAACAATAAACAGGGGACACAGAGAATTTTTTATACCCAAGGAGGTCCCTGTAGGGTCCTGCTCAGTTTCATGGGTTTTCTTAAGGTACCTGGTCCAGAAACAACAGATACTGATCCTGGGTGGCCTCAGCCCGCAATGGCATGGAGCGGGATTTGGATTTCCAGCCAGAGACCGGGCTGGGTCACGGCAGTGAAAGCACCAGATCCTAGTCACTAGGCCAGGGATCACTGACAAAGGCTCTAGACCTTTGGCTTTGCAGAAAAGAATTCTCACAAAAATTGAAAGTAGTGAAATAAGTAAAGTAATTATTAAGAAGAAAAAAATTACAGTATGTGTAGAAAAAAATGCAGGTGGGCTTGGCGAGAGTCCCTGAGTCACATCCTCGTGGTAGTCTGAATTACTTTTATGGGGTATTTCTTCTGGGTTTCCTTTGGCCAATCATTTACCAGCCATTTACCCAATTAAATGCCAACAGACTAGGGTAGAAATGAATACTGGTGCAAAGCTAATAGTTTCTGTCTTGTGAAGGTAAAAGAGGATGGAATGATTGAAGAGAACAATAGACTTTTCGTTTAAATGTAATTAGATTGAGGGACTAGTGTGAAAAGGTTATCTCTAAAGCTACTCTTCACTCAAGTGTGTACAGATATTTCTCTAATTAGGGTTGTCAAAATAAACATTAAATACAGCTGACCAGTGTTTGCAATTGCAATGTAGTTTTGAATCCATCACTAGAAACACGGGTAAACATATTTTAGATAGGTGTAAATACATACATATATATGAAGAAATGCATATATATATATTTGTATATACATTTATATGTACACA
>SRVM01037607.1:0-18304 GCA_007570785.1 Antilocapra americana | reverse complement strand
CTCGAGATTTGATACTCAATGCGAAATGAAGCCCGATTCCCTTGCAGTGACTTGAGAGAAATGCCGAGTCCCCTCTCAAAAGTTTAATGGAAACTCGACTCCCTTTATGCCACTTCAGAGGTTCCCTGAGATACCCATCTCAACAAGAGAGTAACACTGATTTCCGGCCTCTACTCTAGATGAGGATCCATTCCCCTGAAGCCACTAGGGAGGGATCCAGAGGTGCCGCTCACAGCTTAAAAAGAGGCCTGACTTCCTTGAGGAAATAGGAGAGGTTTGTTGAGGTACCCTCACAATGTGAGATGGACCCCAAGACTCCCACCAAAACTCAAGAAAACCAGGAGATCAGATGCTCAACAAGAGAAGCGGCCCTTTTCCCTTGCAGGGTTTTGAGACCAATCCCCAATTTCTTCTTCCAAATAGAGTGGAGGCTTGACTCCTTTCATGCAAATCCAGATGTTCTCAGAGTTACCCATCACAACCTGAGAAGAACCTCTAACTTCCTATCACAACTGGAGAAAATACATGAGATTTGCCTTCAATGCAAGATTGGGCCCTATTTACGAGCAGCACCTCAACAGCAATCCAGAGTTACTTCTCGCGCTTGCAACAAGGTTTGACTCTCTTTAGGCCGCTCCAGAGGTTACAAAATATATCCATCCCACCTTGAGAGGAATCCCGAGTTTCCAGATGTAATTCCAGAGGAGCTAAGTTTTCCCTCCTCATTTCACCTTGACGGCCAGTTCCCCTGTGTTGATTGCTGTCACATGCTAATTTTCCCTCACACCTCAAGAGGAGGCCTATTCCACTTCCTGCAAATCCAGAGGAAACCCAAGGAAACTGCCACAAGTCCAAAGGGCATTGAGTTCTCTTTCAACTCGAGAAAGGCCTGATTCCCTGGGATTGACACGAATGGAATCACTCATTCCCTCTAACAACATGAAGGGAGGTCTGAATCCCCTTTTGCACCTCAGGAAAAAGCCTGATTTGCTCACCTCAACGCGACAGGATGCCCCAGATTCCTATGACAACTTGAGAAGAAAGTGGAGTTCCATGTCACCAGCTGAGATTTGGCTTGACTCCCCCGTTGAAACTCGATAGGTACCCCTAAATCCCTCTCTCGCAACTGAAGGGGAATCCTGAGTTTTATGCCTGAACTCGCGATGAAACCTTACTCCCCTGCAGCCACATGAGAGGAATGCTCAGATGTCTTTGTGACACAATAGGAAGCCTGAAGTCCCTAATACATCTCAAGAGATTAACTGAGGTCCCAATCTCAAGTCAAGAGGAACCACAAGCATCCATTTGCAACTCGAGAAAACCAGGAAATCTCCCCCTCAACATGATAAGAGGCCATTTCACAGGAAGTGCCTTGGGAGCAATCCCACGGTCCCCCTCATAACATGAAAGGAAACCATTCCTGGCCTTATGCAACTTCAAAGTCTCCCAAAGATACCCATCTAGGGGAGGAACCCTAATTTTCCCACAGCCACCTGAGAAGAGCTCCATGTTCCACAACTCATCTCGAGATGAGGGCCATTTCCCCTGCTTCGACTCTACAGGAACCCCTCCTTTCCCCTGGTACCTCAAGAGGAGGCCTGTATCATAGACTGGAAATGTGCAGTTCCTGCCATATGTTGAAAGGTCAGCGACTGCCCCCTCAACTGGACATACCACATAATTCTCTTGCAGCGACTCAAATGGAATCCCAAGCTTCCCTCACACCACAAAGGGATGCCAGAATGCCCTGTGCAACACTAGAAAAAGCGTGAGGTTTCCTGTCTCAACACGACAGGAGGACACATACCTCATTTAAAACTCAAAGAAAAGCAGTGTTCCAAGCCTCAACACGAAACACTTTATACTCCAAGGCTGAAATTCAAAGGGACCCCGAGGTATCTGTCTCAACTGGAGAGCAATGCCGAATTTCCCACATCAAATCGGGATGAGGCCCTATTCCCCTGCAGCAACTTGAGAGGAATCCCTAGCTGCCCCTGGGAATTTGAATGGAGGCCTAACATCCCTGAGTCAACAAGAGAGGTTCCCTGAGTTCCCCGTTGGAACTCGAGTGGAACCCAAAGCTTCAAGATGCAACTCATGAAATACCAGGAGATTTGATCCTCAATGCGAGATGAAGCCCACTTCTCTTGAGGTGCAATCCAAGAAGAGCTCCGTTTTCCCCACCTCATCTAGAGATGAGGGCCATTTCTTGTGCTTTGACTTGAGAGGATTCCCTACTCTCCCGTTGTGCCTCAAGAGGAAGCCTGTCTCATCAATTGAAACTCAAGATGAAACTCACAGTTCCTGCTACAAGTTGAATGGTCACCGAGTTCCCTCTCAACTGCATATAAGGCCTAATTCCCTTACAGCAACTCAAATGCAATCCTGAGTATCACCTCACAACATGAAGCGATGTCTGGGTGCCCTAAAGCACTACTACAAGAAGCTCAAGGTTCCTGCCTCAACACGAAAGGAACACAGACACTTTATTTAAATCTTGAGAGGAAAGCAGAGTTCCTTGCCTCAACATGAAATGAGATATACTCCTCAGCTGAAACTCGAAGGAACACCGAGGTATCTGTCATGCCCTGAGAGGAATCCTGAGATTCTCATGTCAACTTGGGATGAGTCCCTATTCCCCTGCAGTGACTCAATCAAAATCCAGAGCTGCCCCTGGCAACTGGAAAGGACCCCTGACTTCCCAGAGGCAACAAGAGAGGTTCCTTGAGGTCCCTGTCAGAACTAGAGTGGAAACTCAAGCTTCCCACTGCAACTCATGAAATGCCATGAGATTTGATCCTCAACACGAGATAAAGCCCGCTTCTCTTGCAGTGACTTGAGAGAAATGCTGAGTTCCCTCTCAAAAGTCAAATGGAAGCTTGACTCCCTTTATGCCACTCCACAGGTTCCCCGAGATACTCATCTCAACTTGATAGGAACCCTAAGTTTCTCGCCTCAACTCTAGATGAGGCCCCATTCCCCTGCAGCCACGAATGAGGAATCCCAAAGTGCCCTTCACAGTTCTAAAGGAAACATGACCTCCTTGCAGTAAAGAGAGGTTTGCTTAGGTACTGATCATAATCTGAGCAGAACTAAATCTTCTCACCACAACTTGAGATAAACCATGAGATTCCACGCTCAACACGAGATGAGGCCCTTTGCCCTTGCAGGTCTTAGAAAGCAATATTCACTTTCTCCGTGCGACTTGAATGGAGGCTTGACTGATTTCTTACAAATCCAGGTGCTCCCAGAGATACTCATGAGAAGTATCTCTGAGATACTGAGAAAAACTCCGAGCCTCCCACCACAACTCAAGAAAATGCATGAGACTTCCCCTCAATGAGAGATGTGGCCCTATTCATGGGTAGTGCCTCCAGAGCAATCCTGAGTTCCGTTCCACACGTGAAAGGTGGCTTGTCTCCCTTTAGGCAGCTCCAGAGGTTCCCTGAGCTAGTCAACCCATCTTGATTGGAACCCCTAGTTTCCAGATACAATTCAAGAGGAGCCCAGTTTTCCCTACCTCATTTCTAGATGAGGGCCAATTCCCCTGCTTTGACTCCTGACACATGCGGATTTTCCCTCACACCTCAAGAGGAGGCCTGTCTTACTTACCTAAATCCAGAACTAACCCAGGGTTACTGTCGCAAGTGAAAAGTGCAACAATCTCTCCCTCAACTCGAGAAAGTCAGGATTCCCTGGGATCAACTCGAATAGAACCACCTGTTTCCTTTAACAACACAAAGAGAGGTCTAATACCCTGTTGCATCTCTGCATAAAGCCTGAGTTCCCCGCCTAAACGCGACAGGAGGATTAACACTCCTTTTACAACTCAAGAGGAATGTTGAGCTCCATGCCTCAACACGAAACTAGGTATAAGCCCCAGCTGAAACTCGAAGGAACCCTGAGGAATCTGTCACAACAGGAGAGGAATACTGAATTTCCTCCTCAACTGGGAAGAGGCCATTTTCCCATGCAGCGAATTGAGAGGAATCCTGAGCTGCCCCTGGTAACTCGAACAAAGGCATGATTTCACAGAAGCAACAAGAGAGGTTCCCTGAGATTCCTGTTGGAACTCAAGGGGAACCCCAAGCTTCTCTGCAAACCTTGAGGTAAACCTTGCGCTTCCATGTTCAACATGAGTGAGGCCCTTTTTCCTTGCAGGGCTTAGAGAGCAATCCCCAGTTTCTTCTCCTGATTGGGAGATTCGATCGTCATTGCAAGATGAAGCCCAATTTACTTGCACTGACTTGAGGGAAATGCCCAGTTCCCGCTCGAAACACAAATGGAAGCTTGACGCCCTTCATGATACTCCAGAGGTTCCTTGAAATTTCATTGCAACTCAAGAGGAATCCTGAGTTTCCCACCTCAACTCTAGATGAGGCCCTACTCCCCTGCAGCAACTCATAAGGAATCCCATGGTTCCCTTCAAAGCTCAAAATGAGGCATGGCATCCCTGAAATAACAAGAGAAATGTGCTGAGGTACTCATCGCAACTTGAGTAGAACCCCAAGATTCCCACCACAACTTGATATAAACCACAAGATTCCATGCTCAACGTGAGATGAGGCCCTTTTCCCTTGCATAGCTTTGAGAACAACCCCCAGTTTCTGCTCCCAGCTTTAATGGAGGCTTGACTCTTTTCATGCAAATCCAGGTGTTCCTAGAGATGCACATCACAAACTGAGAAGAACCCCGAGCTTCCCTCCACAACTGGAGAAAATCCAGGAGACTTCCCCTCAAGGTGAGATGGGGCCCTATTCAGGGGCAGCCCCTCGAGAGCAATCCTAAGTTCCCTCTCGCACTTGAAATGAGGCTTGACTCCCTTTAGGCAGCTCCAGAGGTTCCCTGAGATAGCAGACCCATCTCGTTTGGAAGCCCTAGTTTCCAGAGGCAATTCAAGAGGAGCCCTGTGATCCCCACCTCATCTGCAGAGGAGGGCCGATTCCCCTGCTTTGACTCCTGACACATGCTGATTTTTCCTTCTACCTCAAGAGGAGGTCTGTCTCACCTAATGCAAATCCAGAGCAAACCTGAGGTACCTGTCACAAATCAAAAGTGCAAAGATCTCTCCCTTAATGTGAGAAAGGCCTGATTCCCATGGATCAACTAGAATGAAACCATTAATTTCCTCTAACAACAGGAAGAGGGGTCTAAATCCCCTGTTGCACATCTGGGGAAAGCCTGAGCTCCCCGCCTTAACTAGACAGGAGGACTGAAATTCCTTTTACAACTCAAGAGGAATGCTGAATTCTATGCTCCAACAGGAAATGAAGTATATGCCTCAGCTTAAATTCAAAGGAACCCCAAGGAATCTGTCGCAAAAGGAGAGGATACCGAGTTTCCCACCTCAACTCAAGATGAGGCCCTTTTCCTCTGCAGCGACTTGAGATGATTCCTGAGCTGCCCATGGCAATTCCAAAGGTGGTCTAACTTCCCAGAGGCAACAGGAGAGGTTCTCTGAGGTCCCTGTCAAACCTGGAGAAGAATCCCAAGCTTCCCACTGCAACTCATGAAAAACCACGAGATTTGATCCTCATCGTGAGATGAAGCCTAGTTACCTTGAAGTGACTGAGAGAAATGCTGAGTTTCCTCTCAGAAATCCAACAGAATTTTAAGTCCCTTTATGCCGCTCCTTAGGATCCCTGATATACCACTGACAACTCGAGAGGAAGCTTGAGGTTCCTACCTCAACTCTAGATGAGTATCCATTCCACCTGCAGTGTCTCCTGTGGAATCCTGAGGTGCCCCTGGAAGCTGAAGAGGAAGCCTGATGTCCCTGAGGAAACTCGAGAGATTCCCCAAGGTCCCTATCTGAACTCAAGAGGAACATCAAGCTTCCAGCCACAACTCGAGAAAACTACAAGATTTCCCCCTCAACTCAAGATGAGGTCCATTTCCCAGGCATTGCCTCAAGAGTAATCCTGTGTTCCCCCTCACAACTAGAAAGAAAACCTTTCCTCCCTTCATGCAACTTCAGAGGTTCACCGAGATTCCCATCACAACTCAAGAAGAACCCCAATTTTCCCTCTGCAATTTGAAAAGTGCTCCGTGTTCCCCACCTCATTTTGAGATAAGGGCCATTTCCACTGGGTGGACTCGAGTGGAATCCTGACTTTCCCCTTGGGCCTCCAGAGGAAGCCTGTCTCATCTGTTAAAACTTGAGTGGAAACGCACAGTTCCTGCCACAATTTGAAAGGTCACCAACTGTCCCCTCAACTGCACATATGGCCGAATTGCCTTGCCGCAACTGGAATGGAATCTCGAGTTTCCCCTCACAACAAGAAGGGATGTCTGGCTGCCTTGATGCACCTCTATAAAAAGCCTGAGTTTCCAGCCTCAACATGACAGGAGCTCAGACACCTCATTTAACATTCAAGAGGAAAGCAGAGTCCCATGCCTCTGAAACCCAGAGTTTCCAGACATAATTAAAAATGAGCCCCATGTTCCCCACCTCATCTCGAGATGAGGGCCGATTCCCCTGCTTTAATTCCTGACACATGCTGATTTCCCCTCGCACCTCACCTGAAGATCTGTCTCACCTATTTCTAACTTGGAGGAACCCCGAGTTTCCTGCTTCAAGTCAATAGGGCATCGAGTTCTCCCTCACCTCGAGACAAGGACTGATTCCCTGGAAGTGACTCAAATGGAACCAATAAATTTCCTCTAACAACATGAAGAGACATCTGAATCCCCTGCTCCACCTCTGGAAAAAGCCTGAGTTCCCCCTCTCAACTCAACTGTAGCTTAAACTTGCCTCCTGTCTTTTTGTTCCATTTTATTTAAAATATAAAAAACTGCATTTAATTTATTATAAATTTTAGGAAAAGTCTATTTTATCTTTCTGTCTATAAAAGCATGCTATATCATTGTGGACATTTAGGAAATATGCAAAAAAGCTGGAAAACAAGACAATTGTTTTGGTCCTACTAGCCAGAGATAGATAATTGGTTGGCATATTGGTGTATTTCTTTCCAATCTTTTTGTGCAGAGTTGTGGAATATGTTTTCACCCACATCATTGTGGTTTTGCTCTATATGCAAATTTGTGGGCGTTTCTCCATGACATTGGGAAGCCTTAGTTACCATTGCTTCCGATGGAAGCTTGACAATGCTTAGCTATTCCCTCATTGTTACATGTTTGCATGCTCAGTGCTCAGTCCTGTTCTTATTTTTCATGACCCCCCGGACTGTGGCCCTTCAGGCTCCGTGGTCCATGAGATTTATCAGGCAAGAATACTGGCGTGGGTTGCCATTTCCTGGGTTGAAGATCCAAGGTATCTTCCCAACCCAGGGATCAAGCTTCCTGTGTCTCTTTCATTGGCAGGTAAATTTTTTGCCAACGAACCACCTGGGAATCCCTTGTTATATGTTTGGGTTGGTTCTAACTTTCCCACTTGGTAAATAACACAGCGGTGAAAACGTATCCCATCTCTGTGAAGAGAAGAAGGAAGCAAAGGGTTTGAGACCACAGTAAGGATACAATTCAGGAAGGAATACTCCCAGGGGCTCTAGTTGCTCCATCATCTTGCTGCAAAGTGCTTCTATAGCCTGGCTCCAGGAGAGAAGAACTGAGGCCAAAACGGTGGCTGTTGTAGGAGGACATTTCCTTAGAAACAGTTCTCTGACC
The DNA here is from genome assembly GCA_007570785.1 of Antilocapra americana. Classification (NCBI taxonomy): domain Eukaryota; kingdom Metazoa; phylum Chordata; class Mammalia; order Artiodactyla; family Antilocapridae; genus Antilocapra; species Antilocapra americana. The sequence continues at coordinate 10,678 of SRVM01037607.1, read as the reverse complement.
ACAGGAGTGAAGATACTGAGTTGCTTTGAAGTGGTGAGTTACCTGTCACAGTAAGTGACAGGAGGGGTCATACAGAGGGAAGACATCCCTTTACTCTGAGGTCATATTAGCTCACATCTTGGATAAACTCCAACCCTTGGGCTCTGTGTGCTTTACCTGAAATCATCACAAATCCCTCAGCCAATAATGAAGCAGCCCTCAGATCAGTGGTCAAAGAGAAACAGCCTAGAAGAGAAGGAAGAACCTTGAACTTGGTTCCAAAAGACACAATAGGTCTAATTCCTTCTCCTCCTTCATTATGGTAAAGTCATATTTAACGCTTTGAGGGCCTCAATTTTCCTGTCTGTCAAGTGGGATAACAATATTCGCCCTGCCTAACTTCCCGAAGTCCTGCCTATAAGGCTCTGTGCATGCAGACTGTCACCCTCTACACAAAAAATGTATTAATATTGTCAGTATCAATGACAGCAGGACCGATGATGATGACACACCAGTGGGTTGGAGTCCCGTGTTCCACTGCTTCCCCGGGGGAGCACTTTCTGGGCTCCATGTTTCCTCTGACATCTCTCTATAACCCTGTCTGTGCTCCCTCTGGCAGATCGATGCTGCCTCCTCACTTTCAGCCTCTGTGATGGCTGCTCCTTGTGCTTTAGTCCTCTCCATGCTGGTTTACCCAGAGGTGGAGGAGTCCAAGTTCAGATGTGAGGAAGGCATGAAACTGACCTACGGGTGAGCACAGCAAGAGGGCCTGCACAGAAGGAAGTCGGGGGTGGGCAGGGACAGGAGCAGAGTCAGGGCCAAAACAGGTCCTATATTCTCTGCCCTTCACTGTCTTTCACAAAGCCTAACTCATCTACCCTCTCAGCCACTGCCCTACCTATGGATTACCTTGAGAAAATGCAGAATCCAGGTGTCTAATCTTATTGTCCTGTCTCTGACCAGTGGGATGTGCCTGCTGTGTGTGTGTGTGTGTGTGTGTGTGGGTGGGTGTGTGTGGGTGTGCTGAGGAGGGCATGAAAACCACCCTATCTCTCTACATGACCCAAGCATCAATCACATTGACATAGTGAGTGCTGTCCTTGACTTAACTCACCTCCTAGTATCTCTTCATCACAGTCTTAGCAAACTTTGTGTAACATTTAATCCTAAAATATATATATATATATATTGAAAGACAACACTTTGGACATGTGTACTTGTGGATACAATGGGGGGGGCGCCCAACCCCATAGCTTCAAATGTCTGGGGCAGCATTGCCCTAGGTCCTGCTGTCATGTATAATTAACAGTTCCTAGTGATCACCTTTAAAAAGTAAAACGATGATTTTTCAATAAGATGATTTTAGTAAGGTGTTTTGACTCAATATATCCAAAATTTGTCATTTTAGTGTGTATTTGATATGAAATTATTACTATTTCAGGGTGGTCCCGTGGTTAAGATTCCATGCTCTCAATGCAGGGGGTGTGGGTTTGATCCCTGGTCAGGAAGCTAGGGGCTTCCCAGGTGGCTTAGTGGTAAAGAATCTGCCTGGCAATGCAGAAGACATGGGTTCTATCCCTAGGCGGTGAAGATCCCCTGAAGAAGGAAATAGTAGCCCACTATAGTATTCTTGACTGGAGAATTCCTTGGACCATCAGAGGAGCCTGATTGGTTACAGTGACAAAGAGTTGGAAATGACTGAGTGACTGAGCATGCATGGATGGACGGAAATAGGCCACTCATGATTCAACTAAAGATCACAAATGCTGCAATAAAGATCCTGTGTGTCACAACTAAGACTTGGTACAGCTGAATAAACAAAGGTGTTTTTTTTAATTTGACAGCTATTTCATATTCTCTTGTACTAAAGCTCTGAAAGTTGGTGTGTATATTGGCAACACATCTCTATTCAGATCTGCCTTCTTCCAAGTGCTTGTTAAGTTGCATGCAGCTCCTGGTTTGTCTTAGATGATGTCTGCACTAGACATATGGGCCTTACCCTAGTGCTTGGACAAGCGGCTTTCTGGTCTTGAGGGTAAACATGGACCCCTGGCTCTGACATGCTGTATCCAAGTTTGAGCCTGAAGGACAGGGAGCCCTGAACCTGTGGAGAAAGGCCTATAATGATATCTCTTTGTCCCATTGACAGAGATGTTCAAAACCTCTTAGAAGCAGCTACCAGTGGGGCTGCCTTGTTCATGAAGGTCGTGACCAACATCATGGCCAACTTGATTGCCTTTCTGGCCGTGCTGGACTTCATCAGCGATGTCCTCTCCTGGCCGGGAAACATGGTGGAAATCCAGGGGTACAGCTTCCAGGTACAGTCCCTCTCGACCTGTGGAGGGGGTGGTTCAGGCCAGTGGCGACTGTGGGTGGACGCCCACAGAGCCCAGATCAACCCAAGTCCCAGCGGCTCATCTTGCTTTGTGCCTCAGCTCATCTGCTCCTACATCCTGCGGCCAGTGACTTCCCTGATGGGCATGGCCTTGGAGGACTGCTCGGTGGTGACAGAGCTGCTGGGGATGAAGCTGTTTCTGAAGGAGTTTGTGGCCTATCAGGGGCTCTCTGAATACAAGCAGCGCTGCCTTGCAGGCAGTGAGGAATAGGTTGGCTCCAAAAAGCAGTGAATCTCTGTGAGTGTTCCCGTCCCCTAACTGCGTCAGGGCATGATGCAGCTGTCCCTGTACAGGCCTGGATGAGACACACAGAGGTGGTGCTCAACCTCCCACATCTCATTGCCATGGGAAACAAGACAGCTTCAGGCTTCACTGTCATCTTTCTCAAAGTCTCTCTATCTCTTGGCTTCCCTGATGGCTCAGTTGGTAAAGAATCTGCCTGCAGTGCAGAAGGGTTGGGAAGATCCCCTGGAGAAGGGAAAGGCTACCCACTCTAGTATTATGGCCTGGAGAATACTAGAATAGTCCATGAGGTCACAAAGTCTCGGATATGAGTGAGCAACTCTCAGTTCATTTCACTTCTCTCTCTCTCTTGAAGATATCTGAACTCCTTATGTAGACAGGCTACCATCCTATGGCCTTGGGCAAGCTACTGCACCTTGCCTCTTCTGTTGGAAAACTAGTGTCATATCTGCCACCACTACCCCAAAAGGAATGGGTGTGAAACTCCAATGAGGAGCTAAGAGAGTAAAACAGAAAGATCTCACCACATTAATCTCCAATATATGGAATTCAGCTCAGGGGTTGGTTTGTGCAGTTAAGACTTAAAAAAAAACACCTGTAAAAGCTTTCTAAAGTGACACTTTTGAAAAGAATAACAGCCAATGTAACATGTTTAAGAATCAAAAAATTATTCATTATATCATCATCCCCAAATGACACCTATTATAATATATAGTCAATTATATCTAATTATACGATAATAAATGTAAACATAATAATATAATATCTAATTCTACCATTTGGCTCTTATACTCAGTGCTGAAATGAGTTGGTTTTACACTGAAAGTTTCCCTCTAAGAAGACGGTTTCCACAGGAGATTTTCAAGATGTGGGATGACTGAATTGTATGGCATGAATCCTTGTGTGTGTGCTGCCAGTAACTTTTGCAAAGAGTTATAACAACTGAAACCACCCCAGCTCTGCCTGTGAGCATTGATTTAACTACACCTGAACAGGCAGAGCAGCCTTTTAAAAACAAGAATAAGTATTGCTACTTTAATGGACAAATATTAATAGCTCATTGTTTTAACGTGTGTTTCCTGGGTTACTAGGAGCTTTTAATATAAAATATTTTTTGTGTCTTTGAAATTATTTTTTAGTGATAAAGAAATGTACTCTTTAGTTTTTGTTAAGGTTTGTATGGAGTAAAAAGCTCAGATTTCCCCGCACTCCTAATTTTAGCTCCAGTATCACTGTCTTCTCTAGAGGCAGCGGCAGTATGTACCTTTGGGCTTCCTCGGTGGTTCAGCAGTAAATAATCCACCTGGAATTCAGGAGACACAGGTTTGATCCTTGGATTGGAAAGACCACCTGGAGGAGGAAATGGCAATCCTCTTCAGTATTCTTGCCTGAGAAATCCCATGGACAGAGAAGCCTGACAGCCTACGGTCCATGGAGTCTCAGACTCAGACATGACTAAAGTGACTGAGCACACACATACTCATATGCCTTCAGGATATTTTTCAATGAAATTCATTACTTCAGCAAGTATTTGTTGAGACCTCTGAGTTGCCAGGCCTTCTTCTGTGTACCAGAGATAAAATGGGGAATTAGACAGACATGGTCCCTGGTGACATGAAACTTACATCTAGTGAAAGACACAAGAAAACAAAGGAATACAAAATTTTAAACCACAATCTGCAGTAAATTCTATGATGGAAACAATAAAAAGAATCAGGGATGGGGTCTATCCTTGACTAGATAGGACTGACTGGACAGGGGAGGCCTCCCTAGTCAGTGGTTAAGACTCTCCGATTCCACTGAAGGGGGCTCAGGTTCTTTCCAACGACAGGGAACTAAGATTCCACGTGCTATGCATTGCGGACAAAAAAAGACTTCAGTGAGATGGATATTTAGACCAAGACTTGGAGGGAGGGGCAGAGGCCAGAAGAAATGGGTACTAGCATTCCAGGCAAAGAAAGAGGTATATTCAAAGGCTCTGAGGTTGTCCAAAGCACTGGTTTGGAGAAGTGAGAGAAGTCCACTTAGAACAGGTGTTAATCGTAACAGAGTGGCCCAGGCCAAAGAACAGTTTGAAGTCACTGAAAATTTGACTTCTGACATTTTAGCAGTAGTTGGGCTGCTGTCTGGAGGGTGATTGTAGGTGAGTAAGCAGAATGCAAGTATCTTAATGTTTTCAATCAATGTATAAAACTCTGTATGTTATAAAGATATTGACTCTTTTTCATTTTCTTTTTAAAACATTTTGGCCACACCATGCATCATGTAGGATTTTAGCCCCCCAGTTAGGAATCAAACTTGGACTGTTTGCATTGGAAGTATGGAGTCTTAGCCACTGAACCACCAGGAAGTTCCACATTTTCTACATATATTTTTTCCTGGTTATTTTTATTTTTGTTTCTCTTCATTCCATATTCAGAATTTTTTTCTAAAACTACAAATTTATACCAAACCTCTGCATTTCTTACATTATTTCTAAATTTAGAAACTTCCCTCCTGGTAAAGGTTAAGTTCCTGAAACAGTATGATGAAGTAGTTAAAATGATGTGATCTTGGGAGTCAGACAAAACTGAGTTCAAATTGTGACACAACTGCCTTTTTGCTGTGTGAACTTCTTCAGTCACTTATAAGAGCCTCAGTTTGCTCCTCTCCAGGATGAGAGCAAAATGCTATTCTGTAACAATACTAATATTATCCTATATTTTCTAATATTTAATGTTTAAAGTGTTAATATGTATCTGCTTTAATTGATCTAGAATTAGTTTTTTGTGGTGCAAGGTATGGGTCTAAGCCTTTTTATTCTACCCAAATTATCCCATGTTGGATATTAGTACTTCTAGGAAATTACACAAGTGTTCACAGCAAAAGGGAAAGAGAGTTGTGTTGCTTACATACCTACTCTAGGGACTTCCTTGATGATGCAGCAGTTAAAGACTCCATGCTTCCAATGCAGGGACATGGGTTCAATCCCTGTTTGGGGATCTAAGATTACACAAGCTGTGTGGCCTGGCCAAAAAGTTAAAAATTAAATAAGAATAAAATAAAATCTGAACTTAAGCCCTCTGCGGATTCACCAACTTCAGCTCCATTGGGATCATGCTGAGAGGCCTGAGTGAGTCCTAGTGGGGCCTCCCCAGCCTCCTATAAAGGGCAGGGATTGCAGCAGGGGTTGGTCTCCAGTTCTGGCTCTCAGATACCTACAACTTCCAAGAGATCTGTATGCCTCAGTTCTCCTCTTGGTCTAAGGCAGAGCCTGAACAAGGAGGTCATGGAACTCCCTCCCAACCCTGGAATTTCATGATTACTCTGCTGCTTGGCTGGCCCAGGGCCCTAGGAGGGGTCCAGAGGCATGGCATTGGCTGCCCGGCCGAAGCTTTGACCTGCCAGTTCCCATACCCACAGTGGACAGATAGGCCCTGTGGGGCCTGGGGAGGAAGTCTCTATAGAACTATTAGCTTTTTACAAAAAAAAAAAAAAACAAAAACGTTTCACCCTTCACAGTCCCCTGCCTAGTGGTGCAACCATGCTGTTTTATTGAAAAGCTAACTGAGCTGTGCAAAAGTGAAATGTGACCCGAGTCACTCAGCTATAAAGTGGCTGTTAACTGTCACTGTGTTAGTCGTGCAGTCGTATCTGACTCTTTGCAACCCCATGGACTGCAACCCATCAGGATTCTCTGTCCGTGGAATTATCCTGGCAAGAATACTGGAGTGGGTTGTCATTCCCTTCTCCAGGGGATCTTCCCAACCCAGGGATACAACCTAGGTCTCTTGCATTGCAGACAGGAGCTTTCTTTACCATATGAGCCACCAGGCAATCCTAATAAATGGATGAACCTGTGTTTAATCCTGGGTCTGCCTGACTCCAAACTCAATGTTCTTTCCCTACACCTGCCACTGATGACACGTGGGGAAGTGTGGACTGCTATCTAGTCAGGCCAATGAGGACTCTCTGATTCAACAAGCATCAGGAGGGCAGCGTCTGTTCCTATGGCCCCCAGAAGAGGAAGGCTGGTAAGCAGACAAAGCCAGAGGGGCCTGTGGAGTCCTGGACCTGAGCCCTCCTGTCCTCCTGAAGCCTCCATGTCTCCCCAGTGGATGGGCAAATTCTCCAAGATCGTGCTCCAGGCGCACTGCACGGGGGCCTGTGTGTCCCTGGTGAACGCCTGTGTGACCAGTGAGTACAGGCCTGGTGGGCTCAGTCCAGGGCTAGGCACTGGGGCCTTGGCCTCTCTGGCAATCGTTGGGTAGGGTTGAGGGGGATAGTAAGGGGCTGGACCCTGCCCACTAGCTGCTTTCTCTGCACAGGCATCCTCTACATGCCCAGGGGACCTGCAGTGGACTTTGTGCCCCTCCTGAACAAGACCGTCAGCAGCAACAGCTTTGAGGTGTACCAATGCTGCCAGCAGGCCTTCCAGGGGTGAGTGACTGGGCCAGGAGGCCACGGGTGGGGTGATGACAGTGATAGGGTGCAGAAACTTGAGTACATGGGGTGGGGAAGGCCTTTGGTACCAGAGCAAGGGTGGAGAAATGTTATGGCTGTGGCTGATGTAACCAAGAACAAAGGAAGTGGGGCTTGAGGACCAAACTTAGAAGAAGGTTGGACCAGAGACATGGAGCAACTTCCCTGAAGTCGCTCAGCCTTTAATGGTCAGCAGAGCCCATTCCTGGAGTGCAGAGTATAGCTTCTGCTTCTTTTCATCACCAGCCCGAAGTTCAGCCTAGAGGCCCTGGACAACTGTTGTCAATTCTCTAATCACATAGTCTTTGTATAGCAGGGATAGAACGTCTCTGTGTCTTCCAGTTGTTATTCTCTCCCAGTAAGCAGCTGCTGCCACCCTTCTCTCTCCAGACCCCCCTATCCTGTGGGAAGCCACAGGGCTTATACCACCTCAGGCACAAATCAGGAAGGGTGACCAGGGGCTGGGTGGAATGAGGGGTGGCCCTCAGCCCTCACCTCCTTTTTGCTCTTGCATTTCCTCCCTCCTCAAATGTAATGTTCAGAATCGCCTCTGTATCTTCTCTCTTCTCTGTCTGCCCTGCCCTGGGTCAACCCTGTTTGCCCACCCCTTCTTCTCTGGGGCTCTCAGCTCTGGCAATTCACTGGCCTTATTCCCTTCTCCTCTCTGGGCACAGGAATCTCGCTGTGGCTCAACCCCTGCCACATGGCTTTTCCTGGAGATGCTTTCCACCACTTTCATAGACTCCCCTACTGCCCACCTCCACAGCACTTTCCATACTGGTGGCTTGTGTAGCACTGTCCTCCAAGGTATGCAGAGGTTTCCATAATCCTCTAGGTTTGGGAAACACTGGGCTAAATAAAGTTAGGATTTTTTGGTTTTGTTTGTTTTTCTCACTGTGGACTTGTCAGAGCTTGATGTGGATATAACAGGAGACGTTTTCCAAAATTGGCTGTAAGAATCTTTTGGATGGACGCATCTTTTAGTTGAGGATCCCATGGGAAACAATCTGGAAAATATTGGTTCATGTTCCGACTGCTTTACTCTACATAACTATCACCTTTGTAGATGTTTACTGAACACTACGTGTCAGTACACTGTTCTCAGTGATTCATAGTTTGTAACTCAGTCCTTACCACAACCGTGTGAGGCAAGTGCTGTTGTCATCCCTAGTTGAAGGACCAGAGTTCAAAGAGGTTAAGTAAGTTGCCTAAAGTGGCACAGCTGGGAAGAGGAAGTCAGGACTTGATCCCCAGCCATCCAGTTCCACCAGCTATAGTGTGTGGTCTCTCCACTAAGCTGCTAAGAGCTCAGTTGTCTGACTTGCCCTACACCCTCTGTTTGCCTCTTCACCCCATCCCCATCCCTCTGCTCCAGCAGGTCAGGCATCTGCTGTCTTTTCTGTGCCTCTGAGCCTTTGTTTTGGGAGTTCTTGTCACCCAGCATGTCCTGCCCTATGCTCCTTGCACTCTGTCCTCATTTCCTTAGCAACTTTGGCTGCTGGGGCCTGCAGGATGCTTCTGCCCCCCATTGGCCATGGGGCACCTGACCCCTCACCCACCTCTGTTGGATAAGGCTCCCCAGCTGGGGCATGAGGTAGAGGCCCAGCTGGTTAGTAGTTACCATGCTCTGTCAAGGACCTAGGCTCTACTAGGCATTGGTCTTACTCCTTGTGACCCCCACGGGCTGGCCCTCGGTACTTTCTGAAGGGCCCACGTCCTTGCCCTTAGCTCAGCACAACAGAGTCAGTGGCCTGACTCCCATGCCCCAAGGCAAGGCTATTTCCTGCTCCCTGCAGCCCCGACTTCCCTTGAGCTGTCACATGAGGCCCTCCTGACTGGACATCACAGCTGTCTCTTATCTGGGCGCCACCTCCCCCAACTTCCTTTCCTGGACCACGTGTACACACATCACCTGGCCAGTTACATTCCCGAGAGGACTATTGGCCCCTGAGAGACAGGACTCAGATATTTCTATGTCCTCATGGTGCTCAGCACAATGCTGGGCCTGTGAAAAGCGGGAGTTTTCCAGGTGGCACTAGTGGTAAAGTACCCACCTACCAATGCAGGAGACTTAAGGATACACAAGTTTGATCCCTGGCTTGGGAAAATCCCCCTGGAGGAGGGCATGGCAACCCACTCCAGTAGTCTTGCCTGGAGAATCCCATGGACAGAGGTGCCTGGCAGGCTACAGTCCCTGGGGTCGCCAAGAGTTGGACATGACTGAACCAACTTCGTACATATTGTGCACATATTGTGAAAGGTGTTAAATGAGTATTTATGGAACGGAATTCACCTTCTGTCAGACGCACTAGCATGCATGCCATGCTGTACCTGTATAGACTGTTTTGAGCTCAAGAGCTTTACTGACCGAGGGGACTCCTTGGTCATCTGAGCAGCAGACTGTTACCATCTCCTCCACCCACCATGGTCCTTCTTCTTCTTCTTGCACATGCAGAACCTGGGAGGCCATTGAGGGTGGGACTGCAATAATACACTGCTTAGAGAGGAGGTGCCTGTGCTGGTACCAGCTGCCTGTGCCTCAATCAGATCATTGCAGTCACTCAGCCATGTCCAACCATTTGCGACGCCATGGACTGCAGCAAGACAAGCTTCCCTGTCCATCACCAACTCCTAGAGCTTACTCAGACTCATGTCTATTGAGTTGGTGATGCCACCCAACCATCTCATCCTCTGTCATCCCCTTCTCCTCCTGCCTTAAATCTTTCCCAGCATCAGGGTCTTTTCCAGTGAGTTAGTTATTAGCATCAGGTGGCCAAAGAATTGGAGTTTCAGCTTCAGCATCAGTTCTTCCAAGGAATATTTAGGACTGATTTTCTTTAGGATTGACTGGTTGGATCTCCTTGCAGTCCAAGGGACTCTCAAGTGTCTTCTCCAACATCATAGTTCAAAAGCTTCATTTCGTCAGCACTCAGCTTTCTTCACCATCCAACTCTCACATCCATACATGACTACTGGAAAAACCATAGCCTTGACTAGATGGACCTTTGCTGGCAAAGTAACATCTCTGCTTTTTAGTGCCTGTGCCTAATTGCACCCTAAGCAGCAGCTTCTGGGTCAGGATTGGCCTGGATGCCTCCACTTAACCCACCCCCCCCCGTCAGAAAAGGCATTGCTAATCAATCACAGCGTCCCTTGCACTAAATCCAAATAGGGACTCAGAATCTGGATGAGCTCAGGACTGGACGAGCCCACCACCAAGTGATTCGAGGTGCCTTTACCAGACCTTAGACTTCCCTGGTGGCTCAGATGGTAAAGCATCTGTCTGCAATGCAGGAGACATGGGTTCAATCCCTCTGTTGGGAAGATCGCCTGGAGAAAGAAATGGCAACCCACTCCAGTATTCTTGCCTGGAAAAGCCCATGGACGGAGGAGCCTGGTAGGCTACAGTCAGTCCGTGGGGTCACAAAGAGGCAGACACGACCGAATGACTTCTCTTTCTTCCACTTTACCAGACCCTAAGGACCCAGATTGATTTTGTATCTCTGGCCTGAAAAAGTCTCAGCTTTGTGAAACACTCTAGAAATCAATGAGGACAGGGTGTCCAAGTGGTTAACGCTGAGGGAATATGCTGCCTTTTC
>ML663627.1:183790-199376 GCA_007570785.1 Antilocapra americana | reverse complement strand
TAACTTCTCTCTGACCTCTGGTGGGTGAGGATAAGAGAATTGTGTAAGCTTCCTGATGGGGAGGACTGACTGTGGGGAAAGATGGATCTTGCTCTGGTGAGCAGGTCAATGTTCAGTAAAACCTTATTCCAATTGTCTGCTGATGGGTGGAGCTAGGCTTTCTCCCTCCTTTAATTTTTGTTCTGGAATATACAGGCTCTGTGGTAGGGCTACTTGTAACCTCCAAGAAGAATTACTCTAAGATGCATCTTCCAGGACCACTGCCCCTGTCCCTGTGACAAACCATTGCCAACCCACCCCTCTTCAGCAGACCATCAAACACTCACAGGTAAGTCTGGCTCAGTCTCCTGTGGGTTCACTGCTCCTTTCCCTGGGTCTTTGTGTGCGCAAGATTTTGTTTGTGCCCTCCAAGCTTCATTACCTCCTAGTCCTAAGGAAGCTCTGTTATCAAATCCCACTGGCCTAAAATGTCAGATTCCATGGGGATTCCCAGTCCCTTGGCCAGTTCCTCAGGACATTTAGGAATCAGTGTACTAAAATCTACTGGAATGGGAAAATTTAATTCAAATGACCATTATATCTATTAATGTGAGCAAGAATCTCTTAGAAGAAATGGAATAGCCCTCATAGCCAACAGAGTCTGAAATTCAGTACTTGAATGCACTCTCAAAAACGATAAAATGATCTCTGTTTGTTTCCAAGCAAACAATTAAATATCACAGTAATCCAAGTCTATGCCCCAATCAGTAATGCTGAAGAAGCTGAAGTTGAATGGGTATATGAAGACCTACAAGACCTCCTAGAACTAACACCCAAAAAAGATGTCCTTTTCTTTATACGAGACTGGAATGCAAAAGTAGTAAGTCAAGAGATACCTGGGATAACAGACAAATTTGGCCATTGTGTATAAAATTAAGCAGGGCAAAGGCTAACAGAGTTTTGCCAAGAGAACACACTGGTCTTAACAAACACCCTCTTATAATAACACAAGAGAAGACTCTACACATGGATATCACCACATGGTCAATACCTAAATCAGATTGACTATATTCTTTGCAGCCAAAGATGGAGAAGCTCCTGACTGTGTAACAGTCAGGAAAACAAACCTGGGAGCTGACCGTGCTCAGATCATGAACTCCTTATTACCAAATTCACACTTAAATTGAAGAAAGTAGGGAAACCACTAGACCATTCAGATATGACCTAATCAAATCCCTTACAATTATATGGTGAAAGTGACAAATAGATTCAAGGGATTATATCAGACAGACAGAGTGCCTGAAGAACTATTGACAGAGGTTTGTGACATTGTACAGGAGGGAGTGATAAAGACTATCCCCAAGAAAAAGAAGTACAAAAAAGCAAAATGATTGTCTGGGGAGGCCTTGCAAATAGATGAGAAAAGAAGAGATGCTAAAGGCAAAGGAGAAAAAGAAAGATATAGCCCTTTGAATACAGAGTTCCAAAGAATAGAAATGAGAGATAAGAAACCCTTCCTCAGTGATCAATGCAAAGAAATAGAGGAAAACAATTGAATGGGAAAGACTACATATCTCTTCAAGAAGAGTAGAGATGCCCAGGGAACATTTCATGCAAAGATGGGCACGATAAAAACAGAAATGGTATCCAAAAGAAGCAGAAGATAATAAAAAGAGGTGACAAGAAGAACTATATAAAAAGGATCTTCATGATCCAGATATCTCAATGGGGTGTTCACTCATCTAGAGCAGACGTCTTGGAATTCAGAGTCAAGTGGGCCTTAGGAAGCATCACTATGAACAAACCTAGTGGAGGTGATGAAATGCCAGTTGAGCTATTTCAAATCCTAAAAGATGATGCTGTGAAAGTTCAGCACTCAATATGCCAACAAATTTAGAAAACTCAGCAGTGGCCACAGGACTGGAAAAGGTCAGTTTTCATTTCAAGCCCCAAAAAAGGCAATGCCAATGAATTTCCAAACTACTGCACAACTGCATCCATCTCACACACAAGAAAAATAATGCTCAAAATTCTCCAAGCCAGGCTTCAACATTTGTGAACCATGAACTTCCAAATGTTCAAGCTGGATTTAGAGAGAGGAGAGGATCCAGAGATGAAATTGCCAACATCCACTGGATCATTACAAAAGCAAGGGATCTTCCAGAAAAATATCTGCTTCTACTTTATTGACTATGACAAAGCCTTTGACAGTGTGAAAGTGAAAGTTGCTCAGTCGTGTTCAGTGCTTTGCGACCCCATACTGTCCATGGAATTCTCCAGTCAGAATACTGGAGTGGGTAGCCTTTTCCTTCTCCAGGGGATCTTCTCAACCCAGGGATCGAATCCAAGTCTCCTGTATTGCAGGCAGATTCTTTACCAGCTGAACCAACAGGGAAGCCCTTTGACTGTGTGGATCACAGCAAACTGGAAAATTCTTCAAGAAATTGGAATACCAGACCACCTGACCTTCCTCCTGAGAAATCTGTATGTAGGTCAAGAAGCAACAGTTAGAATTGGACATGGAACAACAGACTGATTCCAAATCAGGAATGGAGTACGTCAATGCTATATATTGTCACCTTATTTATTTAAATTATATGCAAAGTACATCATGTGAAATGCTGGGCCTCATGAAGCACAAGCTGAAATTAAGATTTCCAGGAGAAATATCAATAACCTCAGATTCACAGCTGACACCACCCTTAAGGGAGAAAGTAAAGAAGAACTAAAAAGCCTCTTTTGAAAGTGAAAGAGGAGAATAAAAAAGTTGGCTTAAAACTCAACATTCAGAAAACTAAGATTATGGCTTCTGGTCCCATCACTTCATGGCAAATAGATGGGTATACAAAGGAAACAGTGAAAGACTATTTTGCAGGGCTCCAAAATCACTGCAAATGGTGACTTCAGCCATGAAATTAAAAGACACTTTCTCCTTGGAAGAAAAGCTATTACCAACCTAGACATCATATTAAAAAACAGAGACATTAGTTTGCTAACAAAGATCTGTCTCCTCAAAGCTATGGTTTTTCCAGTAGTCAGTCATGTATGGGTGTGAGAATTGGAGTATAAAGGAAGCTGAAGCACAAAGAATTGATGCTTTTGAAGTGTGTTGTTGGAGATAACTCTTGAGAGTCCCTTGGACTACAAGGAGATCCAGTCAGTAGATCCTAATGGAATTCAGTCCTGAATATTCATTGAAAGACTCATGTTGAAGCTGAAACTCCAATACTTTGGCCACCTGATATGAAGCACTGACTCATTGAAAAAGACCCTGATGCTGGGAAAGATTGAAGGCAAGAGGAGAAGGGGATGACAGTGGATGAGATGGTTGGATGGCATCAACGACTTGATAGACATGAGTTTGAGCAAGCTCTGGGACTTGGTGATGGACAGGGAAGTCCATGGGGTCATGAAGTGTCAAACATGACTGAACGACTGAACTGAACTGAAACTATATATCAAAAAAATTTTTGTAGAAGAAATTTGTTGAAAATTTTATTCAAAAGAGTTTTACTGCATTCTAAAAGAGACCTTATATGAAGGAGTTAGAAAACATAAGATCTAAAAATTAGTTAAACTAAAATATCATGGTTGCCTGAGTGTTGTATGTGTGAAACCTTGTTGAACAATATTTGAAGAGCATACAAAAAAGTCTCACGTACCAAGGAAGAAATAGGACACAACTTTCATTTTGTGGATCTCACGTGAGTTCAGTTTTTAGAGTTCCTTTTATCATGACTGACTCCTCTTCTGATTTCTCCTCTTTGGACACTTTTAGACAGGTTATGACTATTAGATGTGTTCCATTACTGGTTGTAGTCAGTAGTAAGTGATTTTTAACAGGCAGTGTAAGTGGTTTTGTGACAAAGATGTGCCAGGTTTCCTGTGAAGAGCCAGAGGGCCTTCTGATCCCAATGACAGGCCAAAGAGGTTCCAATGGGGAACAGGAACATAACTATTTCCCTATGTTTTCTTTAAATTTAAAAGGTAAAGTCAGAAAGTCTCTATTCACATGATAGAATAGCTTAATGTTCTTATAGACAACAGTCAAACTCTTATGAAAGCTACAGCAATTAATATTAAACATGAGTGGACAACTTAATGAAAAGTCTTATTGCTTTGTTTGATATATCCATAATATGAGTTGGTTCTTTACCTGCATTTTAAAGTCAAAAGCAATGATTGTCATTGTAAGCTAAAATGGATGGAAAGGTTCTTTTAATTTTATCTAGTTTTTTTTTAAATTGCCATTATAATTCTAATGTGATGGATATGTAGTTCGTATGATGTGATAAAACTTGAGTTTTGCTTAAAGGCAAAATGTGTTTCAAAACTCAGTTCAGCCAGCTGTGTAATTTGAACCAAGCCATATGATCTCCAAGTCTCAAATTCTCGTTTGAAAAATGGAGCCAATAACAGTAATTAACTCCTTAGCTTGTTCTACAGTAAAATAAAATAATTTAAGCAGGCTACAAGATTAGTACAATGACCAGCATGCAAGATGTTCCCAGTAAATTATTGTCATAATTAGTACAGTCATTTTTAGCAATGCTTACATTTTCTTCAGTGTATCTATGAAAATGTTAATTTTACATTTCCTAAATTCATGATAAATTAAATTGACATCATGAACATAGTTGTACTAACTTGTGAATAGTTTTTCTAGAATTTTCTGAAATGATATCTTGAAGCAATTCCATCATTTAGCTTTATACAAGTATTCTTCAGTTTATACTAACTATGCACAATATACAGAGGCCATACTTTTTATCAGAGCAAAACGATCATTCCAATTTACCTGGAAATGAGAAAGCTAATGGCATGATTATATTTTTGATGTATGTGTGGATGTAGCTGCATCTATGTTTGTATGTGTTACATAATTAATGATCTAGCTTAAAATTTATTTTTCTCTGATTATTTTTTTCTCAGAATATTTTTGAACCAATATTTTGTATTCTTTTTATGAGGCTGTTTCTTTTACATGTAGGAAAAATTTGATTCAGTCCTTCAACAAATATCTGTTGAGCACCTATTTTGTTAACAGACCCATTGAACAGCTCAAAAGATATGAGAAACACATGCATTTATTGCTCTAATGAAGCTTATACTTGATGAGGTTATAAAATAAAAACATTAATTTTTTTATGGTCAATATACGTTTTCTCACAGTTAACAATTGACAGGAGTTTCAATGTTTATTGGGCTTCCCTGATAGCTCAGTTGGTAAAGAATCTGCCTCTACTGTAAGAGACCCTGGTTTGATTTCTGGGTTGGGAGGATCCCCCAGAGAAGGGATAGGCTACTCACTCCAGTATTCTTGGGCTTCCCTTGTGGCTCATCTGGTAAAGAATCCACCTGCGATGCAGGAGACCTGGGTTCAATCCCTGGGTTGGAGAGATCCCCTGGAGAAGGGAAAAACTACCCACTCCAGTATTCTGACCTGGAGAATTCCATGGACTGTATAATCCATGGAGTCACAAAGAGTTAGACACGACCGAGATACTTTCACTTTCAGTGTTTATTATCCCTTATATAGATTTCTATTATATAGAATAAAATAGTGTACATTTTATTTAAATGTGTAGATGATTTTTGTGAATGATGCTTTACTTGTCGTCTATCTCTCACCCATTTCCTCTCTCATTTTTTGGACATTTTCCCCAATATATTTTGTTTGAGAGCTATTTGTCTATGAGATCATAAATTCCACTTTAATACATACATTTAGCTGTAAAGCAAGTATTTTTATTGAATTTGTCAATGTGTTTTGAGTTGCTTTAAAAATTAACTTTTAATAGATAAAAATAGTGCATGTACATTGAAAACTGAAAATAGTAAATAAAAACATTGTGAGTTTCGTCTTTTTACCATTTCTGATGTGGCATCCACAGGTCCTCCCTTCTCATGCTGCTACTACTGTTAAAAAATGTCTTTCTATTTTATTTTTTGCTTTTCAACAAACACATATACACACATATCTGTCATACACACACACATATATGTACATGCCTGAATATAAACTTAAGATAAAAGTATAATGATGCACACACTCTGTATATGTTTAAAAAATTAAATCTTAGAGCTCGTTCCCTATTGACATTTATAGATTGCTCCCTATTGATATATCTTTATTCTTTTGGGCTCCAAAGTCACAGTAGATGGTGACTGCAGCCATGAACTTAAAGATGATTGCTCCTTGGAAGAAAAGCTATGACAAACCTAGACAGCATATTAAAAAGCAGAGACATTGCTTTGCTGACAAAAGTCCTTCTAGTCAAAGCTATGGTTTTTCCAGTAGTCATGTATGGATGTGATAGTTGGAGCATAAAGAAAGCTGAGGTCTGAAGAATTTATGCTTTTGAACTGTGATGTTGGAGAAAACTCTTGAGAGTCCCTTGGACTGCAAGGAGATCCAACCAGGTAACACTAAAGAAATATGCCCTGAATATTCATTGGAAGGACTGATGCTGAAGCTCCAGTTCTTTGGCCACCTGATGTGAAGACCTGATTCATTGAAAATGGCCCTGATGTTGGGAAAGATTGAAGGCAGAAGGAGAAGGGGATGACAGAAGATGAGATGGTTGGATGGCATCACCAACTCTATGGACATGAGTTTAAGCAAGCTTCAGGTGTTTGTGATGGACAGGGAAGCCTGGTGTGCTGTCATCCATGGGGTTGCAAAGAATAAAACATGACTGAGCAACTGAACTTAATTGACATATAAACTTACCTCATTCTATTTTCATTAGTAATTTTAATTTAAAAGCAGGTTTAGGCTCAAAGAAAACTTTCTTTACAGAAAGTACAGACATTTCCGATGTACTCTCTTTTCTTCCTTATAAATTTTCCCTATTATTAGTATCACAAATTAGTATGATTCAATCATTACAACTGGTGAATCACTTGTTGTTCAATTGCCAAATCATGTCTGACTCTCTGCAACCCCATTAACTGCAGCATGCTAGGCTCCTATGTCCTCCACTATCTCCTGGAATGTGTTCATATTCACATATTGCCTAGCTTTTTAAGACTGTCTCTTATAAATCTGCATTTGAGGATTCTCTGTATTTTTCTGTGGCTTGGTAACTCATTTTGTCTTATTACTGAACAATATTCCACTGTGCAAATGAACCACAGTTTAGTTATTATTTCACCTAATGAAAGATATATGTGTTGCTTCCAGTTTTGTCTGTTATAGATAAAGCTACTATAAACATTGGTATTCAGTATCTGTGTAGACATGTGTTTATGTTCATTTTAATAAACTTTAGGAATATAATTGCTGGATTTCAAGGTAAGCCTCTGTTTAGTTTTGTCAGAAATTGCCAAAATATCATTCAATGTGGCTAATAAAATTTTACATTGTCACTATCAATGAATGACTGTTTCTGTTCTACATTCTAGCAAGCACTTCTCTTTAGCAGGTTTTATATTTTATCCATTCCAATAATGTGACATGGTATCTCAGTATCATTTTAATTTTAAATTCCCAAGTGATATATGATGCTGAGTTTCTTTCAATCTTTATTTTTCCCCTGTATATTTTCCTTTGTGAAATCTCTTCAGATCTTTTGGCCATATTTAAATTGCATTTTTATTTTACTGTTTAGTTTTAGGAATTGTTTTTAAGATTCAGCCATTTAAGATGGACACGGAGTACTTCTCCCTTCATGGATGCATCAGGAATATATTTTCAGATTCAGAGAATCTCATAGTGGACCAGCTGAGAGCAGGCAAGAATCCATAACCACCAGAAAAGAATATATAGATCCATGCAAAACTTGGTAGGATGAAGGAAGAAAGGGGAAATGAGGAGGAAAGCGAGCAGCATTGTACCTATACCCAGTGGGTGGAGAAACTGAAGCAGAGGTGAAATTCCCACATCAGAGCGATAGTTTGAGACAGAGGGGAAGCATTTGAGGCTATTACAGTGTGAAGCAGCTGATCTTTGATGGTCTGAATGGAGTGAGAAACATAGAGACAATCCATTCTGCAAGTCCCAAACAGGGATGTGGGTTCTCTGGTACATGCAGTGGCTTTGAGCTGGGGTGTATGGATTGGTGAGCAATCCCTTGGAGAGGGCTGCTGTTGAATGCAGGGAGACAGCCTGATGGGACATGAGGGAGGAGATCATGGCCTTGGAGAAAAGCTGGGAAGACTGGAAGCAAGGTGATAGCACTGAGTCATGTGCAGGGGATGAAGCCATAACTGTAGCCTCTCTCTCTCTCTCTCTCTCTCTGTCTCTGTCTCTCTCTCTCTCTCCAAATGCCAGTGCCAGCAGCTGATCAATAGAAAAATCCCCAAGAGAGGGTGGCCCTTTAAGTGCCTGATGTACTGAGTAACAGAGTAGGATACTAGCCAAGAGGGCCCTTGGAACACCTTCTATGCCTAACAATAGAGAAGGACCCCAGCCAGATGGGCCCTTTGAGCACTTGCTGTGCCAAGCTACAAAGAGGACAAGACAGAGAAGCCCATTAAATGACAGCTGCCAGAAGCCAGATAAAGGCTTTAATAACATGCCTGACCGGCTTCTCTACACACTTCACCTAGCCAGGTTCCCCAGGATGCAAGTATTTGTACTACCCTCACACGCAGTCTTTACTGGGCCAGAACTTCAAGAGCCTAGAAAAATCCTTATTAATGCCATATCCCCTGAGCCCAGGACCACAAGCTCCCATGAATTCCTTGTGATGCCAGGATCCTTGCAATCAAAGCAGGTTTGTCACCTCCATGCACAGACCTCAATGAGGCACATGGAAGTCCTCCAAGGAAGCCTCAGAAGAAAACTCCTGTGGATTACCCACATGCAAGGTGGAGATAAATCTACAACTGAGCTCCAAGGGCAGAGCAGCTAAGAAAGACAATCGAAAATCTATACCAGCTATACAAGCTGCAGATTAAATACACACAATCAGCTAAGTAGACTCTGTTTCTATAGAATATATAAAATAATAATGAATGTTCATACAAAAGGAAAGGCCTTAACTCTGGCAACAATGAACGTTAGGCGTAAGTACATATAGGAGTAGTGCCAGATTAGAGTCTGAGCTGCCCCAATAGCAGATCCAGGGAACAGTCCAGTATTGAAAGTTTTTCTAGGTAGGCAGAGGAGGAACTATCACTCTTTGAACATTTTTCTCCTTTTTTTTCCCTTCTTTTCTCTTTCTCCCCATTCTTCTTTTTTTCTTTCATTTTTAATTTTCCCTCTGTTTCTTTCCTTTTTCATATTGTTCCCAGGTTCCTCTTTATTATGTCTTTAAGTTTTCTTTCTTATTTTTTTGTATTTTTAAAACATTTTATTTTCCTCCTATTTTAACAGTCTCGATTGGTCTCTTCTTTTTGACTCTCGTTTTTGACTTTTTTTTTTCTCAGTTCCTTTCCCTTTGTAAGTCTGAAAATTCCTATGGGTGCTCTTGATTATTAAGTGTTGTTTTCTTCATTAGTCTTGGGGTTTTGCCTTCTATAGTGTGAGGCCTGTGAAGTATAAGTGCTACAGCAATAGGTTAGACCTGCAACCCCAAGATGGGAGACTCAAGTCCAAGACTTTGGACCACCAGAAAACTCCTGGTCACATAGAACATTAATTGATCGGAGCTATCCCAAAGGGGTCCATCTCAACATGAGGACCAAATCCTACTGAAATGCCAGAAAGTCCCAGTGTAAGACATTTCAAATCATTTGCAAAACAGAAACACAACACTGCCCATTGTCAGAAAGGATGCCCAAAGACAAACCAAGCTTATAGATACCCCAAATACACAATTAGTCATTGCACTGCCATTCAAAAAGACAAAATCCAGCTCCACCCACCAGAGCACAGTCACAAGTCTGCCCAACCAGAAAATGCTCACAAGACACTGTCTAATATCACCTGTAGGGAACAGCCTCCATAATTAAGAGGAACTATGACTCTCCAGTCTGCACAAAGAAGTGCCCAAACACAATAAATTAAACAAACTAAAAATACAGAGAAACAATCAGTAGATAAATGAATATGGTAAAAACCCACAAGACCAAATAGATGAAGAGGAAATAAGAGTCTACCTGAAAAAAAATCATAGTAATGATACTAAGGATAATCTGAAATTTTGAAAATGAAATGGAGGCACAGATCAAGAAGATTCATGAAATCTTCAAGGACCTAGGATTCACAGATCTAGAATAATTAAAGAATACAAAATCAGCAATGAATAACACAATAACTGAGATGAAAACTACATTAGAAGAAACAATAGGAGAATATCTGAGGCAGAAGAATGGATAAGTAAGGTGGAAGATAGAACGGCAGAAACAACATAAGTGGAACAGAATAAAGAAAAATAATTTAAAGAATTGAGCACAGTATCAGAGATTTCTGTTACAACAAAAGGATACCAACATTGGAATTATAAGAGTCCCAGAAAAAGAAGTAAAAATGAAAGCATATGAGAAAATATTTGAGAGTACTATAGTCAAAAATCCCCTAAAAGGGAAAGGAAATAGCCACCCAAATCCAGGAAGCATCCAAATCTTGTATCCTCACAAATCCCATATAGGATAAACCCAAGGAAAAACATTCTAAGACACATATTAAGCAAGTGACTGAAAATTAAACAGAAAGAACAAATATTAAATGCAGCAAGGGAAAAACAACAAATAGCATACAAGTGGATACCCATAATGCTACCACCTGATATTTCAGCAGAAACTCTATAGGCCAGAAGGGAATGACAAGATATACTTAAAGTGATGAAAGGGGGGGAAAAAAAACCTACAATCAAGATTACTCTATCCAGCAAGAATCTCATACAGATACGGAGAAATCTAAAGCTTTAAATAGAAGAAAAACTTAAGAGAATTCAGCACCACCAAATCAGCTTTAAAACAAATATTAAGGGCATTCTCTGGAGAAGGGAATGGCAACTGATTCCAGTATTGTTGCCTAGAGAATTCCATGGACAGAGGAGCCTGGCAAGCTACAGTCCATGATGTTACAAAGAGTTGGACATGACTGAGTGACTAATACAACAAAGGGCATTCTCTAGACAGGAAAAACAAGAGAAAGAAAAGGCCTATAGAAACAAACTCTAAACAATACAGTAAATGGAAATAAGATTACATATGTTAATTACCTTAAATGCAAATGGAATAAATGCTTCAACCAAAAGACAATATCGACTGGATGGATATAAAAGCAAGACCCCTATATATGCAGTCTACAAGAGACACATCTGAAACCTAAAGGCATACACAGACTGAAAGTTATGGGCTGAAAGAAGTAGCCCATGTAAATGCATATAAAAAGAGAGAGGAGCAAGACTCAGGTAAAATAGACTTTAAAATTAAGACCATTACAAGAGACAAGGAAGGACACTACATAATCATCAAGGTATCAATCCAAAAAGATGTAAAAATTATGAATATATTTTGCTGTTGTTGGTCAGTTACCAAGTCATGTCCGACCTTTTATGATTCCATGGACTAAAGCATTCCAGGCTTCCCTTTCTCTCACCATCCCCTGGAGCTTGCCCAATTTCATGCACATTGAATCGGTAATGCCATCCAAAAATCTAATCGTTTGTTGTCCTATTTTCCTGCCTCCAATCTTTCCTGATACCTTCAAGCATCAAGGTCTTTTCCAATAAGTCAGATGTTCACATCAGGTGACAAAAGTATTGGAGCTTCAGCTCAGTATCAGTCCTTCCAATGAGTACTCAAGGTTGATTTCCTTTAAGATTGACAAGTTTGATCTCTTGAGTCCCAGGGACTCTCAAGAGTCTTCTCCAGCACCACAGTTCAAAAGCATCAATTCTTTGGCACTCTCCTTTCTTTATGGTCCAGCTCTCATGTCCATACATGACTATTAGAAAGACACTATCTTTGACTATATGGACCTTTGTCAGCAAGTTGATTTTTGCTTTTTAATACATTGTCTATATTTGTGATAGCTTTTCTACCAGGAAGAAATTATCTTCTTATTTCATGGCTGCAGTCACCATCTACAGTGATTTGAGAGTGCAGGAAGAGGAAATTTGTCACTGCTTCCACCTTTTCCCATTTTATTTACCATTAAGTGGCGAGACCAGTTGCCAAAATCTTTTTTTAAAAATATATATAATATTGAATTTTAAACCAGCTTTTTCACTTTTCACTCCCTTCTTTCATGACCCTCATCAAAAAATCTCTGTAGTACTGCTTTGATTTCTGCCATTAATGTAATATCATTTACATACATGAGGTTGTTGATATTTCTACTGGCAAACTTGATTCCCGTTCTGTTGTTTTCCTCTATTTCTTTGCATTAATCACTAAGGAAGCCTTTCTTATCTCTCCTTGCTAGTCTTTGGAATTCTGTATTCAGATGGAAATATCTTTCCTTTTCTCCTTTGCTTTCCGCTTCTCTTCTTTTCACAGCTATTTGTAAGGCCTCCTCAGACAGCCATTTTGCTTTTTTGCATTTATTTTTCTTGGGGATGATTTTGACACCACCTCACATACCATGTTAGAAACCTCTGTCCATAGTTCTTCAGGCATTGTGTCTATCAGATCTAATCCCTTGAATCTATTTGTCACTGCCACTGTATATCATAGAAGATATGATTTAGGTCATATCTGAATGGCCTAGTAGTTTTCTTACTTTCTTCAATTTAAATCTGAGTTTTGCAATAAGGAGTTCATGATCTAAGTCACAGTCAGTTCCAGGTCTTGTTTTTGCTGACTGTATCGACTTTCTCCATCTTCAGTTGCAAGGAATATAATCAATCTGATTTCAGAATTGACCATCTGGTGATAGACATGTGTACAGGTCATTTCTTATGTTGTTGAAGAGGATGTTTTTTATGACCAGTGCAGTCTCTTGGCAAATTTTGTTCGTCTTTGCCCGACTTCATTTTGTACTCCAAGTTCAAACTTGCCTGTTACTCCAGGTATCTCTTAAATTTCTACTTTTGCATCCCTGTTCCCTATAATGAAAAGGAAATCTTTTATTTGGTGTTAGTTCTAGAATGTCTTTTAGGTTTTCATAGAAACAATCAGTTTCAGCTTCTTCAACATTTGTGTTGGAGCACAGATTTTTATTACTGTGATACTGAATGGTTTGCCTTGGATACAAATCAAGATCATTCTTTCACTTTTGAGGTTGCGCCCAACTACTGCATTTTGAACTCTTTTGTTGTCTATGAGGGCTACTCCATTTCTTTTAAGGGATTCTTGCCTTAAAAGTTTTCAGTATAATATATGCTTTGTTACTCAGACATGTTCTACTCTTTGCAACCCTGTAAAGACTGTAGCTTACCAGGCTACTCTGTCCATGAGATTTTTCATGCAAAAATACTGAAGTGAGTTGCCATGACCTTCTCCAGGGGATCTTCCCAACCCAGGGATCAAACCCAGGACTCTCACATTTCAGGAGGATTCTTTACAGTCTTAATCACCAGGGAAGTGAACTAAACATAATGGTCCTTTGAATTAAATTTACCCATTCCTGGCCACTTTAGTTCACTGATTCCTAAAGTGTTGATGGTCACTCTTGCCATCTCCTATTTGACCACTTACAATTTACCTTGATTCATGGACTTAACATTCCAGGATCCTATGCAATATTGTTCTTTACAGCATCAAATGCCACTTTCATCATGAGACACATCCACCACTGGGCGTTGTTTCTGCTTTGGTTCAGCCTCTCTTTTCCTTCTGAAGCTATTTCTTCACTCTTCTCCAGTATCATATTGGGCACTTACCAATATGGGAACTTCATCTTTCAGTGTCATATCTGTTTGCCTTTTCATACTCTTCATGAGGTTTTCAAGTGTTTTGCTATTCCCTTCTCCAGCGGAATATGTTTTATCAGAAATTCCCACCATGACCCCTCCATCTTGGGTGGCCCTACAGAGCATGGCTCATAGTTTCATAGAATTAGACAAGGCTGTGATCCTTGTGACCCTTTTGTTTAATTTTCTGTGATTGTGGTTTTCCTTATTTCTGCCCTCTGATGGATGAGGGTTGTTTTTTTTATTTTTGATTGGCTTTGTATTTTTTCTTGTTTTTGTTTGTTTGTTTGCTTGAATGAGGCGTACTGCACAGAATGCTGCTGGCAGTTGGGTGATGACAGGTCTTATATACAGGAGGTTACCTTTGAGGGAGTTCTCACTAGTTAATACTCTCTAAGGTTAGGAGTTCTATGGTAGCCTAGGGTCTTGTAGTCATTGCTCCTACTCCAAAATCTCAATGCCTGATCTCAGATGGTGTACTCAGTTTCCACAAGTGGTTTTCTAAGGCAATGAAACAAACACACAAAAACAAGAAGCAAAAGACACACTCAAGACAAATGGCATTTACAAAATCAGGCAAATAATAACTAAATAATCGAATATACACACATAATAATACCCATATAAAGAAAACCAAAACTTTTAAAAAATACAATAAATTTACTCAGTGAACAAAGGAAACCAAAAATGATATCAAC
Source organism: Antilocapra americana (assembly GCA_007570785.1). Classification (NCBI taxonomy): domain Eukaryota; kingdom Metazoa; phylum Chordata; class Mammalia; order Artiodactyla; family Antilocapridae; genus Antilocapra; species Antilocapra americana. The sequence continues at coordinate 184,948 of ML663627.1, read as the reverse complement.
CAGTTAAAAACAAAACTAGCTAAGGCACAAACTGAGAAACAAAACTAAAGCAAGATGCCAACTGGGAAATAAAGCAAGGAAAATGAGACACGCTAACAAAAAGGGTTAGAAAAGAAAGTAAAGCAAGAATAGAAATGCAAATTTAAATAGAGATAGATAAAAATTTATATATATTAAAAAATAGCTACAATGTGAAAAGAACAGCAGGAAATGAAAACAAAAAAATAAATGTAGAAAAAACAATAATGAATTTTTAAAATTAAAAATTATAATTAAAAAAAGAAAAAAGGAAAATCCCACAGAATCATAAAAGGCCAATGTAGAGGCAGGAGTATATAAATGAAATAAAAAGTGTGATTTAAGAAAAATTCTCAAAAGAATAGCTTAAATAGATTTACTAGTACTAAAAAAAATCAGCAACTACAACAGAAGAAAAAGGGAGGGAAAAAGAAAAAGAATGCAGAAACAAATACAGAATATGTCAAAATATAAGAATAAATATTTTTCTTGAATCTGAGCGGTCAACATGATTTCCCTTGCTGAGAGTCACAGTCCACCTCACCTCCCTAGAACACCCTCCAATACTGGTCTTTTCTCTGGACCTGCTGTGGGAGCAACTCAGACACTAATCTTTTCCTACTCCTGTGTGTTCCTGCCTCCCATGTCCACAGCTGTCAGAACTAGTGCTTTTTCTTTTGTGGGAACTCTCATTATCCTTTTATATATTCCATAGCCACAGAGTGTGCCTAGTTTATCATGTGCATTTAATCTGCACCTTGTACAGCTGGTGGGAAGGTTTTGAGTCCTTAGCCACACTGCCCCGGGGTTTCAATTGTGATTTCATTTCCACCTCTCCATGTGGGTGATCCATGATAGTTTATGATGAGCCATGTCAGATTCATGATCTCCAAAGAAGGTTTAGCTTCAGGACCAGGGACCAGGCTTGATCACACAAGACCTTTTGTGTATCAGAGTTTTATTAAGGTGAAAGAGGATAGACATCAGAAGGAGGGCAGAGAGTGCCCCCACTCACTAGTCTTATCAAGCCCTTATATACGTTTTACCAGACTCACTCCCACAACATATATCTTAAACTAACAAGATTAGAACTAACATAGAAAAAAGTCTTACCAAATCCACTCCCATAGTATACATTTT
>ML663627.1:157987-183780 GCA_007570785.1 Antilocapra americana | reverse complement strand
CTTTGATAGATGGACCTTTGTTGGCAAAGTAATGTCTCTGCTTTTTAATATGCTTTCCAGTTGTGTCATAGCTTTTCTTCCAAGGAGCAAGCATCTTTTAATTTCATGTCTGCAGTCATCATCTGTAGTGATTTTGGAGTCCAAGACAATAGTCTCTCACTGTTTCCATTGTTTCCCCATCTATTTGCCATGAAAGAATGGGACTGGATGCCATGATCTTTGTTTTTTGAATGTTGAGTTTTAAGCCAGCTTTTCTACTTTCCTCTTTCATCTTCATCAAGACTCTCTTTAGTTCCTCTTCCCTTCCTGCCATAAGGGTGGTATCATCTGCATATCTGAAATTATTGATATTTCTCCCCACAACCTTGATTCCAGCTTTGGCTTCATTCAGCCTGGAATTTCACATGATGTACTCTGCATATAAATTAAATAAGCTGAGTGACTATATCCAGCCTCGAAGTATTCCTTTCCTAATTTGGAACTAATCCATTGTTCCATGACCAGTTTTAACTGTTGCTTCTTGACTTGCAAACAGGTTTCTCAGGAGGCGAGGAAACCAGAATTGAAAGAGACACGTGTACCCCAATGTTCATAGCTGCACTGTTTACAATAGCCAGGACATGGAAGCAACCTAGATGTCCATCAGCATATGAATGTATAAGAAAGCTGTGGTACATATATACAATGGAATATTACTCAGCCATTAAAAAGAATACATTTGAATCAGTTCTACTGAGGTGGATGAAACTGGAGCCTATTATACAGAGTGAAGTAAGCCAGAAAGAAAAACAGCAATTCAGTATACTAACGCATATATATGGAATTTAGAAAGATGGTAATGATAACCCTGAATGTGAGACTGCAAAAGAGATGCAGATGTATAGAATAGTCTTTTGGACTCTATGATAGAGGGCAATGGTGGGATGATATGGGAGAGTGGCATTGAAACGTGTAAACTATCATATGTGAAATGAATCGCCAGCCCAGGTTTGATGCATGATACAGGGTGCTCAGGGCTGGTGCACCAGGATGACCAGAGGGATGGAATCGGGAGGGAGGAGGGGAGGGGGGTTCTGGAAGGGGAATACATGTATACCCATGGCGGATTTATGTCAATGTATGGTAAAACCAACACAATAATATAAAGAAAAACAAATAAATAAATAAAAGAGAGGAAAAAAAAAGAATTTTCCACAGTTTGTTGTGATCCACACATTCCAAAGGCTTTGGTGTAGTCAATAAAGCAGAAGTATATACTTTTCTGGAATTCTCTTGTTTGTTTGTTTTTTTCTATGATCTAACAGATGTTGGCAATCTGATCTCTGATTCCTCGGCCTTTTCTACGCCCAGCTTATACATCTGCAAGTTCTTGGTTCAAGTACTATCGAAGTCTAGCTTGGAGAATTCTGAGCATTATTTTGCTAGCATGTGAAATCAGTTCAATTGTGTAGTAGTTTGAACATTCTTTGGCATTGGTCCTGTGGCCACTGCTGAGTTTTCCAAATTTGCTGGCATGTTGGCAAGAGCACTTTAACAGCAGCATCATTTAGAATTTGACATAGATCAGCTTGAATTCCACTACTTCCACTACATTTGTTTGTAGTGATGTGTAGTAAGGCCCATTTGAATTCACATTCCAGGATGTCTGGCTCAAGGTGACTGATCACACCTTCATGGTTATCTGGGTAGTTGAGGTCTGTTTGTGCAGTTCTTCTGTGTATCCTTGCCACCACTTCTTAATATCTTCTGCTTCTATTAGGTTAATACAATTTCTGTCCTTTATTGTGACTATCTTCATGTGAAATTTTCCCTTGGTATCTCTAATTTTTTTAAAGAGATCTTTCGTCTTTCCCATTCTATTGTTTTCCTCTTTTTCTTTGTGTTGTTCACTAATGAAGTCTTTCTTATCTCTGTTTGCTATTTTTTGGAACTCTGCATTCAGATGAGTAAAGCTTTCTTTTTCTCCTTTGCCTTTCACTTCTCTTTTCTCAGTTATTTGCAAGGCCTCCTCAGACAACATTTTCCCAGTTTGCATTTCTTTTTCTTGGGGATAGTCTTGGTCACTGCATCCTGTACAGTTTTACAAACCTCTGTCCATAGTTCTTCAGGCACTCTATCAGGTCTAATCTCTTGAATTTGTTTGTCACTTCCACTGTATAATCTTAAGGGATTTGGTTTAGGTCATACCTGAAGGGTTTTCCTGACTTTCTTCAATTTAAGTCTAACTTTTGCAATAAGGGGGCTTCTCTTGTAGCTCAGTCAATAAAGAATCTACCTGCAGTGCAGGAGACTCAGGTTCGATCCCTGGGTTGGGGAGATCCCCTGGAAAAGGAAATGGCAACCCACTCCAGTATCCTTGCCTGGAAAATCTCATGGAGAGAGCAGCCTGGTGGGTTGCAGTCCATGGGGTCGCAAAGAGTTGGGCATGACTGAGTGACTAACACTTACTTTGCAATAAGGAGTTCATGATCTGAGCCACAGTCAGCTCCCAGTCTTGTTTTTGGTGACTGTATAGAGCTTTTTTCATCTTCAGCTGCAAAGACTATAATCAATCTGATTTCAGTACTGAGTATGTTGTATGGTTATGTCCATGTGTAGGGTTGTCTCTTTTGTCATTGGAAGAGGATATTTGCTAGCCCTCTAGGCTCCTTTATCTATGGGGATTCTCCAGGTGAGAATATTGGAGTGAGTTACCATTTTCTTCTCCAGGTGATCTTCCTAACCCAGGGATCGAACCCAGGTCTCTCACAATGCAGGCGGATTCTTTGCTGTCTGAGCCACCAGGAGAGCCCTATTGTATCATGATTTGTCAACAGAAAATAACAGAATTCTCTATGTCTAAAACTACCATTTAAATTGAAAACCTACCATAACTTTTTAAAGTGTCCAGGTATTGCTTCTTTGTTTTCCTCCAAAGCTCCAGATGTGTTCTTAAAGAGAAGTCATGTTTAAAAACAATTGAATTATATAATCTTTTATTTTTATCTAGTTTGTTTTACTTTTGAATATCATATTCAGTGCTTCTATTTGACTTAGTTTATGTTTTCCAATTTCTCTGTCTCTCTTTTTTTAATTTTTCTTTTGATATTATTTCTTAAATCTTTATCAAACATGGTAGAACAGCTTTGTGTGTGTGTGTGTGTATATATATATAATTAATATGTATAATATAAAATATAAATTTTAGAAAACTTATGATTTTTTGCCTAGCTAAAAAAATTACAACATTTGATTCTAAGTATTTGACTTACTGTGAATAGAATACTAAATTACTAATTTAAAGAAATAGATACACAACAAGCAACAAAGGTTTACTGTATAGCACAGGGAACTAGAATCAACTTACTGTAATAATCTATAATGAAAATGATCTGAAATATAGTATATCTGTATATGTATAATGGAATCATCTTACTGTGCACCTGAAACATAGTAAGTCAACTATATTTCAACAAAAAATATATATTTTTAAAAAACTTAAAAAATAGTGTTTTTTTATTTTTATTTTTTATTTATTATTTTTGTGAATTTTTTTAGAGTGAAAATTATATTGCCATGTTTTAAAAAGAATCACTGTCTTTTAAAGACACAGGCTGAGGTATTTAAAAATGAAATGATATGACATCTTTAATTTGCTTTAAAATTCATGGTGGATTTACTGTGAGTTGATAATTATTCAAGCTAGGTCTTGGATACATGCATGGTGGATAGACTCATGTCACTATTTTTGGTGTGGTTTAAACTTTTCTATAATAAAAAGTTAAAATAATATTTTTAAAGCAAAATAGCTTCTAAGTTTAGTATGATTTTCTTATATGAAAACTTGGTTTGGAATTGAACATTTGTTATTTATTAGTCAATTACCTGCTCTATCAGTCACATATGTTGTTTCCCAAACCACTCCCAAATTTAGATGCTTAAAATAAAATCAGTCATTTATTTTTATCCTGAAATTGTAATGTGAGCTAGGTTAGCAAGCACAATTCATCTTTGTTCCATGTGGAATCTGATGATGATGTTACCTGGGGAGGTCTGGAGGATTTACTTTGAAGATGACATTCATTAATGATGGTAAGGCAAAGTTTTTTCAGGAGCATCACTATAACAATAGGGACCACTGAAGTGAACTTTTACAGAGAGGAAGAAATATTGGGCTCAATTCTGCATAGACAAGTGGAAATTTGTAGCCAAGGAACATGGCTGAGGGGAGTGGATGGAAATGTACTAAGAAGAAACAATAGCAGGAAGGGAGATTCTAGCTACACTCTCCTAACAGGATTCTTACTGAAGACAGGCCAGGATGACCAGACATCATCTGGTGGATTATGGCAGGTGAGAAACCTGATCAGACATCAAGGGTGATCAGATACCAAGGCTAGGAGGACTCTGGTTAAGCTGACTTAGCAGGATTCTTGCTACAACTAGATCTTACAAGAAAGTGCACAGACAGTCCTGGGAAAATTTCATGAGCCTGACCAAACTTCATTCAAGAAAAGAATCTTTGTTGGTTGGCAAGATGGTGCTGTCTGTCAGCTTGAGAATTCAGTCAAGGCTGTGAACTGGGTGTCTTGCTTCCTCTCTACTTGAACTACTTGGCCTATTTAGGGTCATGGTGGCTATGGTCCTACAGCAAGAGTCCCAAGAGACAGGAAGTAGAACTCCAGTTTCTTAAGATCTGAACACAAAAGCACAGCATCAGTTCATCTGGCCGTAGGTCAAGCAATCAAATGGCCTAGATTCAAGAGGAACACAGACCCGCTTCTCAACAGGAGAGTGTGAAGAATTTGGGGGCCATGTTTCTTTTTAATTTTTAATTAAAAAATGTTTTTAAGCTGCACCCTGTGGCATATGGGACCTTAGTTCCCCAACCAGGGACTGAACACATGCCCTGTGCATTGGAAGGTGGAGTCTAAACCCCTGGACTCCTGTGGAAGTTCTAAAATAGAGTTTTAAAACCGACCTGCTAGCCTTGTTCACAATCAATAACAGAGCCTCAGGAATGGTGTCAAACTACAGAACGGTCTTATGAAAATGACTAGAATAAAAGTTATTGCTGTTTGGGTATTGAGATAGAATCAGCTTGTAGGGCTGGCCTCTGAGTACAGATGAGTATATTCTTCACAAAGCACTCAGGTTAAGGTAAGAAAGAGTGACACAAATTAGAGGAATTGGCATGGCTGGGTGTTAAATGTGGTAGCAAGGAAGGTAAACAAACTATTGCCAAAGCCTTGAGTGTGCCTGCCTCTCAGTATCCCAGCTGGGTCATCAGAATGTTCTCAGCGGGCTGGGCTCTCAGGAGCTGGTCTCTCATTCCTTTGTTTCTACTCCAGTTTTGTGATAATGCCAAACAGTTACTGCCACCAAGTTTTGCCCATAAATGTTGATAGAAACAAGGGATTCAGAAGTAGAGTAGAAAGGTAGACCCATTTTGTGAATACGATTGAAGACTAGGTAAGGGGTGGCTGGTGCACTACTTGGTTTATAACAGACAATGAAACACTTAGATTTCCCCCAAAAGTCTGAATACAGTCATTCAGTGAAAAATGTTCTCAAGGTTAGAGTCACAAGTAAGTAATGGTTTGAAATAAAAATTTTTCTTCTGAGCCTTTTTAAAGCTCATTTTTTAACCTATGTTTGATGCCGATCATATCTTCTGGGAGTCTTTTTCCACTTAACTCATTCTCATCTGTCTTTAAGAAATTATTTTAATTGATACATTTGCTTTATTACCTATCACTGATGGAGCTGTCATGTTGGACACCTCTAGATTCAGTTGTCCATGAGACATTCGTTAAGTATATCCTGTGAATTGTGCTTGGCCCTGGAGATCCTGGCTATTGAGATTTTATTATTTTTTTATTAGTATTGCCATACAAAGACATGATATCGCCATGGGTTTACATATGCTCCTCCTCCAGAACCCTGCTCCCTCCTCCCTCTCTCCTCACTCACCCCGGGTAATCTCGGCGCACCAGCCCCAAGCATCAATCTTGAGCTGGCGATTGATTAGACATATGATAATTAACATGTTTCAATGCCATTTTCCCATATCATCCCACCCTTGCCCTCATCCACAGAGTCCACAAGTGTATTCTATACATCTGCATTCCTTTTGCTGTCTCGCATGCAGGGTTCTCGTTACCATCTTTCTAAATTCCATATATATGCATTAGTATACTGTATTGTTGTTTTTCCTTCTGGCTTACTTCACTCTGGATAATAGGCTCCAGTTCCATCCACCAGAGTAGAACTGATTCAAATTATTTTTTTTTAATGCTGAGTAATATTCCTTTGTGTATATCTACCACAGCTTTATTACCAGTTCATCAGTTGATGGGCACCTAGGTTGCTTCCATGTCCTGGCTATTGTAAACAATGCAGCAATGAACATTGGAGTACGCGTGGCTCTTTCAATTCTGGTTTCCTGGGTGTATATGCCCAGCAGTGGGATTGCTGGGTCATATGGCAGGTCTATTGGAAGTTTTTTAAGGAATCTCCACACTGTTTTCCACAGTGGCTGTACTAGTTTGCATTCCCACCAACAGTGTAAGAGAGTTCCCTTTTCTCCACATCCACTCCAGCATTTATTGCTTGTAGATTTTTGGATGGAAGCCGTTCTGACTGGTGTAAAGTGGTACCTCATTGTGGTTTTGATTTGCATTTCTCTGATAATGAGTGATGTTGAGCATCTTTTCATGTGTTTGTTAGCCATTTTTATGTCTTCTTTGGAGAAATGTCTGTTAAGTTCTTTGGCCCACTTTTTGATTGGGTCGTTTATTTTTCTAGAATGGAGCTGCAGGAGTTGTTTGTATATTTTTGAGATTGATTGTCTGTTGCTTCATTGGCTATTATTTTCTCCCATTCTGAAGGCTGTCTTTTCACCTTGCTTAGAGTTTCCTTTGTTGTGCAAAAGCTTTTAATTTTAATTAAGTCCCATTTGTTTATTCGTGTTTTTATTTCCAATATTCTGGGAGGTGGGTCATGGAGGATCCCGCTTTAGTTTATATCAGAGAGTGTTTTGCCTATGTAATCCTCTAGGAGTTTTATAGTTTCTGGTCTTATGCTTAGATCTTTGATCCATTTTGAGTTTATCTTTGTGTATGGTGTTAGAAAGTGTTCTAGTTTCATTCTTTTACAAGTGGCTGTCCAGTTTTCCCAGCACCACTTGTTAAAGAGGTTGTCTTTTCTCATATATTCTTGCCTCCTTTGTCAACGATAAGGTGTCCATAGATGAGTGGATTTATCTCTGGGCTTTCTATTCTGTTCCATTGATCTATATTTCTGTCTTTGTGCCAGTACCATACTGTCTTAATGACTGTGGCTTTGTAGTATAGCCGAAAGTCAGGTAGGTTGATTCCTCCAGGTCCATTCTTCTTGCTCAAGATTGCTTTGGCTATACGAGGTTTTTTGTATTTCCATACAAATTGTGAAATAATTTGTTCTAATGCTCTGAAAAAGGCCTCTGCTAGCTTGATAGGAATTGCATTGAATCTATAGATTGCTTTGGGTAGTATACTCATTTTCACTATATTGATTCTTCCAATCCACAAACAGGGCACATTTCTCCATCTGTTTGTGTCCTCTTTGATTTCTTTCATCAGTGTTTTATAGTTTTCTATATACAAGTATTTTGTTTCTTTAGGTAGAAATACTCCTAAGTATTTTATTCTTTTTGTTTCAATGGTGAATGGAATTGTTTCCTTAATTTCTCTTTCTGTTTTCTCATTGTTAGTGTATAGGAATGCCAGGGATTTCTCTGTGTTAATTTTGTATCCTGAAACTTTACTATGTTCACTGATTAGCTGTAGTAATTTTCTAGTAGAGTCTTTAGGGTTTTCAATATAGAGGATCATGTCATCTGCAAACAGAGAGAGTTTTACTTCTTCTTTTCCAATCTGGATTCCTTTAATTTCTTTATCTGCTCTGATTGCTGTGGCCAAGACTTCCAAAACTATGTTGAAAAGTAGTGGTAAGAGTGGGCACCCTTGTCTTGTTCCTGACTTCAGGGGGAATGCTTTCAGTTTTTCACCATTGAGGATAATGTTTGCTGTGGGTTTGTCATATATAGTTTTTATTAGGTTGAGGTATGTTCCTTCTATTCCTGCTTTTTGGAAGGTTTTTTTTTTATCATAAACGGATGTTGAATTTTGTCAAAGTCTTTCTCTGCATCTATTGAGATAATCATGTGTTTTTTTTTTCATTTTCTTAATGTGTATTACATTGATTGATTTGTGAATATTGACGAATCCTTGCATCCCTGGGATAAAGCCTACTTGATCATGATGTATGATCTTTTTAATGTGTTGTTGGATTCTATTTGCTAGAATTTTGTTAAGGATTTTTGCATCTAAGTTCATCAGTGATATTGGCCTGTAGTTTTCTTTTTTTGTGGAATCTTTGTTGGGTTTGGGAATTAGGGTGATGGTGGCCTCATAGAATGAGTTTGGAAGTTTACCTTCCTCTGTAATTTTCCGGAAGAGTTTGCGTAGAATAGCTGTTAACTCTTCTCTAAATTTTTGGTAGAATTCAGCTGTGAAGCCATCTGGTCCTGGGCTTTTGTTTGTTGGAAGATTTCTGATTACGGTTTCAATTTCCGTGCTTGTGATGGGTCTATTAATATTATCTATCTCTTCCTGGTTTAGTCTTGGAAAGTTATACTTTTCTAGGAATTCGTCCATTTCATCCAGGTTGTCAAGTTTATTTGCATATAGTTGCTGATAATTGTCTCTTATGATCCTTTGTATTTCTGTGTTTTTTGTTGTGATCTCTCCGTTTTCATTTCTACTTCTGTTGATTTGGTTCTTCTCCCTTTGTTTTTTGATGAGTCTGGCTAATGGTTTGTCAATTTAATTTATCTTATCAAAGAACCAGCTTTTGGCTTTGTTGATTTTTGCTATGGTCTCTTTTGTGTCCTTTGCATTTATTTCTGCCCTGATCTTTAAGATTTCTTTCCTTCTACTAGACCTGGGCTTCTGAATTTCTTCCTTTTCTAGTTACTTTAGGTGTAAAGTTAGGTTATTTATTGGACTCTTTTCTTCTTTCCTGATGTAAGCTTGTATTGTTATGAACTTTCCCCTTAACACTGCTTTTACAGTGTCCCATAAGTTTTGGGCTGTTGTGTTTTCATTTTCATTCATTTCTATGTGTAACTGAATTTTATTTTTGATTTCTTCTGTGATTTGTTGGTTATTCAGCAGTGTGTTGTTGAGCCTCCATATGTTGGAAGTTTTGAATGGTTTTCTCCTGTAATTGATATCTAATCTCACTGCATTGTGGTCAGAAAAGATGCTTGGAATGATTTCAATATTTTTGAATTTACCAAGGCTAGATTTATGGCCCAGAATGTGATCTATTCTGGAGAAGGTCCCGTGTGTGCTTTCGAAAAAGGAGAAATTCATTGTTTTGGGATGGAATGACCTATAGATATCAATTAGGTCTAACTGGTCTATTGTATCATTTAAAGTTTGAGTTTCCTTTTTAATCTTCTGTTTATTTGATCTATCCATTGGTGTGAGTGGTGTATTAAAGTTTCCCACTATTATTGTGTTGTTTTTAATTTTCCCTTTCATACTTGTTAGCATTTGCCTTAAATATTGTGGTGTTCCTATGTTGGGTGCATATATATTTATAATTGTTATTTCTTCTTCTTGGATTGATGCTTTGATCATTATGTAATGTCCATCTTTTCTCTCTTCACAGCCTTTATTTTAAAGTCTACTTTATCTGATATGTGTATTGCCACTCCTGCTTTCTTTTGGTCTTTATTTGCATGGAATATCATTTTCCAGCCTTTAACTTTCAGTCTATATGTGTCCCTAGGTTTGAGGTGGGTCTCTTGTAGACAACATATATAGGGGTCTTGTTTCTGTATCCAATCAGCCAATATTTGTCTTTTGGTTGGGGCATTCAACCCGTTTACATTTAAGGTAATTATTGATAAGTATGATCCCGTTGCCATTTACTTTTTTGTTTTGGGTTTGAGATTATATACACTATCCGTGTTTCCTGTCTAGGAAAGATCCTTCAGCATTTGTTGGAGGGCTGGTTTGGTGTTGCTTAATTCTCTCAGCATTTGCTTGTCTGGAAAGCTTTTGATTTCTCCTTCAAATTTGAGTGAGATCCTTGCAGGCTACAGTAATCAGAGTTGTAGATTATTTTCTTTCATGACTTTAAGTATGTTCTGCCATTCCCTTCTGGCCTGAAGCATTTCTATTGAGAGATCAGCCATTATCCTTATGGGATTCCCCTTGTGAGTTATTTGTTGTTTTTCCCTTGCTGCTTTTAATATTTGTTCTTTGAGTTTGATATTTGTTAATTTGATTAATATGTGTCTTGGGGTGTTCCGCTTGAGGTTCATCCTATTTGGGACTCTCTGGGTTTCTTGGACTTGAGTGATTATTTCCTTTCCCAATTTAGGGAAGTTTTCAACAATTATCTCCTCAAGAATTTTCTGATGGTCTTTCTTTTTGTCTTCTTCTTCTGGGACCCCTATGATTCGAATATTGGTGTGTTTAACATTGTCCCAGAGGTCTCTGAGATTGTCCTCATTTCTTTTAATTCTTTTTTTCATTTTTCCTTTCTGTTTCATTTATTTCTACCATTTTGTCTTCTACCTCACTTATCCTGTCTTCTATCTCTGTTATTCTACTGTTAGTTCCCTCCAGGGTGTTTTTGATCTCATTTATTGCATTATTCATTGTATTTTGACTCTTTTTCATTTATTCTAAGTCCTTGTTAAAGCTTACCTGCATCTTCTCAATCCTTGCCTGCAGGTTATTGAACTGTAACTCCAATTTATTTTCCAGATTTTGGATCATTTTCACTATCATTATTCGTAATTCTTTGTCAGGTAGACTTCCTATCTCTTCGTCTTTTGTTTGGTCTAGGGGGTATTTATCCTGTTCCTTTACTTGCTGGTATTTCTCTGCCTTTTCATCTTGTTTATCTTGCTGTGTTGTCCCTTTATTGTGGGTGTTCCTTACTATGGGTGGGGTTGAAATTGTTGTTCGTCAAAGTTTCCTGCTTGGGAAAGCATTTGTGGTGTTCTTGTGGGTGGATTTCCTCACTCTAACGTTAGAGTTTCCTCACTCTAACGAGCAATGAAGTGTCCAGTAGAGTTTTGAGATGTCGGTGGGCTTTGTGTCACCTTGGGTAACCTGTGTATTAAAGTTCCAGGCTGTGTTCCTGTGTTGCTGGAGAATTTGCTTGGTATATCTTACTCTGGAGCTTGTTGGCCCTTGGGGGGTGCTTGGTTTTGTTTAGATGTGGAGGAGTTTGATAAGCTCCTATAGATTAATTAACTCCTGGATCCAGGATTTCTCTGGAATTTTCAAGATCTGAGCTTAGTCTCCTGTCTTCCAGTAGCCTCAGGAGTTCTTCATCTATGCAGTAATGATGGTAGAACATCTAGTTTAATGATGAGAAGTTTCTCCACAGTGAGGGACACCCAGCCAGGTACACATAGTTATATGGCATGGACCAGAAGAAGAGAGGAAACAGATGGTGAGAGAGTGAAGTGGCCAGTGATCCCTTCCCTGTGTGCTCTCCACAGCCTGGATCCCTAGGAGATGTTCACAGAGTTGTACCGACAGGAGTAGAGGGAGGAAGGAGATAGAAGTGACCAGAGAGAGAAAAGAGGGAGTCAGATGGACAGAGACAGATCCAGCCAGTGGTCAGTTATCTCAGTGTTCTTCACAACTCGTAAGACTCAAACAGATTCCCAGAATTGGGTAGAGAAGATAAGATGGAGGGGGATGATGGAGGTGACTTAGTGGGGAAAAAAAAAGGGAGAGTCAAGAATGGGGAGAGAGCAGTGAAGCCAGTGATCTCACTCCCAAGTAACAATGGGTACTGAGGCTTGGGTTCTTAAAGATACAAAGTTGATACCAAATACTAATAAGCAAAGATTAAAAATCTAGATTAGACATTGGATTCTCAAAATACTTTTACAAAAAAAAAGAAAGAAAGAAAAATAAAGAAGAAAATAAAATAAGAATAAAAATTCAATTAAAAATAAAAAAGGGAAAAAGTGGAGATATAAAAGGAAAGAAAAGAAATAAAATGGACAATAAAATAAGGGAGAAAGAGGAGATTTAAAAAACATAAAATAAATATAAAGGAAAAAATAACGGGGTTATAGGGGACTTAAAAATTCTAAAAGTAAAAATAAGTAGTAAAAAAAGTTTTAAAAATTTTAAAGATGGTCCTAGTAAAATTATAATAAGGCTTTCTCTGGTGCTGTTGCATACAGTGAGGGGTCAGTTCATTTTCAGATAGTTCCTTGGTCTGGCTTGTACTTCTCATGGTCTATAGACTCCTTTCTATGCAGTCTGTGCCAACTGCAGGGATTTAATCTGTTGCTCCTGTCTGTTCCAAAGCGGTTCCCTCTGCTTATTTTAGTATCTTCTGTTTGCTGGTCTCTTCAGTGTCTATTCAGCACTCTGGGGTTTGTCCCCGCTCCTGGCTAGTGTGCTTTCCCCGCCCCCTCTGCTCAGGCTCTCGGTCGCCTGCCCAGAGTGGTTGGGGGCTGCAGCTTCTCCCCTCCCCCGGCCCAGCCGCTTGCTTTTCTCGGCGTGCCTTCTCAGGTGTGTGGAGCGCCGATCGCTGGCGGTGTCCGTCCAGAGTGCCAAGAGTCTTGGTTAGCACCTAGTTCTGCCCGCAGTTTGGTAGCTGAAGCCTTACAGGGGCTGGGTTATGCCCGCTGCTCTCCCGCGGGGGCTGGGCCAGTCTGCAACCCGCAGCCATCCAGCTCCGCCCGGCCGGCCTGCCTCTCAGACCGATTCCGTGCTGCCCTTTGTTCTGTGCACAGGCCTGGCAGGGGGGCTCTTCTGTTGTAAAGCTACCCAGCAGTCTATCTCCGGTTAGCTCCCTCAGTCTGCCCCAGCGTTCAGTCCCAGTCCTCTCCCAAAGTGCGTGGCCCGCCCCTCCCTGAGCAATCCAAGCTGACTAGTGGGGAATGGGGCACCCAGGCTGCCACTCTGCTGGGAGTTGCAGTTAGAGACATACTCTGGGGGGCTTAATTATTTATCTGTTTTTACTCCCGGTTATGTTGCCCTCTGAGATTCGCCACAGATCCGCTGGGGAGAATGTTTCCTGGTGTTTGGAAACCTCTCTCTTTTTTGAGACTCCCTTCCCGGGACAGATCTCCGTCCCTAACTCTTTGCCTCTCTTTTTACTTTTTTTTTGTCCTACCTCCTTTTGTCGGCAATGGGCTGCCTTTCCAGATGTCTGATGTCCTCTGCCAGCATTCAGATATTGTTTTATGGAGTTTGCTCGGTTTTTAAATGTTCTTTTAGTGTATTTATTGGGGAGAGAGTGGTCTCCCTGTCCTATTCCTCCGTCATCTTAGTTCTCCTCCTGTAGTTTATTTTAGCTAAGAATTCTATCATGTCACACAATCATCATTTCTTTTCTGTAGTGAGATTATTTAAGATCTAGTTTCTTAGCAGTTTTATACTATCTGTTACATTATTGTGAACTATAATCACTATGCTTAACACTGGATACCCAAAACTTATTCATCTTCTTGTTGTAAGTTACTCTTTAACATCTCCCCAATTCCCCCAACTCTCAGTCCATGATAATCACCATCTTACTGTTTCTATGAGTTTGATTTTCTTAGATTACACATATAAGTAAGCTCATATACTATTTGTATTTCCTTCTCTTGCTTATCTCACTAAATACAATCCCTCCAAAGTCTACCTGTGTTGTTAAAAATGACAGAATTTTCTTTTCTGTTAAGTAATTTTCCAGTTTTATTTTTCTGCATATGGTTAGCCATCTCTCCTAACACCATTCCCAAATTGAATGCTCTTGGCTCCCTTATCAAATTTTAGTTGACTTTGTATCCTGGGGTTTAGTTTTGAGCTTTCTATTTCATTGCATTGTTCTATGTGTTTGTTTTCATGGAAATCAATACTGTTCCATTGCTATAACATTGTAGTGTAGTTTGAATTCACAAAGTGTAATGTCTCCAACTTTGCCCTCCTTTCAGGATTGCTTTAGCTATTCATGGCTTTCTGTGGGTCCATACCAACTTTAAAATTGTATTTTTTTCTATTTATGTGACAAATACCTTTGGAATTTTTATAGGAATTGAACTCACTGTTTAGATTGCTTCGGGTGGTATGGACATTTAAAAATATTATTTATTTCAATCCATAAACACAAGATATGTTTCCATTTACTTTTGTCTTCTCAATTTCTTTCATGAATTCCCTATAGATTATATTGTATATATCTTTCAATTCTTCAATCAAACTAATTACTATTCATGTTATTTTTTCAGGTGCCATTGTGAATGAGATTTTTTTCTTTTTTTCAGATATTTGTTGTTAGTGTATAAAAATGCAACTGATTTCTATATGTTGATTTTATATCATGAAACTTTACTGAAGTCATTGCTATGCTCCAACAATTTTTGGTGTAATCTTTAGAATTTTTCTAAATAAAGATCAAGTTGTCAGCAAATATAAAATCATTGCTTTCCAGTGTGATATTTTTATTTATTTGTCATGTCAAATTACTCTGACTAGGTCTTTCAGTACTATATTGACGAAGAATAATGAGAAAAGGCACCCTTGCTTTCTGTCTAACCTTATAAGAAAATTTTCAATATTTAATCATTGAGTATGACAGCTATGGGTTTATCATAAATGGGCTTTATTATGCTGAGGTGAGCCTGGAAGGCTACAGCCCATGAAGTCACAAAAAAAGTCAGACATGACTTGGTGGCTAAACAATAAGAATAATAAAAATGTTTTTCTATGCCCAATTTGTCCATGAAAGGAAGTTTTATTTTGTCAAATACTTGTTCTGTATCAATTTAGATAATTACCGTTTTATCTTTAATTCTATTAATCTGTTACACTTACTGACTTACAAGCATGAACCATTCATTCATCCCAAGGGTAAATCCCATTTAATCATGGTGCATGATTTCTTTTTTTAATTTAATTTATTTTTTGTAACACACACACATACAAATGTTTTGTACTGGGATATAGATGATTAACAATGTGAAAGCCTCAGCTGAACAGCAAAGTGACTCAGCCATACATACACATGTATCCATTCTCCCCCAAATTCCACTCTCATCCATGATGGTAAATAACACTGAGCAGAGTTCCATGTGCTATATAATAGGGTTTTGCTGGTTATCCATTTTAAATATAGCAGTGTGTGCATGACCTTCTCAAAGTCCTTAACTATACCTTTACCCCAGCAACCATGAATTCATTTTCTAAGTCTGTGAGTCTCTTTCTGTTTTGCAAGTAAGTTCATGGGTATCATTTCTTTTTTGATTCCATATATAAGGGATGTTGTATGATATTTCTCCTTCTCTATCTGACTTACTTCACTCAGTATGACACTCTCTAGGTCCATCCATATTGCTGTAAATGACTTTATTTCATTCTTTTTAATGACTGAATAATATTACACTTTATACATATACTACATCTTCTTAATCTACTTCTCTCACAGTGGAAATTTAGGCTGCTTCCATGTCTTGCCTATTGTCAACAGTGCTGCAGTTAACACTGGGCTGCATATATCTTTTTGGGCCAAGTTTTTCTCTAGATATATGCCCAAGAGTGGGATTGCAGGGTCATATGGTAGTTCTATTTGTAGTTTCTTAAGAAACCTCAATACTGTTCTTTATAGTGGCTGTACCAATATACATTCCTACCATCAGGGCAGAAAGGATTCCTTCTCTCCACATTCTCTCCAGTATTTGTTGTTTCTGGATATTTTAGTAATAGCAATTCTGATCCCTGTGAGGGGATCATTGTAGTTATTTTTCAGTTGTTTCCTTCCTTTTCTTTTCTTTGGAGAATAAAGGACGTCTTTTTTTTTGATGGTGTGACAATTTTTAATTAATTAATTTATTTATTGTAACAAATTCAAGAAAGACTTTTTCCTTTACATTATTGTGTTGGGTTTATACATATATTTTTTTGAAGTATAGTTGATTTACAATGTTTCAGGTGCACAGTAAAGGTGATTCAGTTATACATATGCACATATATTACTTTTGAAATTGTTTTCCATTATAGGGTATTATAAGATACTGGCGATAGTTTCCTATGCTGTACTGTAAATCTTTGTTTCATATCTGTTTTTTTATCAGACATCTAGCATCCTATTCATAGTAAGTCATGAATAGTAAGTCAAATATAAATATTTTAGTTAGGCAAAAATTCATAGGCTTTCTCTATATTGTACATATTATTCGTATATATGTATACCAAAGCTTTTCTACTACTCTTGATAAAGGCTTGAGAAAGAAAATTAAAAAAAAAAAGAAGAGATGAAGAAATTGGAAAACATCAATTAAATGAAATGGGAGCACTGAATATGAAACATAAAAAGAGAATCAAATTAGATAAAAATAAAATATCATCATGTAGTCCAGTTGTTTTTAAATATGACTGCTCATTAGAAAAGTACCTGCAGCTCTGGAGAAAAGAAGCTATACCTGGGTATTTATATTTTTAAAAAAACTTCAACATAATTCTGATAATCATCTGGATTTTAAAAGGTAATTACAGATTTTTCTATTAAATCTTAGTTTTAGTGGTACAGAGTTCTATTATTTTTAGGTTGACCAATCATGATACAATGGTATTCAATAATAATTACATAATCACAATAGTAAAATATATTTATAAGTTTTCACAATCAATAGCCAGACATAAAATAAAATATAATTGCAATTGCAAACCATAATGGGAACATGATTAAATTAAATTAAAATCATAATGTGAACATGATTAATACAATGTGGAAAGTCAAGCAGAGTGATGTGGTAAGTGGAAGTGCATGCATGCACATGTTTTCATCTGCCCAGCCAGTCTATGTCTTCTGGTTGGTGAATTTAATACATTCAAATTTAACGTAATTATAGATGTGTACGATCCTATTACCATTTTCTTAATTATTTTGGGATTGATTCCTGTAGGTATGTTCCTTTTCTTGTATTTCCTGCCTAGAGAAGTTCCTTTAGCATTTGTTATAAAGCTGATTTAGTGGTAATAAATTCTATTAACTTTTGCTTGTCTGGAAAGCTTTTGATTTCACCATCAAATCTGAATGAGACTCTTGCTGGGTAGAGTATTATTGGTTGTAGATTCTTTCCTGCATCATTTTAAACGTATTGTGCCATTTAGTTTTGTCTTACAGAATTTCTGTTGAGAAATCAGGTGATAGCCTGATGGGAACTCCTTTGTATGTTATCTGTCATTTTTTCTCATGTTGCTTTTAATTTATATTTGTCTTTACTTTTTGTCAGTTTGATTATCATGTGTCTTGGTGTGCTCCTCCTTGGGTATATCCTGTCTTGGAATCTCTGTGCTTCGTGGACTTGGTTGAGTGCTTCCTTTCCCATGTTGAGGATGTCTTCAGTTATTATCTCTTCAAATATTTACTGAAGTTCTTTCTCTGTTCTTCTCAGACTCCTATAATGCGAATGCTGTTGGGTTTAATGTTGTCCCATAGGTTTCTTAGGCTGTCTTAATTTTCATTCCTTTTTCTATATTCTATTCTGTAGCAGTGATTTTCACCATTCTGTATTCCAGGTCATTTATCCGTTATTCTGCCTCAGTTATTCTGCTGTTGATTCTTTCTAGTGTGTTATCTGGGCTTCCCTTGTGGCTCAACTGGTAAAGAATCTGCTTGCAATGCAGGAGACCTGGGTTCAATCCCTGGGTTGGGAATATCCCCTGGAGAAGGGAAAGGTTACCCAATCCAGTTTTATGGTCTGGAGATTTCCATGGACTGTATAGCCCATGGGGTTGCAAAGAGTTGGACATGACTGAGCCACCTTCACTAGTGTGTTATTCATCTCTGTTTGTTTGTTCTTTAGGTCTTATAGGTTTTGATAAACATTTCTTGGATCTTCTCCATTGTTTTCCTGAAACCTTGAATCACCTTCACTGTCATTATTCTGAATTATTTTTGTCAAATTTGCTTATCTCCACTTCACTCATTTATTTTGTGTTTTTTTGGGGGGGGCGGTATTTTGTCCCTTCATCTGGGACATAACTTTCTGCTTTTTCAACATGATTAACTTTCTGTAATATGGTTTTTATTTTAGCTTCCATAGGAATGTGCTTCTTCTTACGTCTTCTTCTACCCTCTGATGCAGGAGTCTAAGAGCCTTGTTTACGCTTCCTGATAGGAGGGATTATTGATGGAAAAAAAATGAGTCTTGCTCTGGTGGGCAGAGCCTTGCTCAGTAGGGTCTCTGCTGATGGGTGGGGTTACACTACTTCCCTGGTAATTGCTTAGTCTGAGGCATCCCAGCCCTGGGCTCTATGGTAGGGTTAAAAGTGAACTCCAAGAGGATTTACACCAAGGGAGACTTTCTCACTCTGCTGCTGCCAGTGACCTCATGCCTGTGGTGAGCGCCTATTGGCCCTCACCTCCACAGGAAACTCTCCAACACTAACAGATAATTTGCTTCAATCTCCTGTGGAGTTACTGCTCCTTTCCTCTGGGTCTTGGTGAACTTAAGGTTTCATTTGTGACCTCCAAGTCTGGAATCTGTTTCTTCCCCAGTCCTGTGGAAGTCCTAGAATGAAATCCTGCTGGCCTTCAAATCAGATTCCTGAAGTATTCTCAGTCCCTTTGTGGGATGCCCAGTCTGGGTAGCCTGATATGGAGTTCAGGACCTTCACAACAGTGAGAGAACTTATTTTGTATTATTATTCTGTTTGTGGGTCACCCACCTGGTGGTTTGAGATTTGATTTTATCACAGTTGTACCACTCGTACCTTCTCCATGTTTCTTCTTTGTATTTGGACTTAGGGTATCTTTTTTTTGGTGGGTTCTAGAGCACTCCTGTGGATGATTGTACAATTAGAAGTTGCAATTTTAGTGCTCTCACAGGAGAAAATGAGCTCACAGCCTTCTACTCCACAATCTTGAATTGGAACCCATTGTTTGTCTGATTTGAATTTCTCTAGTAACTAGGAATGTAGGACATCTTTTCTTGTACCTATTGACCATCTTTATGTCATTTTTAGAGAAGTGTCTATGAAGATCTGCCCATTTCTTGAATTGGTTGCTTGTTTTAGTGCTGTTAAGAATCATAAGCTATTTGAAAATTTTGAAGACTAATTGTTTACTGGTCACATAATTTGCAAATATTTTCTCTATCTGTAGGTTGTCTTTTCACTTTGTTTACTGTTTTCTTTGCTGTGTAAAAGTTTTTGAGCTTAAGTAAGTCCCATTTGTTTATTTTTGGTTTTATTTCCACTAATCTGGGAGAGGGATTGAAAAAGATGTCACTGTGATTGATGTAAGAGAGTATTCTGCCTATGATTTCCTCTAAGAGTTTTATAGTGTTCAGACTAACATTTAGCTGTTTAATCCATTTTCAGTTAATTTTTGTGTATGGGGTTAAGGAGTGATCTAATTTGAATTTTTTTACATGTGGGTGTCCAGTTTTCCCAACATCATTTGTTGAAGAGCTGACTTTCTAACATTGTGTAGTCATACGTTTTTTTGTTAAAGACTGACTATAGGTACATGGGCTTATTTCTGAATTTTCTATCCTGTTCCATTGATCTATATTTCTATTTTTGTGCCAGTACTGTTTTGATGACTGTAACTTTGTAGTATAGTCAGACGTCAGGGGGCCTGATTCCTCCAACTTTGTTTTCCTTTTTCAAAATTGCTTTAGATATTAATGGTATTTTGTGTTTCTATAAAAATTTTAAGAATTATTTTGTTCTAGTTCTGTCAAAAATGCCATTGGTAATTTTATAGGGATTGCATTGAATCTGTAGATTACATTGTGTTGTATAGTCATTTTGACAATGTTTACTCTTCTAATCCATGAACATGATATATCTTTCCATCTGTTTATGTCTTCTTCAATTTCTTTCATCAGCAACTTAGATTTTTTGGAGTACAGGTGTTTTGTTTCCTTAGATAGGTTTATTCCTAGATATTTTATTCTTTTTGATGCAATGGTAAATGTAATTGTTTCTTGAATTTTTCTTTCTGATCTTTCATTATTACTGTATAGAAATGCAACAGATTTCTGTGTAATAATTTTATAACATGCACCTTTACCAAATACAATGATGATCTTTAGTAGTTTACTGGTAGCATCTTTAGGGTCTTCTATGCATAGTATAATGTCATCTGCAGACAGTGACAGCTTAATTTCTTCTATTTCAGTTTGGATTCACTTTACTTCTTTTTCTTCTCTGATTTCTATAGCTAGGACTTCCAAAACTATGCTGAATAATGGTGAGAGTGGACATTCTTTTCTGGTTCCTGTTCTTAGAGGGAATGTTTTCACCATTGAGTATGATGCTACTTGCAGATTTGTCATATATGACCTTTATTATGTTGATATATGCACCCTCCATCCCCTCTTTCTGGAGAGTTTTTATCATAAATGTCTTGTTAACTTCTTAAAAAGACTGCATCTATTGAGATGATCATATGGTTCTTATTCTTCAATTTGTTGATATGGTATACAACATTGATTAGTTTGTGGATGCTGAAAAACCCTTGCATCGCTGGGATGAATCCCACTTGATTATGGTATATGATCATTTTAATGTATTTTTGGATATGGATTGCAAGTATTTTGTTGAGGATTTTTGCATCTATCTTCATCAGTGATATTGGCCTGTAATGTGTGTGTGTGTGTGTGTGTGTGTGTGTGTGTGTGTGTGTGTGTTTGTCTGGTTTTAGTATCAAGGTGATGTTGTCCTCATAAAATGTGTTGGGAAGTTTTACTTCCTGTGAGAATTTTTGGGACAGTTTCAAAAGTATAGGTGTTAATGCTTCTCTAAATGTTTGATAAAATTATCTTGTGAATTCATCAAGTCCTGGACTTTTGTTTCTTGGGAGGTTTCTAACCACAGTTTAAATTTCATTTGTGTTTGATCTGTTCATATTTTCTATTTCTTCTTGGGTCAGTCTAGTAAGACTGTACCTTTCTAAGAAATTGTCCATTTCTTCCAGATTGCCCATTTTATTGGCATTTAGTGGTTTATAGTAGTTTCTTATGATTCTTGGTATTTCTGTGGAGTCAGTTGTAACGTCTCCTTTTTCATTCTAATTTTACTGATTAAAGCCCTCTCGCTTCTTCTTCTTCTTCTTTTTTTTGTTAACTTGATGAGCCTGGCTAAAGAATTATCAATCATGTTTATCATTTCAAAGAGCCAGATTTTAGTTTCATTGATCTTTGTGATTATTTGCTTTGTGTCTATTTCATTTATTTCAGCTCATATCTTAATGATTTCCTTCTACTAACTTCAGGTTTTGTTTGTTCTTCTTTCTCTAGTTGTTTTAGGTGTAAGGTTAGGTTGTTTATTTGAGATTTTTCTTTTTTCTTGAGGTAAGACTGTATTGCTATAAACTTCATTCTTAGAACTGATTTTGCTGCATTCCATAAGTTTTAGACCATTTCGCTTTCATTTTCATTCATGTCTAAGTATTTGTTTTTATTTCTTCAGTGATCCAATAATTGTTTAGTAGCATATTGTTTAGCTACTACATGATTGTGTTTCTTAGTTTTTATCTTTCAGTATATTTTTGGTCTCATAGTGTTGTGATCAGAAAAAAAAATGATTGATATGATTTTGATTTTCTTAAATTTACCAAGACCTGCCTTGTGGCCCAACATGTGGCTAATCCTGTAGAATGCTCTGTATTCACTTGAGAAGAATGTTTAGTCTGCTGCTTTTGGATGGAATGCCTTATAATATCAATTAAGTCCAACTTATCTAAAGTGTCATTTAAGGCCTACATGTTCATACTGACTTTCTGTCTGAATAATCTGTCCATTGATGAAAATGAGGTATTAAAGCTCCCCACTATTATTGTGATACTTTCAATTTCTCCTTTTACATTTGTTAATATTCTTCTTACATATTCATGTGTTCTTACCTTGCATACATATATATTTATAGTTGTTATATTTTCTTCTTGGATTGAAACCTTGATCACTATATAGTGTCTTTCTCTTATAACAGTATTTGTTTGAAAGTCTATTTTTTCTGATATGAGTATTGCTATTTCAGCTTTCTTATGATTTTCATTTGTGCGGGAAATGGGCCTTCTCCCATCTGCTTACTTTTGGTCTGTAAGTCTCTGTAGGTATGACATGAGTCTCTTGTAGATGAAATATATGTGGGTCTTGTTTTTGTAACCACCAAGTTATGTCTTTTGTTTGGTGCATTTAATCCATTTACATTTGAGGTATTTATCTATCTATCTACCTATCTATAATCTTGTTGCCATTTTGTTAATTGCTTTGTTTTCCCTTATTTAAATATTCTCCTTCTTTTGTGTTTGCTGCCTAGGGAAATTCTTTTAGCATTTGTTGTAAAACTGGTTTAGTGGTGCTGAATTCTCTTAACTTTTACTTGTTTGAAAAGCTTTTGATTTCTCCATCAAATCTGAATTATAGTCTTGCTGGATAAAATATTCTTGGTTAGAGTTTCTTCCCTTTAATCACTTGGAATATATTGTGCTGTTCCCTTCTGGCTTGTAGTGTTTTTGTTGAGAAATTGGCTGATAACCTTATGGGTTTTCCCTTGTATGTTATTTGTCTTTTTCCCTTGTTGCTTTTGATAATTAGTCTTTAATTTTTGTCAGTTTGATTACCATGTGCCTCAGTGTGTCCCTCCTTGGCTTTATCCTGCCTGGGACTCTCTGTGCTTCCTGGATATGGTTGAAAATTTCCTTTTCCATGATGGGATAGTTTCCAGCTATTATCTCTTCAAATATTTTCTTGGATCCTTTCTCTCTCTCTCCTCCTTCTGGGACCCTTATAATGAGAATATTGATGCATTTAATGTTGTTACAGAGGTCTCTTAAGCTGTCTTCATTTCTTTTCATTCTTTTTTATGTATTCTCCTTTGCAGCTTTGATTTCCAACATTCTGTCTTATTGGTCACTTATCCATTCTGTCTCACTTATTCTGCTAGTGATTCCTTCTAGTGTATTGTTCATCTCTGTTTTTTCTTTAGTTCTTCTAGGTTCTTGGTAATCATTCCTTGCATCTTCTCAATCTTTGCATCAATTCTTTTTCTAAGATCCTGAATCATCTTCACTCTCAGTATTCTGAATTCTTTTTCTAGGAGGCTGTCTATCTCCACTTCATATAATTGTTTTTCTTGGGATTTACACTATTCCTTCATCTCACTTATAATCCTATATATTTCTGTGGCTGTGGTATTAATTCTGGGGCTGATGGGATTGCGGTTCTTATTTCTTATCTGCCCTCTAGTGGATGATGATAAGGGGCTTGTGCAAGCTTCCTGAAAGGAGGGACTGGCTGTGGGGAAAACTGAGTCTTGCTCTAGTGGGCAGGATTTTAGTACAGTAAAACTTTAATCCAATTTTCTGCTGTTGGGTGCAGCTATGCTCCCTCAGTGTTAGTTGTTTGGCCTAAGTCTATAGTTTTGGAGTCTGTAGACTTCTATAGCAGGGTTATTGGTGACCTCCTAGAGGACTTATGTGGAGATCCATCTCCTAGGACTGATGCTGCCAGTCTTTTGCCCTGTGGCAGGCCACTGATTACCCATGCCTCTGCAGGAGACCCTCAAACACTCACAAGTATGTCTGTCTTAGTCTCCTATGGGGACACTATTCTTTTCCTCTAGTGTAACCAAGATTTTGCTTGTGCCCTCCAAGAATCTGTTTCCCCCAGTCTTATGGAAGCTCTGTAATCACATTGCATTGGCCTTCAAAGTCAAATTCCCTGGGAATTTTCTGTCACTTGGCCAGAATCCCAGGCTGGGGAGCCTGATGTAGGGTCTAGAACCCTCACAATTGTGTGATAACATCCTTAGTATTACTGTTCTCCAGTTTGTGTCACCCGCCCAGAAGGCATAAAATTTGATTTTATTGTAATTGTGCCCCTCCTATCATTTTGTTGTGGCTTCTCCTCTATCCTTAGAGTATCTTTCTTCGGTGGGTTCCAGTATTTTCCTGTTGATGGTTGCTCAATAGCTAGTTATTATTCCAGTGCTCTGTCAGGAGAAGATGAGCTCACATCCTTCTACTCCATCATCCTGAACCAATCTGTGTGATCTTTTTTGATGTGCTTTTAATTTTGGTGAGCTAGTAATTTGTTGAGTACTTTTTCTCTATAGTCATCATTAATACTGGTCTGCAATGTTGTTTGACTTTGTTGTGTAATATCCTTATCTGTCTATGTGATATCTTTATCTGGCTCATCTCTCTTCAATTTTTTGGAAGATTTTAAACAGATTTGGGTTAATTTCTCTTCAAACGCTTGTTAGAATTTGCCAGTGAAGCCACCTGGCCCTGGAGATTTTTATGTTGGAAAGTTTTTATTATCAATTGAAATTCTTTACAAATTGTAAGTCATTTTAGAACTTTTATTTTTCATGACTTAATCTTGGTAGATTTTTGGATTTTTACCATTTAATCTTGGTAAAGTTTTAGAAATTTATACATTTTCTCAAGGGTTCCCTGGTGGCTCAGAAGGTAAAGAATCTGCCTGCGATACAGTACACTCAGGTTCCATTCCTGGATCAGGAAGATCTCCAGGAGAAGGAAATAAACACCCACCCCAGTATTCTCGCCTTTAGAGTCCCATAGATAGAAGAGACTAGCAGGCTACAGTTCATGGGTTCACAAAGAGTTGGATATGACTAAACAGCTAACTTTTCACTTTCATCCAAATCTTGGTACAAACATTTTTATAAAGTTTTAATAAAATATTGGTACAAACATCTTATGATCTTTGCATTTCCTGGATATTGTTTTTAATGTATTCTCTTTCATTAATGATTTTATTTGAGTCTTATCTCCTTTCTTAACCTGGCTAAGGATTTTTCAATTTTATTTATCTTAAAAACCACCTTGAGAGATTCATGGGAAGATGGCAGAGGATTAAGGTAGGGAGTTCATCTTACTTCCCACAAATACATCAAAAATACATCTGCATGTGAAGCAACTCCTAAAGAACACCTTTTGAACATCCCAAAATTCCAAAAAGTCAAGCCAACCTCTGCAGAATGAGGTAGGGCAAAAGATAAATACAAAAGAAAGAAACAGAGGCTTTTGGGACAGGACCTGTGCCCCAGGGATGGAGTCATAAAGGAGGAAATGTTTTCACACAGTTGGAAACTTCCTTATGGGTGGGGACAATGCAGAACTTTGAAATCTTAGAGGAGAATGTAGCAACAAGTGCTCTGAAGGAAAAACAGAGAGAATTCACCACAAAAATCATTGCCAAATAACATTTCCCTGCTGAGAAGCAACTTGAACAATGGTCATGATGAGTAGAGGCTGGGTGTTGAGACTCAGGCTTTGGAGGTGAGACCTCAGTGATAGGACTGGGGCTGGCTGCCATCAAGATACTCTGAGGGGACTAGTATGGCACAGCTGTGAGAGTCCAGGGAAAAGCCTAGGCCCCCCAGAGAGGCAAGACATTGCTGCCACAGGGACCCTCTAATTCCCTGTTCTAGTAGATCTCTGGAACCCACCTTTGCAAATGTCATAGGTGAAACATGCAAAGGCTACAAACTTCTCAACCTCAGAGACAGAGACCCCTGGCAAAAGTTGCCATCAAAGGTGGCAGGGACATCAGAGGTGGAACTATACATGACTGTAGTTTATGATTCCATACTACCAAGGACAGGGGAGTGACTGAGCAGGACAAAATGCCTCTCCTGTTGTCCCAACCCCAGAAATAGCAGCTGCCACCAAGCTCTGTGCAGGCACAAGTTACTGTCCATAACTTTCTGGGAGCCTTTGCAGCTTAGCTCTTCCTAAAGTCCCATAACCTG
>ML663627.1:120332-157587 GCA_007570785.1 Antilocapra americana | reverse complement strand
GATCAGAGAAATCCCAACCCAATGCAGTATTACTCAGTGAGAGCTCTCATAAAGGCCTCCATGTCAGCACTAAGACCAGACTCCATTCAAAGGCTAACAATTGCCATTGTTGAATGGCTCATACTAAACCTCCAGCAAAACAAGAACAAAATCCTTCCTATTAACAGAGAGGCTACCTAAAGCCATACCAAGCCCAGAGAAGCTCCAAAAAACAGTAATGGACATGGCATTGCCTTTCAGAAAGACAAGATCCAGCTATATCCACATCAATCAGAGGAAGAAAAAAAAGAAATCAATCAAGATTGATCAATCACTATTTACAGATGACATGATGCTATATATTGAAAACCCTAAAGATGCCACCAAAAAATTACTGATCAGTGAATATAGTAATGTTGGAGGATATGCAACTAATACAAAGATAACCCTTGCATTCTTATACACTAACAATGACAAATCATAAAGAGAATGTAAGGGAATAATCACTTTCACCTTTGTAATAAAGAGAATGAAATATCTAGGTGTAAACTTACCTAAAGAGACAAAATACCATGCAGACAAAATACCATCTTTATGTAGAAAGCTATAATAAATTAATGAGAGAAATCAAAGACAATACAAACAGATGGAGAAATATACCACATTCTTGGATTGAAAGAAACAGTATTGGGAAAATGACTATAAGGAAGTGCTGGCAAAGTGATGTCTATGCTTTTTAATATGTTGTCTAGGTTTATCATAGCTATTCTTCAAAGGAGGAGGTATGTTTTAACTTCATGGCTGCAGTCACAGTTTCCAGTGATTTTGGAGCCCAAGAAAATAAAACCTATCACTGTTTCCACTGTTTCCCCTGTTTATTTGCCAAGAAGTGATGAGATGTTTGCCATGATTTTAGTTTTTTTGAATGTTGAGCTTTAAGCCAGCTTTTTCACTCTCCTCTTTCACCTTCATCAAAAGGCTCTTTACCTCTTCACTTTCTGCCATTAGAGTGGTATCATCTGCATATCTGAAGTTATTGATATTTTCCCATAAATCTTGATACCAACTTGTGAGTTATCCAGGCCAACATTTCCCATGATGGACCCTGCATATGCGTTAAACAAGCAAAGTGACAATATACAGCCTTGATGTACTTCTTTCCCAAATTTGAACAAGTCCTTTGTTCCATGTCTGGTTCTAACTATCCCTTCTTTATCTACAAACAGGCTTCTCAGGAGGCAGATAAACTGTTCTTGTATTCTCATCTCTTTAAGAATCATCCACAGTTTGTTGTGATCCACACAGTCAGAGTGAAGTGAAAGTTGCTCAGTCATGTCTTATTCTTTGCGACTCCATGGATTATAGAGTCCATGGAATTCTCCAGGCAAGAATACTGGACTGGGTTGACATGACCTCTTCCAGGGGATCTTCCCAACCCAGGGATTGATCACAGATCTCCAACATTGCAGGCAGATTCTTTACCAGCTGAGCCACAAGGGAAGCACAAGAATACTGGGGAGGATAGCCTATCCCTTCTTCAGTGGAACTTCCTGACCCAGGAATCAAACTGGGTCTCCTGCATTGCAGAGGGGTTCTTTACCAACTGAGCTATCAAGGAAGCTGGGGTGGCTCAGATGGTAAAGACACTTTAGTCACTCATTTGTGTCCAAGTCTTTGTGACCCCATGGACTTGACCCCTTCATGTTCCTCTGTCCATGTAATTCTTCAAGCAAGAAAACGAGTGGGTTGCCATATGCTCCTCCAGAGGATCTTCCCAACCCAGTGCTGGAATGGGTTGATTCAACAGATGTTGGGAATTTGACCTCTGGTTCCTCTGTCTTCTCTAAATCCAGCTTGTACATCAGAAAGTTCTCTTTTCATATACTCTTGAAGCCTATTTTTGAAGGATTCTGAGCATTATCATACTAACATGTGAAATAAGCACACTTTTATGGTAGTTTGAACATTCTTTTGCATTTCCTGTCTTTGGGATTGGAACAAAAGTAGATATTTTCCAGTCCTGTGGCCACTGATGTATTTTCCAAATTTTCTAATATATTTCCTGCAGCACTGTAGTAGCATCAACTTTTAGTATTTTCAATATTTCAGCTGGAATTCCATTACCTCCACTAGCTTTGTTCACAGTAATGCTTCCTATGGCCCACTTTATTTCACAATCTAAGATGTCTGGCTCTAGGTTATTGACAGCAGCATCATAGTTCTCTGGGTCATTAAGATCTTTTTTGTATAGTTCTCCTGTGTATTCTTGCCACCTCTTCTCAAGTCTTCTGAGAGGTCCTTGCCATTTCTATTCTTTATTGTGCCCATTTTTGCATGAAATATTCCCTTGGTATGTCGAATTTTCTTGAAGAGGTCTCTAGTCTTTCCCATTCTAATGTTTTCCTATATTTCTTTGAATTGTTCATTTAAGAAAGCTTTCTAACCTCTCCTTGTCATTCTCTGAAAATAATTTGAGGTTGTCTTTCCCTTTCTCCTTTGCCTTTCATTTGTCTTCTTTTCTTAGTTCTTTGTAAGACTTCTTCAGACAACCAGTTTGCCTCTTTGCATTTCTTTTTCTTTGGGATGATTTTAGACACTGCCTCCTGTATAATGTTATGAAACTCCATCCATAGTTGTTCAGGTACTCTGTGTACCAAATCTATTGAATCAATTCATTTCCTCCACTGATATTATCATAAGATATTTGATTTATGTCATTCTGAAAGATGTAATGGTTTTACCTACTTTCTTCAATTTAAGCTTAAATTTTGTGCTAAGGAGCTAATGATCTGAGCCACAGTCAGCTC
Source organism: Antilocapra americana (assembly GCA_007570785.1). Taxonomy (NCBI): domain Eukaryota; kingdom Metazoa; phylum Chordata; class Mammalia; order Artiodactyla; family Antilocapridae; genus Antilocapra; species Antilocapra americana. Next base: position 154,801 of record ML663627.1, on the reverse strand, counting down.
CAGGTCTTGTTTTCACTAAGTGTATAGAGCTTTTCCATGTTCATTTGAAAATAATATAATCAACTTGATTTCTATATTAACCATCTGGTGATGTCCATGTGTAGAGTCATCTCTTGTGTTGTTGGAAGAATTTGTTTGCTATGACTAGTGTGTTATCTTAGCAAAACCCTATTAGCCTTTGCCTTCTTCATTTTGTACTCCAAGGCTAAAGTTTCCTGTTATTCCAGGTATCTCGTGAGTATACTACACAAAGCAATCTAGAAATTCAATGAAATCTCTATCCAACTACCAGTGCTATTTTTCACAGAACTAGAGCAAAAAATTTCAAAATTTATATGGAAACACTGTAGACCCTGAAAGGACAAAGCATCTTTGAGAAAGAAAAATGGTCCTAGAGGAATCAGCCTTCTTGATTTCAGACTATACTATAAGGTAAAGTCATAAGACAGTATGATACTTGCACAAAAACAGAAATATAGACCTATGAAACAAGATATAAAACCCAGAGATAAACCCACACACATTTGAGTACCTTATCTTTGACAAAGGAGGCAGGAACATAGAATGGAGAAAAGACAAACTCTTCAATAAGTAAAAGAAAAACTAGAACACTACCTAACATCATAACAAAATAAACTTAAAATAAATTAAAGACTTAAATGTAAGGCCAGAAATTATAAAGTTCTTAAAGGAAAACATATGCAGTACACTCTTTGGCATAAATCACCACAAAATCCTCTATGATCCACCATTTGGAATAATCAAACAAAAACAAAAATAAACAAATGGTACCTAACTAATTAAACTTAAAAGCTTTTACACAACAAAGGAAACTATAAACAAGATGGAAACACAACCCTTAGAATATGACAAAATAATTGCAAACTAAACAACTGGCAAAAGATTAATCTCCAATATACACAGCTCATATAAGCAGCTCATATAGTTCATTATCAGTAAAACAAATAGCCCGATTATAAAAAGAGCACAAGACTGAGACAGAAACTTCTCCATAGAAGACATATAGAATGCCAATAAACACATGAAAATATGTTCTACATCAATAATTATTAGAGAAATGAAAATCAAAACTACAATGAGGTATCATCTCACACCAATCACAATGGCCATCATCAAATAATCTGCTGAGAATAAATGCTGGAGTGGATGTGAAGAAAAGTGAACCCTTTTGTTGGTTGAAACATAAATTGATAAAACCCCTAAGGAGAATAGAATAATATGCAGATTGCTTTAAAAACTAGGAATAAAACTACCATATTCCATATTGCTCAGCAATCCCACTCTTACTGATAGGACCATAACTGAAAAAGACACATGCCACTCAATGTTCATAAATGCACTATTTACAATAGCTAGGGTGTCAAAGTGACCTATAATGTTATTGACATATGAATGGATAAAGAAATTGTGGTACATATATATAATGGAATATTACTCATTCATAAAAAATAATTAATTTGAGTCAATTCTAGTGAGATTGATGAACCTAGAACCTGTTACACAGAGTGAAATAAGAAAGAAAAAAGCAAATATCATATATTAATAGAAAAATGATACTGATGAACTTATTTGCATGGAAGGAGTAGAGATGCAGATATAGAGTACATAATTTTGAACATAGTAGGGGAAGGAAAAAGTTGGGACAAATGTGGAAAGTAGCATCAACATACATACATGATCATGTGTAAAATAGATAGCTGGTAAAAAGTTGCTATATAACACAAAGAGCCCAGCTTGGTGCTCTGTGAGGGCCTAGATGAGTGGGATTGGGGAGAGCGGGGAGCCTAAAGAGGGAGGTGATATATGTATAATTGTGGTTCATTTACCTTGTCGTACAGTGGAAACCAACACAACATTGTAAAGCAAGATTCCCCCAATTAAAAAAAAAAAGAAAAGAAAAGAAAAGAAATGCCATTGAGGAAAAAACAAAACTTTTTAGGTTTATTGATCTTTTCTATTGTATTCCTGGCCTCTATTCTCTTTATTTCATTTAACTGTGCTTAGTTTGCTCATATTTTTCTAGTTGCTTAAGAAATAAAGTTAGGTTTTATATTTGTGTCCTTTCCATATCTAAATATATCCACCTATTGCTATAGACTTCTTTCTAAGAACTGCTTTTGCAGCATACCATAGGTTTTAATATATCACCTTTCCTTTTTTATTTGCTTCCAGATTTTTTAATTTATCTTTTGATTTCTTCTTTGACCCATTGGTTGTTCATGAATTTATTGTTTGGCTTCCATATGCATGTAAATATTTTGGATTTTCTTTTGCTGATTTCTAGTTTCAAGACATTGTGATCAAGGATAGCTGGTATTGCTTCATTCTTCTTTGATTTCCTAAGACATGCTTTGTATCCTTACATATGATCTATCCTGTAGAAAATCCCACATACACCTGAGAATTATGTGTATTCTTCTGCTATTGTGTGAAATATTATATAAATAGTTGGTAGTTCCATTTGTTCTGATATATAACTCAAGTTCAGCATTCCTTTGTTGAGATATCTTACGAATGATCTAGCTATTGCTGAGTATGAGGTATTTTAAGTTCTCTATTATCAAAGTTTAATCTATTTCTTTCCTCAAATATATTTATATTTGCTCAGTGTATTTGGGCACTCTAAAGTTGTGTGTGTGTGCATATTACAATTCTTTATCTTCTTCATGAATTTTATTTCTAAAATAAGCTTTGCTGAGAAAAAATTCTTTTGTGGAAGTTTCTTTATTTTAATACTTTGCATATATTCTTTCCTGGTCTGCCAGGTTTCTGCTGAGAAATCTGCTGATAGTCTCATGGGGGTTGCCTTGTAAGTTATAAGCTTATTTTCTCCTGTTCCTTTAAAAATTCTCTCCTTCATTTTTGAGAGTTTAAATATGTGTCTTAAGAATTCTTAAAATTATTTTTTTTTTGGTTTTCTTTGAGCTTCATGAACATAGATATCCAAATATCTTTTGATTTTGAAAGCACTCAGCCAGTATTTTTAAAATCAACTTTCTGCTCCTTTCTCTCATTTCCTCCTTCTGGGACCTCATTTATGCATTAAGGTCTTAGTAGTGTCCTATCAGTCAAAGAGGCTTTCTTAATTCTTTTTCATTTCATTTCTTTTTATTCCTCTGATTGGATGATTTTAAATAATCTGTCTTCAAGCGTACTGATTATTTTTCTGCTTGATCAAGCCTTTTGAAACTCTTGATTGTATTCTTCAGTTTTTTTATTCTTGGTTCCATAAATTCTGTTTGGTTTTATGTTTAACAACTGTTGAACTTTTCTTTCTGTTCTCATATTTTTTCCATAAATTTTTAATTTTTATTCTCTTTGCAGCTCTCAGAGCACTTTTGGAAAATTTATTTTATATTCTTTTTCAGACAATTTCTATATCTTGATTTTTTTGAGTAAGTTTATGAAGGCTTCCACTAGTTCTTTGATGGGGGCATGATTCCTTGATTCCTTGTGATCCTTATAGCTTTCACCTTTCCCACACTTTATGGCGGAGAAGGCAATGGCAACCCACTCCAGTTTTCTTACCTGGAGAATCCCATGGATGGAGGAGACTGGTAGGCTGCAGTTTATGGGGTCACTAAGAGTCGGACATGACTGAGTGACTTCACTTTCACTTTTTACTCTCATGCATTGGAGAAGGGAATGGCAACCCACTCCAGTGTTATTGCCTGAAGAATCCCAGGGACAGGGGAGCCTGGTGGGCTGCCATTTATGGGGTCACACAGAGTCAGACACAACTGAAGCGACTTAGCAGCAGCAGCAGCAGCACACTTTATGAACTAACTTTAGTAAGGAAAGACTTTTTCCCAAGAGTAGGGGAATGCTAGAACATGTTATGACCCTAAGTCTAGTTGTATAGGACAACAAATATGGGACATTACAGTACTTGGTCTGAAGTTGGTGGTGATTCCTTTTGGCTTAGATTGTAAAGGTCCACAACACTGCCAACTATGTGGTTTTTGACAATCAGGGCATGGAAGTGGTCTATAGTGGCTATTGGAATTTTCAGCTGTGCTTCCTAGTTGACATCCTAGGGACCTGATTCAGCATAGTAGTGGCAAAAGCTAGTAGTTTGCACACACTTGGCTATGTGAGTCAGCTTCAGGTTTTGGTGGGTCCTGGTATTGACATCACACCTTAGGGAGAACTCCAGGCTCACTGAGTGCTACAGGAGCTGTGACTATCAGCCTGCACCACTCTGGCTACTAGGTTTCCTCATTGGCATAAGGCAGTACAGACCAGTGATGAGGGTCAAGTTTGGGGCATACAGATGCATAACTTGAGGAGCTAGCTTTAAGTGACTACAGTGGTGCCACCCAGTGCCAGAAGACAGAACATTATCTTGGCCCCATAAGCAGTTGCAGTGACACTAGCTACAGTATGCTCTTCTATGTCTCTTTCATTGCTAAACAGTTTCCCACCAGACATTTGCCCTGCAGAGAGGCTGGTGACATGTGTCATACCTGTGGAGCAAAGATGCACAGCTTTAGAGGCTAACACATGGTGGTGGAAGCCAGCACAGGGTCTATGCTGGTATTTTGCACTTATAGAGGATTAGGAAGTCTGCTAGTGTGTATCCAGGGCTTTAACGGGGGCTTGGAATTATGGTGAAGAGGAAGTGAGAGAAAGACTGAGGTGGCTGGAATCAGCACATATCAATACATGTGGATCAAAAGCAGGTGAAATCTGCAGGGGTCAACAGCAGCTATGCTGGCCACGGGCTTCCTTAGTAGTGAAATCTGCTGGGTGAGTCTGCAGAGCAGGTCACTGGAACCACAGATTATTCCTATATCATATTTGTTATTTATAGATCCTACTTTTCCTCCTTGTTCCTAGCTGTCGTAGGCATCTCAATTTTCTTGGTGTGAGTGGGGTGAAACTGAAAGAAGACCTTTATATGGTCCCCCCAAATTCTGGATAAGCTGATCTCTAACCCCTGCACCCTTTACTGGCAAGAAGAACTGTTTCTAGGTGGGGAGTTTCTCCTTGGAACTGAACAATGCCTGTTCAGAGCATTGGAAGCTTTGAAGCTTTCTTTTGTTCTTATGCAGTTAGTTTGAGGGTTTTTGCTCCACTGGGTCATTGAAGTTTATAAGGGGACTCCAGAACTCTCCCAAAATTGCTTTCTTTTTTTCCCCATGTGTATCCATCTAATTGCTGATTTTTTGGAGGTTAGAGGCAGGGACTTCCTATAGTATGGTTTGGTGATATCACTTTCCTTTCTCAGCTTTTAATGGCTTAATAAAATTGAATTTTACTTGGCAGAAATTAACAAAATCCTGTAAAGCAATTATTCTTTAAATAAAAGATAAATTAGTTAAAATATTAAAAATTGAACTTTAATCTATTTACAAATACATAATTTGCATGTGATTAATTGAGTTGGATGTCAAGCAGAATGTCTTAATACACATGCTAATAAGATCAACATTCAGGAAAAAAATGTTTTATTACAAGAAGATACTTTTTCTATTTCACTGTTTTCCTGTCACTAGTAATGGTTTTAATATTATGTTAAAAATTACTATCATCTCTGCATTTTTTACAATAGCCAGAACATGGAAGCAACCTAGATGCCCATCAACTGACGAATGGACAAGAAAGCTGTGGTACATATACACAATGGAATATTACTCAGCATTAAAAAAAAATCATTTGAATCAGTTCTACTCAGGTGGACGGAACTGGAGACTATTATCCAGAGTGAAGTAAGCCAGAAGGAAAAACAACAATACAGTATACTAACGCATATATATGGAATTTAGAAAGACGGTAATGAGAACCCAACATGCGAGACAGCAAAAGGAACGCAGATGTATAGAACAGACTCGTGGACTCTGTGGATGAGGGCAAGGGTGGGATGTTATGGGAGAACGGCATTGAAACATGTTAGTTATCATATGTGTAATCAATTGCCAGCCCAGGATTGATGCTCGGGGCTGGTGCACCGAGATTTCCCGGGGGGAGGTAGGAGGGAGGGAGTTTCTTGAGGGGGAGCATATGTAAACCCATGGTGAAATCATGTCATTGTATGGCAAAACTAATAAAAATAGTTACTATTGGCAACCCTAGAAAATATGTATACATTTTAATAAAACAATCTTATGTTGTTCTTGATTGATATTCATATGGACCTTGAAAAATGTAGTACTTGCAATGTGCTTTTTAAAACTATGTTTCAGTTATTGTCTTGGCCATCTGTTTAATAGCATATGCACAATATTTTTTATTAACAATTTAACAGTCTCTAGAGGAATGACTTGTATAATGTGTTTGGCCTCAAGATATATTTCTCCTCCAAAGTTAATTTCATAGAATTCAAATGTTAAACAGGCAGCTATGACTTAATTTCTTATATTTTGAATGGAAGGACTGCATAACAAGTATAGCTCATTTACATCCAAGAGTAGCATTGTCATGTCAGAATCAATGTTCTGCTAGCACACTCTAAAAGTATAAACCAAAAACATGATGCATTGTGAAACAGACTTCAGTAAATACTCAATCTTTAAATATAGAAATGAAGTTTCATAAAGTAATTGTAATAAAAGTTTTCTATATCTTCTATAGATATTCAAAATATTCAGACTACATTATGAATTTAAGTAAAACTCTATGAGGCATATGATTACATAGTCCTGCACTTAAAGTAGCATAACTCTGTAGAAATGTTATAAAAAAAATAAAGACTTGACAGTTTTCCCTAACTTTATTTTCCTAATTTCTCTAGAGTTCAAGACCAGGTCATACTGGGTCTGTAATAGTCTCCATAAATGACGTGTGTTTTGGGGAATTTATAAGTAGTTTTTATACCAGAATATGCTTCCTGAACAATTCGATGCAGGATCTATATGGATATTGTGCTTTTTATTCAATTATTATAAACATGAAGTGAAGTCAGCTTTAACTTTGTTTTACAAAGAATAAAAGGGAACTCCTGTACATACCTCAATATATAGGATATTCTAATAATTGGACAACTAGCGAGTGGTGCCAGTGGTAAAGAATCTGCCTGCCAATGCAGGAGATGCAGGAGATGTAGGTTCCATCTGTGGGTCAGGAAAATCCCCTGGAGGAGAAAATGACAACCCACTCCAGTACTCTTGCCTAGAGAATCCTATGAACAGAGGAACATGGGAGGCTACAGTCCATGGGATGGAAAAGAGTCAGCCACAACTGAAGTGACTGTGCCCAAACACACAACTTCATTCTTAGAGACTGGGTGATTCATCAAAATGTCCTGCCTCTTTATTCACACTGTCCCCAATAAGTTTGAGAATAGTATCTGAAAGAAATTAGAAAATAAAATAATAATAGCAATAAGTATTAGAAACTAATACATAGAAATAAAAGTTTACTTCTATGTATTAATATTTTACTCCATATTCTCTGTCTAGGACTTTCAGTAGTATATTGAATAGAAGTGACAAAAGCAGGCATCCTTGCTGGGTTTTGATCTTAGATAAAAAGATTTAAGTTTTTCACCAGAAATATAATGTTGGTTTTGGATTTCTTATATATGGCCTCTGTTATTCTGAGATAAATTCTTCTCTTTCTAATTTGCCATGTGTTATTGGAGAAGACTCTTGAGAGTCCCTTGGACTGCAAGAATATCCAACTAGTCCATCCTAAAGGAGATCAGTCCTGGATGTTCATTGGAAGGACTGATGTTGAAGCTGAAACTCCAATACTTTGGCCACCTGATGCAGAGAGCTGACTCATTTGAAAAGACCCCGAAGCTGGGAAAGATTGAAGGCAGGAGGAGAAGGGGATGACAGAGGATGAGATGGTTGGATGGCATCACTGACTCAATAGATATGAGTTTGAGTAAACTCCAGGAGTTGGGGATGGACAGGGAGGCTTGGTGTGCTGTGGTTCATGGTGTCACAAAGAGTTGGACACTACTGAGCGACTGAACTGAACTAAACTGATTATCATGAAACACAGTTGAATTTTCTCAAAACTCTTTCTGCATCAATTGTGATAATCATGTGTTTTTCTTTTCCATGTATTATATTTATTAATTTTATGTGTTGAAGCATCCTTACATACCAGGAATAAATCCTATTAGATCAATTTGTATAGCCCTTTAAACATTTTGTTGAATTCAGTAGACTAGTGTTTTCCTGAAGATTTTTTCATCAATATTTATAATGAGTATTTTAGTCAGTAGTTTTCTTTTCTGGTATTGTCATTCTAGCTTTGGCTTAGGGTAATGCAGCCCTCACAGAATGAGTTTTGAAGTGTTTTTTCGTCAACTTTTTAGAAGATGTTGAGAAAGATTGGTGTTAATTATTCTTTGGTCCAGGATTATACTCAAAGATTTTGATTATGATTCAATATTCTTATCACTTATAGATTTACTTAGATTTTCCATTTTCCATACAGTCTCAATAGATTGTATGTTCATGGGAATTTTTTCATTCAACTGAGGTTATCCAATCTGCTGCCATTGACTTTTTCATAGTAATTTCTTGTAATCCTTTTAATTTCTATAAATGTCACCTCGTTTATTCCTCATTTCAGTTACTTGACGCATCTCTCTCTCTCTCTTTTTTTCCCTTGGTCTCAGTAAAGGTTTCTCAGTTTGGTCAATATTTTGAAGAAACAAGTGCTGATTTTGTTTTCTCTTCTTCTTCTTCTTCTTCTTTTTTTTTTTTCTTTTTTTCTGCCCTTTATTATTTCCTTTAATCTGGTGGATTTACGGTTAGTTTTTCCTTTTTCGCTAGTTCATTAAGTGGTAAATTTATAGTTTGAGTTAAGATTTTTTAATGTTTATAGTAAAGGCTTTCAAAAATATAAATTTCCTCCTTATCACTGATTTTGTTGCATCCCATAAGTTTTGGTATATTAGGTTCTCATTTTCATTTGATACAAGATATTTTCTAATTTCTTTATTGACCTAGTTGTTGTTTAAGAGTATGTTCTTTACTTTTCACACATTAGTGATTTTTTATGCTTTCTTTCTGTTATAAAATATTAGGGGAAAGATAGATAGTTCTACAAAAATAGTAGGAGAATTCAGTACCTCAGTTATTGATTTCTAGTTTAATTTCATTGTGATTAAAAATGAGACTTCGATTTCAATCTTTTGACATTTATTAAGATTTGTTTTGTGGCTCAATACATAGTCTGTTATAGAGAGTGCTTCATCTACACATGAGAAAAATTTATATTCTTCTGGTGTTTGATGGAGTATTCTATATATGTTTTTTTGTATGTGTTTGTTCTATTGGTCTATAGTACTTTTCAAGTTTCATTTTACCTATAGATCTTCTTTCTAGTTCTATCCATCATCTAAAGTGAGGTATTGACTTTTCCTACTATTTCTGTAGAACTATCTATCTTTCTCCTAATTTTTTATCAATGTATACTTCACATATGTAGGAATTTTGATAGTGTGTGTGCATTTATAATTGATGTATCTCCTTGGTGAATTGACCTTTGTATTATTATTAGGAACCATCTTTTTTTCTTGAACCAGATTTTGTCTCAGTACCTATTTTGTATAATATTACTATAGCCACTTATGCTCTCTTTTGGTTACTATTTCCATGAAATGTCTTTTTATATCCTTTCATTTTCAAATTTTGTGTGCCCTTAGATCTGAACTGAGTCTCCTATAGACATAATTGAACACTTTTTAAAATTAATTCTGCCTATCTATGTTTTACTGGATATAAATTTATTTCCATTTAAAATAATTATTGATAGTTCAGTTCAGTTCAGTCGCTCAGCCATTTCTGACTCTTTGTGACTCCATGAGCCACAGAATGCCAGGCCTCCCTGTCCAACACCAACTCCTGGAGCCTACCCAAACTCATGTCCATTGATTTGGTGATGCCATCCAGTCATCTCATCCTCTGTCATCCCCTTTTCCTCCTGCCCTCAATCTTACCCATAATCAGGGTCTTTTCCAATGAGTCAGCTCTTCACATCAGGTGGAAAAAATATTGGAGTTTCAGCTTCAACACCAGACCTTCCAATGAACACCCAGGACTGATCTCCTTTAGGATGGACTTGTTGGATATTTTTGCAGTCCCAAGGGACACTCAAGAGTCTCCTCCAACACCACAGTTCAAAAGCATCAATTCTTCAGCACTCAGCTTTCTTTGCAGTCCAACTCTCACATCCATACATGACTACTGGTAAAACCATAGCCTTGACTAGACAGACTTTTGTCAACAAAGTAATGTCTCTGCTTTTTAATATGCTGTCAAGAGAAGGGCATAATATTGCCATTTTATTATTGGCTTTCTGCCTGTTTTATGGCATTTTTGTCTTTCACTTGTTTCTTCAATTTTTTCCTTTGTATTTAGATTTTTGTAATGATTTTTTTCTTTTAATTTACTTTTGTGTGTAATCTACAAATATTTTCTTTGTGATTACTATGGACATATAATAAATTAAATTTATTATGATCTATTTTTTGGAGGAGGTACTGGCGACCCACTCCAGTACTCTTGCCTGGAAAATCCCATGGACAGAGGAGCCTGATAGGCTGCAGTCCATGGGGTCGTTAAGAGTCGGATAGGACTGAGTGACTTCGCGTTCTCTTTTCACTTTCCTGCATTGGAGAAGGAAATGGCAACCCACTCTGGTGTTCTTGCCTGGAGAATCCTGGAGATGGGGGATCCTGTTGAGCTGCTGTCTATGGGGTCGCACAGAGTCGGGCATGACTCATGCAACTTAGTCGCAGCAGCAGCCGTATGATCTATTTTAAACTAATAATGATTTTACTTTCATTGAAAATAACATTTTACTCCTTTATAGCTTGGCCTCCTCACTTTATGTTATCGATGTCAAAAAGTACATCTTTACGTATTGTATACTCATTAATGTAAGGCAAGTGCAGAGAAAAAGAGAGCAAGCAGGGCATCAGTCAAGAAAAGAGAAATTTATTAGAGGGAAAAGAGAGAGTGATTGGCCCTTAAGGAGAACCAGCATCCTCCTTTTCTGACAGGGTCCTTCTTATACCCCAGTAATGAAAGATTCTCTGAAGGGATGGTCATGTAGCTGGAGGTCTGGAATCTGGTGATCTCACCACTTTGAGAAGATAGGCACCAGTGAGATAACCGGATGCAATTTTGCCAGTTTCACAGATCACTGGGATTTTATTCTTTGTTTGTGAGGTAGACATAATGATCCATCTTACCAGTGAGACCCCATGTGGACCCTATCAATTAACATGCATTTTATGTTGTTTTTACATTTCTCCATCTATTTATCTTTACCAGAGAACTTTATATATTCATATAGCTTCAATTTACCATTTACTGTCTTCTTGTTTCAACTGGATTGATTCCCTTTTACTTCCCTTTTTGGGTATATCTAATGGTGATGGATTTCCTTAGTTTTTCATTTATCAAATATATTAATGTGTCCCTCATTTTTGAACTGCAGTTTTACCAAATACAGAGTTTTCAGTTGACATTTTTTTTTCCTGCTCTGAACACTTAATCCATGGAACACTCTTTGGTTTATCCTTCATGATGTTCATTAAGTTTCAAATACCATGAAATATGATTCATGGCATTTGTATGTGCAATGTCTTTCTTCATATTGAGTGTATTTCCAGCCATTATTCTCTCAAATAAGCTTTCTGCCCATTTATCTCTCTCTTTCTGAGACTCCTGTAATGCATATATTCTTGATTGCATCCCGTGAGTCCCTTGGGCTCTGTTCCTTTTTTTTTTTTTCATTCTGTGCCTCAAATATGATAATTCCAAATGATTTCTCTTATGGTTCACTGATTTTCTTCTGCCAGTTTGAGTTTGTTTTTGAACGTGTCTACTCAGTAATTTTTTTTTTCTCAATTTAGTTACTGAGCTTTTGCTGAAGCTGAAACTCCAATCCTTTGGCCACCTGATGCAAAGAACTGACTGATTTGAAAAGACCCTGATGCTGCAAAAGATTGAAGGCAGGAGGAGAAAGGGACAACAGAGGATGATATGGTTGAATGGCATCACCAATTCAACGGACGTGAGTTTGAGTAAACTCCAAGAGTTGGTAATGGACTGACTGGGAGGCCTGACATGCTTCAGTCCATGGGGTCGCAAAGAGTCGGACACAACAACTGAGTGACTGAACTGAGCTAATTAAGCTTTTAAGCTCCATTATTTCTACTTGATTTTTAAAAATAATTCTCACCTCTTTGATGATATTATCATTTTGTTTGCAATATGTTCATGATTTCGTTTTTTTTTTATGTTTTCCTTTAGCTCTTTGAGCATATTTAACATATGTTCAAGCCTTTTTCTACAAATCCCTTTGCCTGTGTTTCCTCATGCAGTTTCTAGAGACTTATTTTGTTAATTTTAAAGGACTTTTCTAGATATTTTTGATGCCTTATTATATTTTGCTGAAAATTCAACATATGGAAAAATGGCCGCCTCACCTTTGTAGGCTGTCTCTATGTAAAAGATGACCTTCACTGAAGGTTTAAGCACTTTGAGACCCCATAGACTTGCTGGGGGTCAAGACAAGCCAGGTTTCCCTATCCATACCAACTGTGAGAGCTTGCTCAAGCTCATCTCCATCGAGTCGGTGATGCCATCCAACCACCTCATCCTCTATTGTCCCCTTCTCCTCCTGCCCTCAATGTTTCCCAGCATCAGGGTCTTTTCCAATGAGTCAGTTCTTCACATCAGGTGGCCAAAGTATTGGAGTTTCAGCTTCACCATCAGTCCTTCCAATGAATATTCAGGACTGATTTCCTTTAGTATTGGCTGGTTTGATTGCTTTGCAGTCCAAGGGACTCTCAAGAGTTTTCTCCAACACTACAGTTCAAAAGCATTAATTCTTTAGTGCTCAGCTTTCTTTATGGTCCAACTCTCACATCCATACATGACTACTGGAAAAAATCATAGCTTTGACTCTTTTTTTGGCAAAGTAATATCTCTGCTTTTTAATATGCTGTCTAGGTTGGTCATAGCTTTCCTGCCAAGGAGCAAGCATCTTTTAATTTCATGGCTTCAGTCACCATTTGCAGTGATTTTGGAGCCCAAGAAAATAAAGTCTGTCACTCTTTCCATTGTTTCCCCATCTTTTTGCCATGAAGTGATGGGACTGGATGCCGTAATCTTAGTTTTCTGAATGTTGACCTTTACGCCAACATTTTCCCTCTCCTCTTTCACTTTCATTAAGAGGCTCTTTAGTTCTTCTTCACTTTCTGCCATATGGGTGGTGTCACACGCATATCTGAGGTTATTTTTATTTCTCCAGCAATCTTGATTCCAGCTTGTGCTTCCTCCAGCCCAGCATTTCTCATGATGTACTCTGAATGTAAGTTAAATAAGCAGAATGACAATATACAGCCTTGACATACTCCTTTTCCTATTTGGAACCAGTCTGTTATTCCATGTCCAGTTCTAACTGTTGCTTCCTGACCTGCATACAGATTTCTTTGCCTCTTGCCTCTTGAAAAATCCCTCTGGTTACCATATCTATATGTTCTAGGTGTCCCACTTATGTGGGTTCCATGTGCTCTTTCTTTGTGACAGAGCAGACTCCTGTGGGAGTGTTTTTAGGTGAGCCTGGACATCCCCTAGCCCACTTGGCTTTGAGCCTGTGCCTTATGCAGTGACGGTGGGCTCACTGGAGTATGGGGTAGGCTTCCTACATAATTGGCTCCTCAGCCTAGGAGTCCACAGAACTACTACTTTCTGTTTCCTGAAGGGCAGGTTTTGTGTGCTTAGTGCTCAGTCATGTCTGACTCTTTGTGACCACATGGACCATAGCCTGTCAGGCTCATCTGTCCATGGGGACTCTCCAGGCAAGAATACTGGAGAGTGTGTTGCCATGATCTCCTTCATGGGATTTTCTCAACAGGGATTGAACACATGTCTTCACATTGCAGGCAAATTCTTTACCATTCAATTCACCAGGGAAGCCTGAAGGGCAGGTTAGGATTCTCATAGAGTTGGTTGTGTGGTCCACGGGGTCTCAGGAATGGTACCAGTTCATTGATAGGTGGAGCCAGGTCACCAAACAGCTCTCTGTGTTATCCAGGTAGGCTAAAGGCTGATGTTTAAATAGTCATTGGGGGATGGAACAGGGTCTTTGTATACACTATATTTCTATAATAAATAAAATTATCACAATGTTTTCAATCTATGGTCTGAATCAACAAACACAATGTAAAGTTTTGAGATACACAAACACTTAGTAAGCCAATACCAAGAGATAATTGTTGCATATTCTGACAGCAGTAGCACCAATATATTTATGCTTTCACCAGGAAAGGACCAAATATGGAAAAATCAGAAAAACAACTTCCCGTGACCTTAGTTTCACTTTTCACAGTATGTAGAATGTGTTCCCCTTTCTCAATAGTCAGTCAAGTTTCCTCAAAAGCCCAAATAAAATATTCATGATTTACATGTACTCTTAGGAAATGACTTACAAAGAATGTTCTTTTTTTGGCAGCTAGGTCATAGCTCAGTTGGTAAAGAATCTGCTTGCAATGCAGGAGACCCTGATTTGATTCCTGGGTTGGAAAGACTGCTGGAGAAGGGATAGGCTACCCACTCCAGTATTCTTGGGTTTCTCTTGTGGCTCAACTGGTAAAGAATATGCCTGCAATGTGGGAGACCTGGGTTTGATCCCTGAGTTGGGAAGATCCCCTGGAGAAGGGAAAGGCTACCCACTCCAGTATTCTGGACTGGAGAATTCCATGGAACAAAGAGTCAGACATGACTGAGCAACTTTCACTTCACTTTGTGTTTCAACATTAAGATATTTAGCCATAACAATTTAACCAAATTGAGAGAAAAAAGTGAAATATAAGCTATTCCAAGTAGTTTAAAGGATTATCACAGAAGAAATAACAGGAGACACTGCAAAGGAAATGTTGAGTCTACTTGTCATATGTATATTGAATCATCTACAAAATATTAAAATATAAATTGCTGTTCATTATTATTTTTTATTAAAATGAGTTTCACATATACCTACTTTAATTTTCATTAAGAATTTTTATTTCCTGTTAATCATATCAAGCCTAAAATTATTTTAATTTGACATGCTCGTGAAAACTTTTTTTTCCTTGAAACAGATAACCTGCCTTACTCTCCTCATGTATTTATTTAATAAATTTATTTATTTATTTTAATTGAAGGATAATTGCTTTACAGAATTGTGTCGTTTTCTGTCAAATCTCAACATTTATCAGTCATAGGTATACATATAACCCCTCCCTCTTGAACCTTCTGCTCATCTCCTTCCCCATCACAGCCCTCTAGGTTGATACAGAGCCCCTGTTTGAGTTTCCTTAGACATACAGCAAGTTCCTGGTGGCTATCTATTTTACATATGGTAATATAAATTTCAAAGTTACTCTCAACATACATCTCACCCACTTCTCCCCTCTCTCCATGTCCATTAGTCTATTTTGTATGTCTGTTTTCCCATTTCTGCCCTGCAAAAAATTCTTTGGTACAATCTTTCTAGATTCTGTACGTATGCATTAGTATATGATATTTATCTTTCTCTTTCTGACTTACTTCACTCTGGTTCATCCACCTCATTAGAACTGACGCAAATACATTCCCTTTTATGACTGAGTAGCATTCCATTGTGCATATGTACCACAACTTCTTTATCCATGCATCTGTTAATGGATATCTAGATTTTTTTCCGTGTTCTAGCTTTTGTCAATACTGATGCAGTGAACAATGGGATACATGTGTTACTTTCCATTTTGGTTTCCTCAGGGTATATTGGTTTCCTCAGGGTATATGCATAGGGGTGGGATTACTGGGTCAAATGATGGTTTTATTCCTAGATTTTAAGCAATCTCCATACCGTCTTTCAAAGTGGCTGTACTAATTTACATTCCCACCAAGACTGCAAGAGCATACCCTTTTCTCCACACCCTCTCCAGCATTTATTGTTTGTATACTTTTTGATGATGGCCATTCTGACTGATGTGAGGTGATATTTAATTGTAGTTTTGGTTTGCATTTCTCTAATAATCAGTGATGTTGAGCATCTTTTCACGTGTTTTTTAGCCATCTGTATGTGTTTTTTGAAGAAATTCTGTTTAGGTCTTTTCCCCACATTTTGATAGGTTTGTTTGTTTTTCTGGCGTTGAATTGTATGAGCTTCTTGTATATTTTGGATATTAATCACTTGTCAGTTGTTTCATTTGCTATTATTTTCTCCCATTCTGAGGGTTGTGTTTTCACTTTTCTTTTAGTTTCCTTTACTGTACAAAGCTTTTAAGTTTAATCAGATCCCACTTGTTTAGTTGTATTTTTATTTCCATTACTCTAGGAGGTGGGTCATAGAGGATCTTGCTTTGATTTATGTCATTGAATGTTCTGCCTATGTTTTCCTCTAAAAGTTTTATAGTTTTTGGTCTTACATTTAGGTCTTTAGTCCATTTTGAGTTTATCTTTGTGTATGGTGTTAGGAAGTATTCTAATTTCATTCTTTTACAAGGAGCTGTCTGGTTTTTCCAGCATCATATATTGAAGAGGTCTTTTCCCCATTGTATATTCTTGCTTCCTTTGTCAAAAATAAGGGACCTATAGGTGCATGGGTTTATTTCAGGGCTTTCTATTTTGTTCCATTGGTTTACATTTCTGTTTTTGTTCAAGTACTATACTGTCTTGCTGACTGTAGGTTTGTAGCATAATCCGAAGTCAGGAAGGTTGATTCCTCCAGCTCCATTCTTCTTTCTCAAGACTGCTTTGGCTATTCAGGGCCTTTTGTGTTTCCATATGAATTGTGAAATTTTTTTGTTCTAGTTCTGTAAAAAATGCCATTGGTAATTTGATAGGGATCACATTGAATCTGTAGATTGCCTTTGGTAGTATAGCCATTTTCACAATATTGATTCTTCCTATCCAGAAATATGGAATCTCTCTCCAATGGTTTATGTCATCTTTGATTTCTTTCATTGATGTCTTATAATTTTCTGTATATAGTTCTTTTGTCCTCTTAGGTACGGCTATTCCAAGGTATTTTGTTATTTTTGTTGCAATGGTGAAAAGGATTGACTCCTTAATTTCTCTTTCTGATTGTTACTGTTAGTATACAGAAATACAAGTGATTTCTGTGTATTGATTTTATATCCTGTGACTTTGCTAAATTCACTTATTAGCTCTGGCAATTTTCTGATAGTATCTTTACTCTTCTCTCTGTATAGTTTCATGTCATCTGGAAACAGTGAGAGCTTTACTTCTTGTCTGATCTGGATTCCTTTTATTTAGTTATTTTTTCTTCTCTGATTGCGATAGCTAGGACTTCCAAAACTATGTTGAATAGTAGTGGTGAAAATGGACACCCTTATCTTCATCTTATGGGAAAAGCTTTAAGTTTGTCACTATTGAGAGTATTGTCTATTGTGAGCTTTTCATATATGGCCTTTACTATGCTGAGGTAGGTTCCTTCTGTGCCCATTTTTGGAAGAGTTTTAAAATAGATACTGAATTTTGTCAAAGGCTTTTTCTGCATTTATTTAAATTATCATATGGTTTTTATCTTTCAATTTGTTAATATGGTGTATCACACTGATTGACTTGGACATATTGAAAAATCCTTGCACCCTGAAATAAACCCAACTTGATCATGGTGTATGAATTTTTTAAATGTGTTGTTGAATTCTGTTTGCTAAAATTTTGTTGAGGATTTTTGCCTCTATGTGATATTGGCCTGTAGTTTTTTTTTTTTATTGTTTTTTGTCTGGTTTTGGTATTACAGTGATGGTGGCCTCGAGGAACGAGTTTGGAAATATTTCCACCTCTACAATTATTTGAAAGAGTCTTAAGATTATAGACAATAGCTCTTCTATATGTTTGATAGAATTCTCCTGTGAAGCCATCTGGTCCTGGGCTTTTGCTTTTTGGGAGATTTTTTATCATGACTTCAATTTCAGTGACTCCTCATGTATTTAAAATCTCTCTTTGCTTTTCGTTATGTTGTTTCTACAACTTGAAATGTTATTTGTCTTCTCATTCATCAACATTCGTACTTTATAAGTATGATTTATTTTTAAATTATGGTCCACAATCTATCTGTACATTCTCTCAATACAAAACTTAATTGTAGCCTATATCATAGAGTCAGACTATTTTCACCCAGAAGGCAAATTTTAAAAAGAGAAGTTAATAGAGATGCAGATGTAGAGAAACAATTTGTGGACAGAGTGAAGAAAGGACAGAGTGGGATAAATTGAAAGTGTAACACTTAAACATATACATTACTATGTGTAAAATAGCTAGTGGGATGTTTCTTTATAATATAGGGGGCTCAGTCCAGTACTCTGTGACAACCTAAAGGGGAGGGATGGAGTGATGGGAGAGAGACTCAAGATGTAGGGAATATATGTATATTCATGGATGATTCATGTTGCTGTACCACATAAATCATCACAACATTGTTAAGCAAGTATTTTCCAATTAAAATAATTTTTTGAAAAGAATCAATGAGTTCCTGAAGACCTGTGAAATTTAAGGATAATGAGCAAAAAGTAGTATCCTGTAGTGTTATTGAATCAGGGTACTTGTGACATATCTTGAATGGCTGCAATCTCAAATGAGGTCAAACAGAAACAGGACTAAGATGCTGTATTAGTCATATTTCTCAATAGAAATAGACCAACAAGATGTGTGTTTGTGTGTGTGTGTCTGTATATTCAAAATAATGTTTGGCCAAATATCTGGACACTGTAGCCCAGTCAAGTTGATGTACAAAGTTAATTATCATAGATGCTAGCACAAGTACATTTTTATTTATACATATATTTTAATTAAAGTATAGTTGGAGTACAATGTTATGTTAGTTTCTAGTGTACAGCAAAATGATTATATATATGTATATCTATATATATATATATATAAAGAACCTGAAAGATAATGTATGTAAATTTTTTTCAGATTTTCTTTTTCATTCTAGGTTATTATAAGATATTGTATATAGTTCCCTGTGCTGTACAGTAGAACCTTATTTTTTATGTTTCATATGTAGTTATGTATTTGTTAATCCTATACTCCTAATTTATCCCTTCTCTCATTTCCCCTTCATAACTCTAGTTTTTTTTGTCTGTGAGTTTGTTTTTGCTTTGTAAATAAATTCATTTGCCTCATTATTAGATTGTGCATATAAATAACACAGGTATTAATTAATAGCTGATTATGCAAGTAATTGGAAGAGGATGGAAGAAAAGCAAGACTGGATAAATTCTTTGAGATGGAGTTTAATTACTCAAGAAAAGCATTTCATATATAACACTTGGTTTCTGGCATAAGTGTATATGTATATGTTGAATAAGAAGTTAATAAAGGGTAAGCACATGTAATCTATCAATAAATTATATACTTCATGAAATATTTAAATAAACTTTTATTTTCTGTCTACTCTGTGTCAGATACTATGTCGTCTCCTTGATGCTTCTCATAACGTCTAGAACAAAATTGAAAACATAGTAGTTTTCTTGTAAATGATTGTTGATTTGTCACAAAAAATATCAATGTGTTATAAAACTGAGAGATCATCAGAATCACATTATTTTACTAGTCCAATTTAATTTCCAGATAGTATTAAAAGAATCATGTATGATTTGCTGTTCTATAGTGATATCAGTGGAAGATTTCTTTCTTATCTGTTCATTTTTATATGATTCTTTTATTTGTTCAATATCTGGTACCCAAACCTAAGAAATTTGGAAGCACAAATTCGTTTTCACAGACCATAATAGATGTTCATAGGAGAGGTTTATAAGAAGAATTCATTAAAGGGCAAAATGAAATAGTGAAGTTCTCTATGTGGTCAATCCAAGTGTGGTCACTGAGAAGGAAAGAACACACCCCAAGCTAGTTGAATATATGGGACACTGAAGATAAGGGGAGGGGAGGCAAATGAGTGAATTAATTAGATAAAAGCAACAAAGCAAATAAAGACAGAAGCCTGAGAGATCAGTTACTTGACTTTCCAAGTGGACTAGTATAAAGGAAGATGTGTTAGGTATAGCATATTTGTAGGATGTGAGTTACATGAGGACAGAAACTTTTGTTTGTTCCTATATCCCTAGTGCGCAGAAAGGTGACAGGCATATCGGAATTGGTTAGTAATACTTATTAAAGGAAGGGAGGGAAGGAAGGAGGGAGGGAGGAAGGAAGAAATGAAGGAAAGAAGGAAGGAAGGGAGGGAGGGAGGGAGGGAGGAAGGAAGGGAAGAAAGACATACTCAAAGTGAGGAATTGATTTTAAGTAAAATGTAACCGTATGCTACCTTTGCAATCATAACTTGCACACAAAAGTGTCTTCTCCTTTCAAGATCATGGCCCTACACAATAATGTAAAGGAAATAATTAATTAATTAATTTTTAAAAAGATCATAAGCACATTTTAGTAGATCAGAATCTAAAATTCAAATATCAAATAGCAAATTGGTTTTAGTAAGTAATTCCTTATATAACTATCATTAAATAATCTCTTTATGTTTTCCATTGTGTCCTTTAATTCAAATTCCTTTTTAATAAAACTGCTTTATCTAGTTTCAGATTTTTGCTCAAGTATATACCACATTAATTTTCTTTAATATTCTTTTGTTCTCCTTTTAACCAAATACAGCTAATTTAAGCATGGCTCACATCATAATACAGGTCATTTCCAAGGGCTTTTGTGTTATAATATGCTTTATTATGTGTGGGCTCAAATATTATTTGCATTTACTGATGATGTATTTCTTTTTTTTTAATTATTTTTATTTATTTATTTGGCTGTGTTGGGTCTTAGTTGGGGCATGTGGGGTCTAGTTCCCTGACCAGGGATCAAACCTGGCTCCCCTGCATTGGGAGCTCAGAGTCTTAGCCACTGGACCACCAGGGAAGTCCCTGATGATGTATTTCTAATATTACTTTTTGCATACATTAGAAATTTTGCAACTGTTAAAAGACAGCACTCAAATTCTGAAAATAGTATTTTGTAACTTTAGAAGTTGAGACATTCTTTATCTCAAGCCTTTCATCTTATGGAAGCCAGTTTATTATGAAATTATCTGGGGCATATGTGAGAGTACTTTTGCAAACTCCTGTGATATTTAAGCATCCACAGAATTGTACAGTAGGTAAGATTTATGACTATCATACTGCCATTTTTTCTGTCTTTATTTCAATCACTTTGAGTCTCCCTAGAAGGCTAATGGCTCATTAAGCCTGGTCACCATTGCCTGATGTTGAAGATGACATTCTATGTTATAGAACTATATATAATTTTCAAAGTGAGTTTATATCTAAAACTTTCTTCTATAAGAAGGAAAAGCTTTACTGACAAAACAATGAGCATTAATCACTTGTACATGTTAATTGTTTTGTAATCACTTAAAAAAGGAAAAACATAATTTTTGTATAGCACATGCAACTGTTTTTAAACTAGGTAAGACTGATAATTGTTTTGACAAAATTAAGAATTTCATTTCTATAAAATAGAAGAGAGATTTAGTGTAATAAGCAAATTTTAAAATGCAATAATATTATGAAATTTTGTAAGCCAGCTTTAGACTATTAAACCTATCCTGACAGAAAGTGTTTCATCTGAATATTTGTCTTGGACTATTCAAAATAATGATCTCATTTGAATTATTTTTTAGTAATGGCTTTCTTATTTTAAATTTTACTTTTATTGTAATATTTTGACTTCATGTACAGCAAAATTTACACTTATTTGTGTACAGTCCTATGTGTTGTGAAACATGCATAAAATCTTATAATCACCACCATTACAATCAAGAAACATAGCAGAATCATTACCTAAAAAAAAAAAAGATTTCTCTGCAATCCAACACACTCATGTCTCCAAATATGCAACAACTATTCTGTTCTCCACCCCTGTATTTCCCCCTTTTCCACAAGATTATAAATTTGGAATGTTACAGTATTCAGCTTCTTAAGAGTGCCTTTTTAAACCTAAAATGGTGCATTTGAAAACCCCTCCTTTTCTGTGTATCAATAACACTTTGAAAAATTGCTGAGTGATATTCCTTTATATGTATGTATCAGTTTGTCATCACCTAAGGAACATCTGGGTTGTTTCCAGCTACTGGCAATTATAAACTATACTGCTATAAACATGCTTGTATAGAGTTTGAGTGAACATATTTATTTTTTCTCAGATAAATATCTAGGAGTGAGATAGTTGAATCATACAGTAGGTGTATAATGAGCATAATTAGAAACAACAAACTGTTTTCCAAAGTAATAGTACTATTTTTCATTCTCACCAGTCATGTATGAAACTTTTTTTTACAAATTTACATGCCTTATTTTTATTTTTTTAATTTATTTTTAACTTGAGGCTAATTACTTTACAATATTGTGGTGGTTTTTGCCATTACATTCACATGTATCAGTCATGGCTGTATATGTGTTCCCCATCCTGAAGACCCTCCCACCAACCTCCTCCATCCCATCCTTCAGGGTCATCCCAGTACACCAGCCCTGAGCACCGTTTCATGCATTGAACCTGGACTGGTGATCTATTTCACATATGATAATATACATGTTTCAGTGTTATTCTCTCAAATCATCCCACCCTCACTTTCTCCCACAGAGTCCAAAAGTCTGTTCTTTACATCTGAGTCTCTTTTGCTGTCTTGCACATAGGGTCATCATTACCATCTTTCTAAATTCCATATGTATGCATTAGTATATTGTATTTGTGTTTTTCATTCTGATTTACTTCACTCTGTATAATAGGCTCCAGTATCATCCACCTCATTAGAACTAAATAAATTTCATTATTTTCAATAGCTGAGTATTATTCCATTGTTTATATGTACCAGAGCTTTCTTATCCATTCATCTGCCAATGGACATCTAAGTAGCTTCCATATCCTGGCTATTGTAAACAGTGCTGGGATGAACACTGGGATACACGTGTCTCTTTTAATTCTGGTTTCATAGGTGTGTATGCCCAGCAGTGGGATTGCTTGGTCGTATGGCAGTTCTATTTTCAGTTTTTTATGAAATCCTCACACTGTTCTCCATATTAGCTGTACTAGTTTGCATTCCCATCAACGGTATAAGAGGGTTCCCTTTCCTCCACACCCTCTTCAGCATTTATTGCTTGTAGACTTTTGGATGGCAGCCATTCTGACTGGTGTAAAGTGATACCTCATTGTGGTTTTGATTTGCATTTCTCTGATAATGAGTGATGTTGAGCATCTTTTCATGTGTCTGTTAGCCATCTGTATGTCTTCTTTGGAGAAATGTCTGTTTAGTTCTTTGGCCCATTTTTTGATTGGGTCACTTATTTTTCTGAGATTGAGCTGTAGGAGCTACTTGTATATATTTGAGATTAATCATTTATCAATTGCTTCATTTGCTATCATTTTCTCCCATTCTGAAGGCTGTCTTTTCACCTTGCTTATAGTTTCCTTCGTTGTGCAAAATATTTTAAGCTTAATTAGATAGCATTCATTTATTTTTGCTTTTATTTCCATTACTCTGGAAGGTCGGTCATAGAGGATCCTGCTATGATTTACATCAAAGTGATTTGCCTATGTTTTCCTCAAAGAGTTTTATAGTTTCTGGTCTTACATTTAGATCTTTAATTCATTTTGAATTTATTTTGTATATATTGTTAGAAAGTGCTCTAGTCTCATTCTTTTACAAGTGGTTGAAAAGTTTTCCCAGCATCACTTGCTAAAGAGATTGTCTTCTCTCCATTGTGTATTCTTGCCTCCTTTGTCAAAGAAAAGGTATCCATAGATGCGTGGATTTACCTTTGGGCTTTCTATTTTGTTCCATTGATCTATATTTCTGTCTTTATGACAGTATCATACTGTCTTGATGACTGTGGCTTTGTAGTATAATCTGAAGTCAAGCAGGTTGATTCCTCCATTTCCATTCTTCTTTCTCAAGATTGTTTTGGCTATTTGAGGTTTTTTGTACTTCCATTCAAATTGTAAATTTTTTTTAGTTCTCTGAATAATTCCATTGGTAACTTCATAGGGATTGCAATGAATCTATAGATTGCTTAGGGTAGTATACTCATTTTCACTAAGTTGATTCCCATCCATGAACATGGTATATTTCTCCATCTATTTGTGTCCTCTTTGATTTCTTTCATCAGTGTTTTATAGTTTTCTATATGTAGGTCTTTTGTTTATTTAGGTAGATTTATTTCTAAGTATTTTATTCTTTTCATTCCAATCATAAATGGAATTGTTTCCTTAATTTCTGTTTCTGTTTTTTCATTGTTATTGTATGGGAATGCAAGGGATTTCTGCATGTTAATTTTATATCCTGAAATTTTACTATATTCATTGATTAGCTCTAGCAATTTTCTGGTAGAGTCTTTAGGGTTTTTTATGTAGAGAATCATGCCATCTGCAAGCAGTGCGAGTTTTACTTCTTTTCCAATCAGGATTTCTTTTATTTCTTTTTCTTTGATTGCTGTGTCTAAACCTTCCAAAACTATGTTGAATAGTAGAAGTGAGAGTGGGCATCTTTGTCTTGTTCCTGAATTTAGTGGAAGTGCTTTCAGTTTTTCACTGTTGAGGATAATGTTTGCTGTGGGTTTGTCACATATAGCTTTTATTATGTTGAGGTATGTTCCTTCTATGACTGTTTTCTGGAGTATTTTTATCATAATTGGAATCTGAATTTTGTCAAAGGCTATCTCTGCATCTATTGAGATAACTATATGGTTTTTATCTTTCAGTTTGTTAGTATGGTGTATCACATTCATTGATTTGCAAATATTGAAGAATCCTTGCATCCCTGGGATAAAGCCCACTTGGTCATGATGTATGATGTTTTTCATATGTTGTTGGATTCTCTTTGCTGGAATTTTGTGAAGGATTTTTTCATCTATATTCATCAGTAATATTGGCCTATATTTTGCTTTTTATGTGGCATCTTTGCCTGGTTTTGGGTTTAGGGTGATGGTAGTCTCATAGAATGACTTTGGAAGTTTACTTTCCTCTGCAAATTTCTGCAAGAGTTTGAGTCGGATAGGTGTTAGCTCTTCTCTAAGTTTTTGGTAGAATTAAGCTGTGAGGCCATCTCATCCTGGGCTTTTGTTTATTGGAAGATTCCTGATTACAGTTTTGATATCTGTGCTTGTGATGAGTATGTTAAGATTTTCTATTTCTTCCTGGTTCTGTTTGGAAAGTTATACTTTTCTAAGAATTTGTCCATTTATAGAAGAAACTATAAACAAGGTGAAAAGACAACCCTCAGAATGAGAAAAATTAATAACAAATGAAACAACTGACAAAGAATCATTCTCCAAAAATGTATAAGCAGCTCATGCCACTCAATATCAGAAAAATAAACAGCCCAATCAGAAAGTGTTCAGGACACATAAATAAGTATTCTCCAAAGAAGATACACAGATGGCTAATGAACACATGAAAAGATGCTCAACATTACATGTTGTAAGAGAAATGCAAATCAAAACAATTTGATACAACCTCACAGTAGTAAGAATAACCATTACCAAACAATTTATAATCAATAAATGCTGGAGAGGTTGTGGAGAAAAGGGAGCCCTTATGTATTGTTAGTTGGAATGTAAATTGGTTTATCCACTATGTAGAACAATGTGGAGATTCTTAAAAAAAAAAAAAAACTAGGAATAAAGCTGTCATATGACCCACTAACCCACTGCTGGGCATATACCCTGAGAGAACCATAATTAAAAATGACACATGTGCCACTGTTTTCATTGTAGTCCTATTTACAATGTGTAAAATATGGAAGCAAACTAGTTGTCCACCGAGAGATAAATGGATGAAGTTTTGATGCATATATATAATGAACTATTATACAGCCATGAAAATGAATGCATTTAAGTCCGTTCTAATGAGGTGAATGAATCTACGACCACCTCACTACATGACACATCACTATAGAGAAAGAGAAAAAAAAATCAAATATTACTGCATATATGTAGTATCTAGAAAGATAGTACTGATGAACCTATTTGCAGGGCAGCAATGAAGAAGCAGACATACAGCAGACTTTTGGACATAGTGGGAGGAGAGTGAAGGACAAATAGAGTAATACTGAAATATATACATTAACATATGTAAAATAAATAGCCAATGGGAATTTGCTGTATAACTCAGGTAGCTCAAATCTGGTGCTCTGTGACAACTTAGAGGGGTGGGATTGGTTGGGAGGTGGGAGGGAGGTTTAATAGGCAAGGTACATATGTATATCTATGGTTGATTCATGTTGATGTGTGGCAGAAAGTAACCCCATAATGTAAAGCAATTATCCTCCAATTAAAAATGAATAAATGTATTTAAAAATTGTCTATATAGTCCAAAGTTTCATTTATAGCTCTGTTTCCTTGTTTATTCTCTGTCTAGATTATCTGCTCACTGATTTAAGTGGGATTTTAATTTTCCCTTTTATGTCTGTTAGTATTTGCCTTGCATATTTAAATCCTACTATGTTGGATTCATGTATATTTAAATTTTCTGTATCCTCTACTTGGATTGATTCAATGATCATTATTTAGTATCTTTCCTTCTCGCTTGTAAGAGTCTTTATTTCAAAGTTTATTTTGTTCAGTATGAAGACTGCTACTCCAGCTTTCTTTTCATTTACATTTGCATGGAAAATCTTTCATCCTCTCCCTTTCAGTGTGTATGTGTTCCTCAGTCTAAAGTGGGTCTCTTGTAAACAACATATATATATGGGTCTTGTTTTTCTATCCATTCAGCCATTCAGCCTTTCGGTTGTAGCATTTAATCTATATACAATTATGATAATTATTGATAAGCATATTCCTTTTGCATTTTCTTAATCATTTGGGTTTTTTTTTGGTAGGTCATTTTTCTTTGTTTAGTCTTTTATTCTCTGGCCTTACCATCTTTAGTGTTGTGTTTAGGTTGTTTTTCCCTTTTTCTGTGTGTATATATTATATTTTTTGTATTTACTGTTCTCATGAAGTATTGATGGCTTTGATATAGCTACATATAGCTATGATATAATATATATATTATTGTTTTATTGCTGCTGCTGCTAAGCTGTTTCAGCTGTGTCCGACTCTGGGTGATCCCATAGACGGCAGCCCACCAGGTTCCTCTGTCCCTGGAATCCTCCAGGCAAGAATGCTGGAGTGGGTTGCCATATATATAAATTCTTTCAATTTTCTGGTCTCTTTCCCACCTGGAGATGTTCCATTATTATTTGTTGTAAAACTAGTTTGATGGTGCTGGATCTCTTAGCTTTTTTTTGTCAGGGCCTTGCTATATAAAGTTTTCTTAATTGTAGGCTTTTTCTTTTCATTGCTTCAAATATATCATGCCGCTCCTTTTTGGTCTAAAGAGTTTCTACTGAAAAATCTGTTGATAACCTTATGGGGATCCCCTTGTATTGCATTTGTTGCTTTTTCTCTTGTTACTTTTAATATTTCACTTTGTATTTAAAATTCAAATTCAAAATTTGATTAATGTGTATCTTGATGTGTTCTTCTTTGGGTTCATCATGTATGGAATTCTCTACGTTTCTTACATTTTATTGGGTGTTTCCTTTCCCATGGTAGGGAAGTATGGGGCTATATATTCTTCTCAGGCCACTTCTTTTTGTCTCCTCCTTCTGAGGCCCCCAAAATGTGAATGTTAGTACAAGTTATATTTTGCCAGAAGTCTCTGAGCCTGTTCTCATTTCTTTTTAGTCATTTTTCTTTATTCTGTTCTGTGACAGTTATTTCCATTACTCTTTCTTCCATCTCACTTCCTCAGTTATTCTGCTATTGATTCCTTCTAGCATATTTTTCATTTTAATTACTGTATTGTTCATCTCTGATTTTTGTTTAAATCTTCTAACTTCCTGTTAAAAATGCTTGCATCTTCCTTCTTTGTGCTTCCGTTCTTTACTATCTTTACTTTAAATTTTTTACTATCTTTAAACTATTATTCCTGTAGAGTGCCTATCTCCTCTTTATTTAGTTGATCTTCAGGTTTTTGTTTTTTCAGCACATTTCTATGTTTTCTAATTTTGTCTAACTTTCTGTATCTGTGGTCTCCTCTTCACAGGGTGAAGAATCATAGTTGCTATCATAGCTCCTCTTGTTTCTGGTGTCTGCCCCTTGGTAAGTGAACTTGGTCAAGGGGCTTGTTGCAAGTTTCCTGTTGGGAGGGTCTGCTGCCTGCTCTCTAGCAGTTGGAGTTGGGTCTTGTCTCTCTGATGGGCAGGGCTGTGTCAATGGGTGTGTTTGATGTGGCTGTGAGCTTAGTATGACTGCAGGCAGCTTATTCATTGTAAGGCCCTCAGACTGTCTTGAAGGACTATTTTACATAGGATCATCCTTGTGTAGCTTGTCTAGCATTAACATTTTTTGCGTGTGTGCAGGTGTTATTTTTAGGATAGATGTCTGCTGCCTATTTCTTCAGTGAATGCTTATTAAGCAGGGTCTCCCCTTTGCTCGGTGGTTGTCACTGCCATGTCAGAGGTGGGGTCTACTCCCTAGTTGTAGGAGTAGAAGCTCCCCTCCCTGTTTCTTATTGGTGTTTCTGATCTGTGCTGTGAGTTAGCTGGGATTAGAAAACTAAGAAGGAGGGAAGCCACTGAGATTTTTCCTCTGGAGCTGTTGACCTATGGATGTGCTCTGTTGTGTCACTTTTAACCCACTGTGCAGTCTTTCAAATTACACTATCTTTGAAACTGCTCTGAGCCCCACCTAACAATAGGTATGCCAGCAACTGGCCCTTTTATCACTTAGACGTTGCTTTCACCAAACCACCAACATAGATCCACTAAAGTCAGGTCAGAGGATTACAGTAATCATAGATCTGGGCTTGCTCTGGAGACAGCTCAGATTCTGGCCTGGCCCAACCCCCATAGGTATGTACTCATATAATCTACAGCTGCTAAAGTTAGACCTGTCTTGGCTGCAGGATCAATCACTGTTCAGATGTTCTGTAATTGTTGAGGTTACAAAGTCAGTCACATATTTATCAATTCCCAGTTTGAGCAGGTTCAAGAAGAAATTCCAGCTTTTCTTATTTAGTCACATGGTCCCTGGGTCTCAGCTGTGATTCCAAGACCGCCTCTGTGTGTGATCCATCCACAGGGCTTTACTCCTGAGACTTCCATGCAGCACATGAAATAGCCCCAGTAAAGAGTGTACCCAAAGGCAGCAGTGGCCAGGGTCATGGAATCCCTGATGGGGTTAGGGCATGCAGTGTATCCAATAGCTGCAGGAGTTAGAGAGTTGGCCCTGGAACTGAGAGATCTGGCCCTAATCATTTCTATTAAATTTATTTTTTTCTGGGAATTTTATTTTAATTTTTTTATTGTGTTGGATTTGCCATACAATGACATGAAACCACCATGGGTTTACATATGCTCCCCCTCCAGAACCCCTCTCCTTCCTCCTTCCCGATTCCCTCCCCGTGGGACATCTCAGTGCACCAGCCGCGAGCATCAACCCTGGGCAGGCGATTGATTTCACATATGATAATTAACATGTTTCAATGCCATTCTCCCATATCATACCACCCTTGCCCTCTTCCACAGAGTCCACGAGTCTGTTCTATACATCTGCGTTCCTTTTGCTGTCTCGCATGCAGGATTCTCGTTACCATCTTTGTAAATTCCATATATATACGTTAGTATACTATATTGTTGTTTTTCCTTCTGGCTTACTTCACTCTGGATAATAGGCTCAAGTTCCGTCCACCTGAGTAGAACTGATTCAAATGAATTTTTTTTAATGCTGAATAATATTCCATTGTGTATATCTACCACAGCTTTCTTATCCATTCGTCAGTTGATGGTCATGTAGGTTGCTTCCATGTCCTGGCTATTGTAAACAATGCAGCGATGAACATTGGGGTAC
This sequence comes from Antilocapra americana, assembly GCA_007570785.1. Taxonomy (NCBI): domain Eukaryota; kingdom Metazoa; phylum Chordata; class Mammalia; order Artiodactyla; family Antilocapridae; genus Antilocapra; species Antilocapra americana. The sequence continues at coordinate 124,974 of ML663627.1, read as the reverse complement.
ATGTGTCTCTTTCAATTCTGGTTTCCTCGGTGTGTATGCCCAGCAACAAATCCAAGCATCTATGGACACCTTATCTTTGACAAAGGAGGCATGAATGTACAATGAAGAAAAGACAACCTCTTTAACAAGTGGTGCTGGGAAACCTGGACAGCCACTTGTCAAAGAATGAAAGGAGAACACTTTCTAACATCATACACAAAGATTAACTCAAAATGGATCAAAGATCTAAGCATAAGACCAGAAACTATAAAACTCCTAGAGAATAACATAGGCAAAACACTCTCCGACATAAACCAAGGCAGGATCCTCTATGACCTACCTCCCAGAATATTGGAAATAAAAACACGAATAAACAAATGGGACCTAATTAAAATTAAAAGCTTTTGCACAACAAAGGAAACTATAAGCAAGGTGAAAAGACAGCCTTCAGAATGGGAGAAAATAATAACCAATGAAGCAGTGGACAAACAATTAATCTCAAAAATATACAAGCAACTCTTGCAGCACCATTCTAGAAAAATAAATGACCCATTCAAAAAGTTGGCCAAAGAACTTAGCAGGCATTTCTCCAAAATGGCCATAAAAATGGCTAACAAACACATGAAAAGATGCTCAACATCACTCATTATCAGAGAAATTCAAATCAAAATCTCAATGAGGTACCACTTTACACCAGTCAGAATGGCTGCCATCCAAAAGTCTACAAGCAATAAATGCTGGAGAGGATGTGGAGAAAAGGGAAGCCTCTCACACTGTTGGTGGGAATGCAAACTAGTACAGCCACTATGGAAAACAGTGTGGAGATTCCTTAAAAAACTGCAAATAGATCTATTTTTTTTTTTTAAATAATAAGTCAGCTGATTTGGGATATTTTTGAGAGTGATAATTTGTTAAAATAATTTCTTAACCTCACCCTACAAATATCAATGTATAATTTATGTCTATTTTGTAGACATAATATTCTAAGGATTAATGGTTTTTGCTTCCTTAAAACGTTCCATGCAATAAAACTCAAGCAATTCATATTGTCATATCTCAATATATTATCAGTTATAAGAATTGAATACTCTTTCTTGAATAGCTGCTATAAGAATTAACTGACAAATGCAATGAATCACCTCTGGTTCAGTAGTAACAGAATAAAAAATCTATACGCAAATGTTTTATGGGAATATTAATGTCCCACCAGTAAAATAATATAAATTTTAATGACTTAAATAAATGCTGTGATGTTCATTCAGAAATAGAGTAGCCTATCACTTTGGGGAAACAAAAGTGGATAAAAGAAAAAAAATACTCTGTGGCATTTTCATGGAGTAGCTTTATTAGAGAGTGCACAATTTCAAGCTGATATAATCCAGTTTCCACTTTTAGAAGATGGCAAATTGTAGTCTTTAGAATTCTATTATCCAAACAGTTTATCAGAACTTTGAAGCAATGAACATTGTAAATAATTTCTGGAGAAAATATGTTACTGTAAAATTTATTTTTTTATAATATTCAACATTTCTTTAGCTTTGGAATAGTCAAAAGCATTTTAAAGCATTTAAAATATTTTCTTAATATACTGGAAAAGTTTCAATTAAAAATATTATCATAAAGTCTTATGAAAAACATAAAAGGGATATATTAGAACAGTACAGAATGAATATATGCTTCAAAGAGAAACTAAGAACTAAACTGCTTGAACACTATATGAACAAAATAAAGTAGATTTGGAAAATATTAACAGCGTAATCAGCAATGTATGCAAATTCAGAATAAAAGTAAATATTCTTGCACTGGAACTAAGAATATTGTATTAGTAAGAGTGAATTAGTCTATTCTGTGCTAACAACAACAAAAATAACCTAAAACCTCAAAATCAAAAGTAAACACATAAAGATTTAATTTTTATTTTAATTAAAGATCAATGCCAGTGTTTATATGTCTATTAAATTCTATTTTTATTAAAGATTCACTCATTTAGAAAGCATCTTGAAACTAACATCCTTTTGGACTCTTCCAAATTGTCTTTTTATTGTTTTATTTCATGTTTTAAAAAAATTTACATTTTCAGTTTTATTATTAAGTTTGAAGAAATTTTCTTAAGAAAAATTTTTATTATATTTTACCCAGGATCCGTGAGATTTACATCAGATTTCCCCCTATATAGTTACCTTAAGGTGGTTGGAGTGGAGAGATATAATAAGAAAAATAACAGAAGGTCACAAAGAGAATTAAGGGAGGAGAGGATATAAAAATAGGAAACAACTAGGTCCATTGCATAAGGCTTGTACATTTCCCTCACCCCCGGTAAACTGCTTCTTCTCACATATTCTCCTATCTTTTATAGTTATATTTAATCTTATAACATAATTCCACTTCACAGGACAATATATTTCAACCAGGACTTCCTCCCTCAATCATCCTTCTAGGAGATAATAAAAAATATAGAGACAGTGATCTCAGCATTTAACTTTGGCTTTTTCCTAGGTAGAGTAACATCTCCTCATGCTTTATTATTAAAATAAAATACTTAATTGCATTTCCATGTATGAGCAATGAACTACTTAATATTAAATTTTTAATAAATAATACCATTTATGAGAGTATCAACATAAATATTGTAGTAGGTAAAAATCTATAAAATCCATGAATAATCTGTACAATGAAAGCAACTAAAATCTGATTCAAGAAACCAAGGATGATTTAAGTAAATAGAGAAATACTCTATGAATTAAAAGATTCACTGCTGTTAAGATAACAGTCTTCCCCAGTTTGATCTATAGAGTCAACAGGCATGCAATCATATTCCAGGAGAAATTTATATGGATACTACCAGCTGATTCTAAATTATAGTTACAAAGAAAAAGGCAATAGAATAGCCATAACATAAATCTGAAAAGAAAAATAAAACATAGTCATTCTATTCAAGTTTAATAATAGTGTATTATCAGGAAGACATGATATTGGTGAAATAAGAGATTTTCAAACATAAGCCCAATAAAATACAGGCAATTTATGTTTGACAAAGTTGAGAAAGGGATGGAAAAATATATTCCATCCAAACTGAAACCAAAAGAAAACTGTGGTAGCTATAGTTATGTCAGACTAAATACATGTTATAATGAAAACTGTAATCAGAGACAAAGAAGGGCATTTCATAATGAAAAGTAGTTAATCCAACAGGAGGATATAATATTTATAAATATGAATGAATTCAACATGGGGCTTCCCTGGTGACTCAGTCATAAAGAATCTGCCTGCCAACACAGGAGATGTAGGTTCAATTCCTGGATTGGGACGTTCCTCTGGAGAATGAAATGGCGACCCATTACAGTATTCTTGCCTGGGAAATCCCATGGACAGAAGAGTGTGGTGGGCTACAGTCCATGGGGACACAATGTCAGACAACTCAGCAACTTAACAATAACACATGCACTTAATTTGGAGTATCTAAATGTATATAAAGTAAATATTAACAAAAACAAAAGAAGAAGAAGAAATAAACAACTGAACTATACAATATAGTTCAGTTTGGTTCAGTTCAGTTCAGTTGCTCAGTTGTGTCTGAGTCTTTGTGACCCCATGAACTGCACCACGACAGGCCACCCCATCCATCACCGAATCCTGGAGTCTAACCAAACCCATGTCCATCGAGTGGGTGATGCCATACAGCCATCTCATCTTCTGTCGTCCCCTTCTCCTCCTGCCCTCAATCTTTCCCAGCATCAGGGTCTTTTCCAATGAGTCAGCTCTTCACATCAGGTAGACAAAGTAATGGAGTTTCACCTTCAACGTCAGTCCTTCCAACGAGTACCCAGGACTGATCTCCTTTAGGATGGACTTGTTGGATATCCTTGCAGTCTAAGAAAAACCAAAGCCTTGACTATATGATCTTTTGTTGGCAAAGTAATGTCTCTGCTTTTTAATATGCTGTCTAGGTTGGCCATAATTTTCCTTCCAAGGAGTAAGCGTTTTTTAAATTTCATTGCTGCAATCACCATTTGCAATGACTCTGGAGCCCCAAAAAATAAAGTCAGCCACTGTTCCCACTGTTTCCCCATCTATCAGGCATGAAGTGATGGGACTGGATGCCATGATCTTAATTTTTTGAATGTTGAGTTTAAGCCAACTTTTTCACTCTCCTCCTTCACCTTCAACAAGAGACTCATTAGTTCTTCTTCACTTTCTGCCATAAGGGTGGTGTCATCTGCATATCTGAGGTTATTGATATTTCTCCCGGAAATCTTGATTTCTGCTTGTGCTTCCACCAGCCAATCGTTTCTCATGATGTACTCTGAATATAAGTTAAGTAAGCAGGGTGACAATATACAACCTTGACGTACTCCTTTTCCTATTTGAAACCAGTCTGCTGGTGCATATCCAATTTTACCCCTGCTTCCTGACTTACACACAGATTTCTCAAGAGGCAGGTCAGGTGGTCTGATATACCCATCTCTTGAAGAATTTTCCAGGTTATTGTGATCCACACAATCAAAGGCTTTGGCATACTCAAGAAAGAAGAAACAGATGTGTTTCTGTTACTCTCTTGCTTTTTTGATGATCCAGCAGATGTTGGCAATTTTATCTCTGGTTCCTCTGCCTTTTCTAAAATCAGCTTGAACATCTGGAAGTTCACGGTTCCTGTATTGCTGAA